>VYXB01010738.1:976278-1073771 GCA_013397135.1 Pachyramphus minor
AATATCCACCTGTATATCTTCTTTATCAAGCAGTCTTTGAGATTATTTCCCAATTGTTTCAATCTTGGGAAAAAAACCTATTTACCATTTACACTCTGAGCTCGTGTTTCCCTTTAGTCCAGCCAAAGGTTTGGATTAATGGGGGAAGGTCTAGCAAACCCTCTGTGCTCCATGGCCTTGTTGTTGAAATCATAGAAGTCCAGAACCAGGGTGCAGAAAGCCGTATTGTATAAACACCCTAATGCATGACACATGACTAAGTGATAAATCCTGACACGTTTACAAAACAAAATGAAAATCTTCATTTGTCTTTAGGAAAGGGAAGTGCTCCCACGTGTTTAGACATCTGCACACTCAACATGTGGCAATTACTGCACTGAGGAATTGGAGCACTTAACTGCTGCGGCAAATTAAGGCTCTAGTGATCAGTACCTTCTCGACACCGCAAACAAAGCAATTGGTGGGTTTAGGGCTATTCAAGTCGAGGGATGTTTCTGAATGGCTTAATCCCATCAATATAGATTTACCTCCAGCCCAAGCAGTATCAGTGGTTTCCGTTTCGTTTCCGTTTCATTTGACTGTACATAACCATCGTATCCTAAAGCAGTTTGTAAGCCCTACTTTTGTATGTTTGCTTAAGCACTGAAATTAAATACACATAATGAAGCCATCTGCAATGAGCAGAATTAATAACTGGCATAGCATATTGCTCGGAGATTGTTGACTATACAAACACATAGTACACACACACACACACTGATCTCCAAAGAACTTGGCATTTCTCAAAACTTTACAGTGTTTGTTTGAATGTATCCCAAAATTCTTAGTTCCCAAGGGACTCTTATTTACTTAGACTGGAAAACTCACCACTAAGTTTGCCTCATAAAATAATCTTTTAGCCTCTCTGTAAAAGGTCTTCTATTTAAAACAAAAATTTTAAAATGCCATGTAATATACACTTTAAATACTTTGTTTGGGAAAGTGGTCAGATGTGGATTGTAAAGTGCAGAGAGTGATGTATTGCAGTGCTGATTCCTTGTGTATATCTGGACCGATCAGGCCCACACATATGACCCATCGAGAGATACGCTTTTCAGAGTTGCCAATGTTTGTTTGTGGGTGCACAATGCTCAGTTGTGATGACCTGGCATTATCTCCCAGGATTTCCTGCAAAAGCAAAGAGAAGCTAAGAAGCAATCAACACTGGATTGTACCTGTCTTCTATACAAACATGTAAGGATCGGATTATTAATGCCTTCTCAGGCAAACCTATGTTTGTCTTTATTTCACAAGCAATTTTCATATCAGACTGAAAAATCAGAAGGAAAAGCTCTGCTGAGCCAAGGTTAAACTGAATTTAGCCTTTGAACTTTTACCAAGAATGTAAAATTAAGTTTAAATTCACTTTTATGGAGTGACCTCTTTTGACTATTTATGGCATATATGCATGCACACACATGCACACGCAAACACAAATAGACTTACATAATCCAATGAAAATATCTATTGAAATTACTGTGAATGAATTGCACATTCCCACATTTCCTTATAAACTGAATGTCACAGAGTGATAGTGGTTTGGCTGCAATTGTGTTATACCAGGTTTCTTTTCAGGTTACCAAACACCAGAGGAATTGTGGGGTCTTTTAGCATATTTTAAGAGGAGAACAGAAAGGAAAATTAGTCTAAAATTGGCATTGGTTTATTTTTTCATGATTAGTGGTAAGGTAGCAAAGGAACAAGTGAAAGTAGGCCATATTTTAATAGGAACTCTACAAACAAAGAATTTGAGTCCTTACCCTGAAAAACTCAGAATTTAATGAGAAGTTAATAACTCCAATTAAATAAGTATCCGTTCAGGTCATTTGCTTTGTAGGTTTGGTTGATTATTTCAATTCTTTTGGGTTAAGGGGGAGTTGTATGTCTATCAGGTTTTTTTCAAGTTAAAAAATAGCTTTAAAGTTAAAGATTACCTGGCTTCCCCAGGGGTTAAAATCCCAAACAAACAAAGAAGCAAAAAACCCCACTTGTAACCTTGGAGCATGTAAATCACAAAGTAGAATAGAGAAATAAAGGAAAAAGCAAATTTGACCTTGAAGGTGTCAAAGTTCTCGTAAGTGAGATGTAACAAACAATGCAGGAAATTTCAGCTGTGTTTTTGAGTTTTCTTTTCCTTATTCCATCATTCCAGAGTCTCCATTTCCTTTTGTTGATGTGAACTATCAAACGCCCCGGGTGTGCACCGGGCACCTGTTGCCTTATCAGATTGGCAGCACCATCTGACTCCAGAAAAGCATCTCACTGACACCACTTCTCCATACAACCAGGAGGAGGTGTGCTGGGATTAGCATCACCCCACAACAGTCACGGACCCAAAAGTAGCTTCAGCCTCTTCCCCAGAGGATTCAACATCACTTTTGAAGTGCGGAAGAAGCGCAGCTTTCGACCACAGCGGACCTGTTAAAAGCCAGACCTACTTTTCATGAAACTGGTTGGGAAGGATTTTTGTTTCTCACAGCAAATGAGCCAAATTCTGAGGTTTAATTTATATATATAAAAATATAATGCTTTGGGGCTGTTGCTAACGGCACACAAATAAATGACTTCTTGTAAATCTACTTAAGTGGTTGGCTGGGGAACAATTTTCTGTTTGTCACTGTTAATGATGTTGGCAGGCCTGAGAAAGTCCTCTTTGGGGCTGCTGAATTATTTGTCGTAGCAGGGCTGTGTCACCACTGGTATCTTGTGCCATTTCACCCACAAACATCTGTGTTTCAGTTGCTCTTCCTTCTGCTGCATCTCCGCTGCCCTCACGTGCATTAACGCCGTGCCAAGGAGGGAGAGATGCAGCCAGACGGGCCAACACATGCTTAAGCAGAGCTTTTAAAGAGCAACCTTTGTGCAGGGGCCACAAAGGCTCTTTTTATTTGTAGCTCCTCTCAACACAACCAGCTCATTGCTGATGCTGCAGCAATTGCAGCCTTTCCTCCAGGCGTGGCGGCACCGGGTTGAGCGTAGCCCTGGTGGGGTGCAGAGCCCCTGGAGCTGCTAAATCCTGTATCTCCCTGCCCCAGCAAAAGTCCATGTGGGTCCTGTGTCAAGGAGAACGCCTTGCTGGGCCCCCTCTTGATAGTGGCATATACCCAGTAGGCCTGGGAAGGGAAATCAAGAGGAGCTTAAATGCCCCAGGGTACCCCTAGGCTGGTTCCTATATGGAGGTCCCATCATGATTTACTTTTTTTACAGTGGGGCTAGTAAAACAGTGGTAGAGGTTGCCCAGGGAGGTGGTGGATGCCCCATCCCTGGAAACATTCAAGGTCAGGTTGTACAGGGCTCTAGCAACCTGATCTAGTAGAAGATGCCCATGCTCATGGCAGGGTGTTGGACTAGATGACCTTTAAAGGTCCCTTTCAACCCAAACTAGTTTATAATTTTATGATCCTATAATGAACCACAAACAGGATCCTCTCCTCTAAGGAACACATTTTGGTAGGGCAGTTACATTAACAGCTAAAGGATGTTATTGATACTCACTATTTTGCAGATAAGGGCATCCTACACAGGTTAACACGAGGAGATTCCTGTCTTTATCTGAAGTAAGGCATGGTAGGTAAACATTTCCAAAGGAAAAAAAAATAAGAGAGAGGAAATATAATATCAAACACCCAAACAAAGAAAGAAAATAAAACCAGGGCCTTTAATCTTCCTAATATAGCCAGAGTATTGACAGAATTTCCCAACAGTAGATCCTTCACATACATGAACAAGTGAAGCAGCAAGTGAATTGGGATGCATTTGCAGTACTGTGTGTTTATCATGTCTGCACTTCGGGTCTCTTGCCTCCCTCCTTGCTCTATTTTTCCTTAGGGGAGAGATGGAAAATGCCAAAGAGCTTGCCCGGAGCATGGCTACAGGAAAATAAAACCTGCATCTGTAACAATGAGCACTGCTTTTTCACCTGAGGGTTGCACGGGCAGGCAAAACAACCATGTGTGAGTTGCACAATCATTACATTTTGCACAGAACCACTGCAAGGACGAGCATGAAGTGCAAGCCAAACAGGGAATAAGCACTTGAGTGCTTGAGTTTCACCAGCATTTCCCTGAGTTTAAGTAGCCCAGGTTGATAAGAAGTTTTAGCAAAATCACTCATTCACTTAGGAATCAAGGGGGAATGACTTGCATCATCCTTTTGCTTACTCCATAAATAACCCCAAAGGTTTAACTAAGCTGAGTAGGAGTGATTTTTAACCAATGCGAGGAGAATCAGGCCCAATGGGTTTAAACTTTTCTCTTAAAATGCTTACTTACACTTCCTCAAATACAGCCTGTTTTAACCTCTTTAATGATGCGTGCTTCCTTCTTGTTGAAGTGGGAGCTGTGTATTGATGTGTGGGTAAAGATTATGCACTCGCTTCCATGGGACTGGAGCTGAGTACAGTCTGGGGGGACTGCTGGGAGCTTTATGGCAAGCAAAGAAATTCCTCAACCACACTTCACTATATTGAGGAAAACCCAATTAAATCTGACCAGGGACAGCTATAATTTGCTGTCCTGTTCTTTTGATATTATTACTGTGCTATATTTTTCCACTAACTTCCTCCACCTCCTGCCCTCGAGGGTAGCTTGTCTATATATTTCTGTTTTCTACAGTTACACTGTGTCTGGGATGTGTGCTAACCCCTTCTTCCTGGAATAGCTGTGCATCTTGGCCAAAAACAAAAAATCTAGACCACTAAGAATATAACATAATTTTAACATTTTGGAAAACTTTGAGGGCCTCAGTTTTCCATACAATTTACTGTCATTTTCCCTCATTCAAATAGGAGAAGACTACAGGGCTTAAGAAGGGTGCTAAAGGTCTTAGTCTTATTTGTGTAAGTCTAAAATAACTTCTGCAATTTCTCCCATGGAGGATCAGATCTGCCATTTTTTGTAATGATTGAAAACAAATCTGGATGGGCAAACACACAACTGCAGATAAAATCATATATAAACCCCAGAGAAAAGTGGATTGGCAGCTAAATTTTGTATACGGTCTTTATCTCCATCTTGCCTCATGTTTTTGAACTTGTAGGAAATTGGTGACACTTGGAAGCAGATGTGAGTGGAGTGAATTGGCCTTATTTGCAGTAATATGAAGGAAATGTGTAAAAATGAGATCTAAAAATCTTCCCTAAGCAATCTCAAAATAAACCACTTGACTCTTTCTGGGGAAAAAAAAAAGACATCCATATGACAGATGTTGGCTGTAATTTTAGTCATATCACTTAATGCAACATCAGGACAAAGTCAGAAACTGTGAGGACAAGAACAACAAAGGCTCTTGTGTCAGGTGGCTCCATCATCAAAATGTGTTGAAGACCCAGGATGATATTTCAGTGAACTTGCTTAACATCACAGTGAATACCTTGTGAAAAATTAAGTTTTCATTATTAATCCCAAAGTTTGCTCCAAAACCTTGGATTTACTCAAATCTCAACCCTCTCAACTCAAAGCCAAACTCCAGAAAGCGAGGTTCACCTGTAACAATGTCAAAAAGGAAAAAATGTTGTGTTGTGCATCAGCTTCTAAAAAGTACAAATGAAAGGCAGGAGATGCTACAATGTCCAGTCACACTTTGTAATTCCTACCTGTTTCTTAGCAGTTTTAGAAAAATGGACTTTAAACTGCAGAAAATTTTTTTCTCTTCTATTGAAAGATAAATTCGGGTGTGTGGATTGATGGTGACACTATGCCTGGCCTGGCACAGTCTGTCCATGGCATTTTACTTTTACTCCTCCATGGTGAGGGCAGTTGAGGTATCACATAAAGAGTTTGTTAAAGAAGACCTTCACATGCTCTCTCAGGAAGAAAGCCAAAGGTCCTATTTGTCTAGAATGGATCAATCAGAGCTTTGTATATTAGGTTTAAAAGATATTGCCCTTATAACTTTGCCAGACTTTACATTTCCCATATTAAACAGGAGTTAGAGCCCAGATTTTAATTCAGCAATAAAAAGATGTAAACAACCAGTTAAGCAATTTTAAGGGAAGAGGAAAAATAAAAAAGATGAAAACAACAGCAAACCTGCACATTTGATTATCAGACCACTTCAAATTCAAATTATCATTTTCTTCCTTTAATTCAGGAAATCTCCTTATATTTATAGCTGATGTCACAGCACAACCTTCTACTGAGAGTAGCATCGATTGAAAAATTTCAGCCGTGCGAGTTCAGATGATTGGAACAATAACAAAACATCCTCTCTTAAATATTACCAAGTTCTCATCCCATACCCCAGGATTAAGCTGTGTGAATGGGCAATGGGAAAAACCCAGGAGTATCCAATTACAGGAAAGAGCTGCTCTTTATTTATTTAATTTCCACCCCCCCCTCCTTCTCACTTTGGAAGGAGAAAAAAAAGCCCTTGAAACCGATTCCAAGAACTGCCCCTGCTTGGGAGTTTGAACACAGGAGGAACAAGATAAATTCCTCAAAATTCTAATTGGGGAACAGTTGACTTAATTGGTGGCCATTTGGCAGACAATGGGAAAGGAGCCCTGGCTGGCGCTGATGGCACCCCAGGGGGATATAACCTTGCAACAGGCCAGAAAGCTCTCAGGGACAGATTGTTTCCAGAGAAGAAACCATGAGACCAAGGGTTGGATTAACCCTCCAACTGTCAAGCTTTATTAGGAGTAATCAGGCTAGATACAGCAAGGGTTAAACACAGGAAACTGAACTGGCAATGATGACATATGTCTCTTTAAAAACAAGGAAAGCAAAGCAGGGATAGAAAGGGAAGGATTCAGGGAAGCAAATACATATAAATGAACTACAAGCTAATTCTTTCTGATTCAGGTGAGGGATCTGCTGGCTGTTGGGTTTGTTCCCTTCACAGTGTCACCAACTCGAGAGTTTCTGACTTTCCCCGGGTTTCCAGACTGTGCTTAGTTCCTGGGGAATTCTTTTGCATAAACTGGAGTTAGCTCTGAAAGTAGTGTTACTGGTTTCTGATGCTGTTCTGTGTTGACCAGCCAGTGCTGACAGCCAAGAAAGGTTCAGATAAGGTGCAAAAAGAGCTTTAAAAGTGGCTTTGTGCCTTTTTCCCAAGATGGGCAGAATCACAGAGAGAGGTTCTGTCTATCAAAATAGCAAATTAACTGAAAAATTAAATCATCTCCCTAAATTGTGGGATTAGCGAAGCAGAGGTAGCCCAAACACTTTTAAAAAAACCCCACTGAGCACTTCTGTTCCTTCCACACCCCAAATCAGAGCCTTTCCAGGTCAGTCCTTTCTGCCTGGCCTGGGGGTCAGATTTTCTGGGTAGAAAGAGTAGATTGCCATGAGAATATTTTAGGTACCTGAACTCTTCAGCAAACACACCAAGAGCATCCCAACAGCTCAACTCTCATCTTTTTCGATGAATAAAATGGCAGCATATTTATATTTGTAACATATGTGTACAGCAGAAAAGAAGGAAAGAGGAATCTGTATATGTGTATATTATTTTTGGGATTTAAAATAGAAACAATTAACCTCAGGGTCAGGCACTCCCAGGCAGTTAATGACCACCTGGATTAAAAGCCCTCAGCTTTGCCTCAGGCCCTCAACTCCTGCAGTCAGTCATTAACTGCTGGAGATTCCCCTCCTGTCAAAAATCATCGTTTAATTATAAAGATGGGACTGAACCCAAATTGTCACTCTCTTTTGCCCCTGAATTTTGGAAAAAGTGAGCATTGGAATTCAGATCCAAGCATTGCTGTTCAGGGGCATCTCTGCTTAATTATAAACCTATAAGTTAATTACTGGCTATAAATTTCTGACACCCAATTGGTTATTCGACAGCTTGCTCACATGGCAGCAGAGCCCATATTTTGGTCAGAACAGAGTGTCCATGGCAACCCACTGGCCAACATGGGGAAAAGGTAATTACTGGAGTTATTTCTCCAGTTTCTTCATTGAAATTGCTGCCAGATCCTGTTCAAAGTAAGCAATGTTGCCCTCCAGTTGGGAAGTTTCTTGCCTGCTTGTGTCTCTGATTTAAAAATCCTCCATCTCCCTCAAATGTTGCAACAGGTTATTACTTTCAGGAATTTTTCTCATTCAGATCTGAGCAGGTTCAGGATGCCAAGGGAAGAAAGGGACCATTCTCCAGTCCCTTCTCCCACCATACCTGGTCAGAACACATGGCTCTGCCAACTACAAGCCTCCAGCGAATCCAACAGCCGAATTCACTCTTTTTTTTCTCTATTAAGCATTCCTGGAGAAAAAAAAGACCAAAATAAAATTAAAAGAGTAAAGGGTACCTGGGAAGTATTTCACCTGTGTTGGAAACCAACAGAGGAAACACTGACTGAAAACCACTGTGGAGGGCTGACCTTTACAATGGAAGGTTGCAGAAATCCAATTTGATCTGTATTCACCTGTCTGCCTCTGCCCCTTTCCTGAAATGTCAATCTTGCGGGGAAATTTGGTTATATAAGGGAAGAAATATCCTTGTAGGCAAAAAAAAAAAAAAAAAAAGAAGGAAAATGCTCTTAAATATAGTCCTTTCAATTCATATTCATTTCCAGCAAAACAGGCCACAAGTCTTCTCCATCTAGGAAATGTGAATGGAAGTTGCTCGTATGGATGTAGTCAGCAACTGTTCAGGGGAGGTTTTTAATTTAGGACTAAGAGAGAGAAATTGCCAGCAACAGATGCAATGCAGCGTGCAACACGGAATTGAAAGGGGGGAAAATGTGTGAATAGCACCGGATATCATTTGGGGGGGAAAAAAAAAAAAAGGCAAATAGTGTGTTTGATTCTCACTCTATTTCAGCAGTATAATTGAGCAGACATATGTTCATAGAGGGACTGGGTACCAAAATATACCTCAGCACTCTGCAGGCAACAAAGACTGAAACCCAAACTTGCAAGTTGGAAATCCCTGTCCGAACTGGGATTGAGTTGTCCTGAAAATCCCCCAGGAGCTCTGCTAAGCCCTAACCTGAGCCAGGGGACTCTAATGCCCAGTCTCTGCCCTGGTTGTTACATTGTTCTGAACAAAGTCAGAAAATATTTAATACACCAGAAACAGGATTTGGGGTGCTGAATCCTGGGAGAATCGAGGATTGTTGTTGCCCTGGCTCAGTTCATCTCACAATACACTTATTCTTTGCCTTTCTAATTATTATTCACCTAATCAGCAAATTATTTGATCAGAAGAGTTTCGAATTAACCTCACGAGGAGCCTGAATTTCCCCACAGCTTTACCCAAGTGCCAAAACCTGGCTGTAACCCTCTGCATCTGGCAGCTAAAGCAGATCTAAAAGCCCCAGGATTGCACCCAGACTGATGTATTGTCTTTGTTTTCCTGTTGCCTGACAGTCCAAGCAGAGTGGGGTCCCTGAGACTCAGTCCTTACAATTTGCATTCTCCATGTACCATCCTGCCTGGCATTTCGCATCTAATAACTGTGCCTTTTGTTTATCTATAATCCACCCTTGTCACTGTATACCTGTAGTGCACCTTTATCTCTAGGCCTCCTATCTCCTGTACAGAGACCATTCAGCCCTGGGGCTTGTCAGTTTTATGATTCATGGGTATATTGTACCTAAGATCCTACAAAGAAGGTCTTGAAGTAATTTAAAAAAAAAAAAAAGGAAAGAAAACAGGTATTTCAGATGGCATGCTGTGTGAAAGAAATCCCTTATTGACTAGTCTAATCTTGTATAATGTAATCTAATAATAAAGCCTGTTCCCAGAGGTACTGCTCAATAGTTGTTATAGTGTTAAAACATGTTTTATGCTGTGTTCTGAAACATATTAAGTGTAACAAAATTGTCCAGCTACTTCTTACATACCAGCTACTAAATATGGCATGAATGCTGTCAATAAAATACGCAGTTACTATATTTTAGATTTCTCCGAGGCATAGGATTCAGTTATACTTTCAGTAATCAATTAATTGGCTGCTCATTACTGGCACAGATTACTTGCAGCCTTCCAGGCTGTGCTTCCTCTCTGTGCTGGGTGTGGGACTGTGCAGGGGATCTTGCCCCATGTGCTGGAGCCATCGGTCCAGAGGATGCCACTGCCTGCTGTTAGAAGTGCACATTGTCCCTTCAGAGCTGGGAACCACCTCACAGCAGAATTGAGTAGAAGAGACCCTGTGAAACTGTGAGGCACAGTCCTGGGAGGCTTGAGTGCCTAAATTTTCTACAATGTACTGACGAAGGTTGAATAAGATGTTTAGTGCTTGAGACTCAGCTTTTTGGAGCAGCCTTGGCTTCAAGCATCATATCAAGTTCTTTTCACGGACCTAACAACATATAAATCTCCTCCTGGTGACTCTCTAAAATGAAAAGGAAGGAAAACTGAGTTCCCACCTCAAATGCCACACAAAGAGTTGCCTGACCAAAGGGATATCTGGCTGCAGAGCTGGGATGCGCTGCAAGGATGGGAATGATATGCAGCAGGAAAAAGAGCAGGACCTTCCTCAGCTGGGCTTGGTGCCACTGGAAATGGCTGTGTAACAGCACCCAACCCAGCTCCTCCTAAAAGGCACTAAATAGCCCAAAGGAGCAGTGCACGAGGAGGGGCTAAAAGCACACTGTCTGCACCCCAGCCCAGGCAGAAATGTCCAAAGGAACTCCATGACAAAAGAATGTGCCTTTGCAAGACACTTTTCAGACTCTGAACCTCATCCCCTCTCTCAGTACATGAATTCTCTTTGAACAGCTGCTGTTTTTTTCAGTGTAGTCATAAATTAGAAATTATATGTCTGGGGTCTCTTCTGATTATTTTTTATTGGGTGTGTGAATCACACAGAGTTGTTTCCGTTCCTTGATTAAATGAGTGCGACTCTTAGAACCAAGTTTTTAATAATAAATGTTGTATTTACGAATTCACAATTTGCAAATACTCTCCAGGCTTCTTTTAAATTGCTGTTTTCATGGAAACTTCTCTTGGAACTCTGGCTGGTACGACTTTGGTTTGATTTGTAAAATGCAGACACAAAATGGGAGTGAAGGCAAGAAAAGATAATGCTGTTGGGCTTTTCTCCCTTGAATGTAAATTCTTGAAAAATTTGTTGTCAATGCTGTAATAGGCGTAGGGAAGATTCAAAAATAATTTCATTATTTTCATATAAAATGACAAGTTAAATCTAACATATTTGGGTAATAGCAACACTACTGACATTAATATTGTACTACTGATAGATTTTAACAGCAATAATTAGTACAAATATTAGTAGTGATTTAATTGCCTGAGCCTTAGATATATTGTACACACAGTAGAAATTGCAAAACAGAGACCAGAATTACATACTGACATCTATATTTTCTGTATAATCAACATAACAGCATGTGTGGACTCTATGTGAAAAGGCATAAATGCTCTCCTGAATATTATGCCAACATTTGTTTTGAGGTGGCAAAGTATGTATTGTTCCTTTCAGACCTGAATAGAAAAGTACAGTCCAGGAACAAATATGAATTATTGAAACAAATTCTGAGCATATTTTATATATACCGTTGCTATTAGCGTAAGAGAAACATTACCTTAAAATAGGTGATCTATCATGGCACAATTAGCAATTATTTATCACAGTAACAGTCCAAATTTTGTCCTCAATATGTTTCATTGTATATTTAAATTAAATACAGGCAGTCCATGTAAAGTAGAAATCAATCAATATATTGTAATTAATATAATCATATCTCTCTAGAGGACTAGCAGGTGTGTCAGACACAGAGATACATATTGTGTAGCTTTTTAATATAACAGGATATTTGCATGGTAGGAGTGTCTGAAATACAGACAATAAATATAGTTATATATTAAGCAATATTAAGCATAGGTACACCATTATGGCCTATGAAATTTTTAGCCCTTATGTAGTCCCAGCATCTTTCCAGAGTACAGTAGAATTATCACTCTAGGAAACATTACGTGTTGACATCCAATTGGTGCTTAACAATAAAACAATTGCCTTATTAAATCTAAATTAAATCCTGTTTAAGATAAATTTAATTTAAAGTGTGGCTTAAATGGCTCGCGAGAGTGATGAATGCCCAGAATGAAGCAATCCCGAATCATTTGTACTGCTTTATTATTTCAGCCAGATAGCTGTTTATTATTTTTTGAATTATTATTTTAATTTACTGATATCCCTCCTGCTTGCATAGAGCTATTTGAACAACCAGAACTACAGAGCTGTCAGATGCTTTCTAATTCTAACCCAGAGCTGCTAACATTCCTCAGAAACTTTCGCAAGCAGACAGAGTCATTAACATCATTTGACCATTTCATTTCAGGATTCATTTTACACAGCTGGAGTTGAGCTGTTCTGCGAATAAGACATGCCTATAATTGACAAAACACAGGACTGACCCTGAGCCAGTAAAAAAAAAAAAAAAAAAGTGTTACTTACATCAACTAAAGGTGCTCATACTTTTGGAGTTTCTTGCAACAGATTTTATTTTCTATGTGTTGGGTTTTTTTCCATTGTGGTTTGTTTAGGGTTTTTTGTCTGAAAAAGAATGGCTGCAAAACAATCTTCATCCAGTGTACACTTAAAATAATATCAAATAATAATCTATAATCGATGCAAGCTCTCTGGGTATGGTTGCTATTTAATATCCTTTTAAATTCTTTCTAAAAACTAACTTTTCCATCTTAAGTAGAAAATTAGACAGGTATGGTCTGCATTTTATATTCCAGTGAATAGAACCCCTCAGCAGTCCAATTCCCTGAAAAATTTCCACATTGATTTGTAACCTTTGGGGGAAAAATTCTTAATTCTCCATGGTTTCTGATCACTTAGGCTTTTCTGGGCTTGGGTAACACAGCATGCCACATGTTTTCCTAACAAATTGCATTCGGACACTTTCCGACACTTTCATTATTTTAACTCAGGTAATAATTAGTCACTGTCAGAGCTAAGACTTAGGTTGTGCAAATCAGAATAAATTTACCTTGCTGTAGCAGCAGTCACAAATGAAGCAATAAATTAGAAATAGCAAATTGTTACGGACTTAAGAGATCACAACTCAAAATCGCTACCTGAAATCCAGGAAATGTTACAGCACTGCCAAGATTTCCTTGAGAGCTTAATTTTTCCAGATAACTTCATGTTTCAAGAATGTTATTGCAAAAAGCCCTGGAGATATTATACTCAGGACATTCCCTAAGAAAACACAGCAGGATTTTGCTAAAAAAAAAAAAAAAAAATTTTAAAAAAAATAAAATGACCGAAGACTGTTTCTTATTAGTATGAAATGCATGTCTTTTGAAGGTCTTCAGGGTTCAGAGTCTCTCCCCCCTCCACAGCTTCCCTCTCCCTTATCCTTACAGTTTGTATAGATTAAATGCATAGTGCAACCCCATGGGTTCTCTGTTGTAAAGCTATGTCTAATATGAGGCCACTAGACACTGTCACATAAAATCCATTAAAGTCCATCAGATGCACTGTCTTGGTAACATTCAGCTCATTGTCATTGGGCTGCTGCAATGAAGCATAGAGTGCCTGCTTTGAAACTTGATTAAAACAATTCATTAAAAGTAAGGCAACTAATCAGAACACAAGGGTTGTCTTCATGGGACTTGAAAAGTTCATTAGTGCCCCCACTATGAAAAACAGGAGTGGGAAAAAGAAAGAGGCAGGAGAGAGAAAGAGAGAGGAGTCCTCCTCCTCCCCTCCTTTCTGAGCTGTTATCTAGGGGCTGGGAGCCAGTATCTTTCCCCAGTGCTTTAATTGGTTTGATCTGATCCTCCAGCATCATCCCAAAGCCTTCATTTGGAATTGTTGGTCATTATGGTTTGATACTTCTTTTTTTCTGTTTTCAGAAATAACTGTAAAAAAGCTGTTCCTAGCAAATTTATTCCTGATTTCAGCTCCCACCAAACCCAGAGATTTCGTTATACAAATACCCTTCTGTACAAATGCCCAAGGAACAACAAGAAACAGCATCTCAGTTTCTTTTACAGTGAATGCTCAGCTTATTTTCATTCAAGATCTTCTCCAGTTTAATTTTTAACCCCCCAAAATAAAATAATTTAAAATTGAAAATGGTTTTGAATTTGTTAAAACAAAGCCAGTTCTAGAAACCAGAATTTATGCTTTTGAATTGCCAGAAAAATATTCAAATTTGTCATTTTCTTTCTGAACAAATTTCTTTTCAATTTTAAAATAAATCAGTGTATTTTGGCCAAGCTTTGCTTCTGATGTTAAAATTCTAACATGTCTGAAATTCATCAACATGTGTACCTGAGCATAAATATGATATTTTTCCAAAGATTCATTAAAAAGAAGTAAAAAAAAAAACCCTCATGCAAATGAAATCAATGTGTAGGGGCTGCTTTCTAACACTCTCACACAGTGTTTGAGGATGGAAGGAGCAGCTGCAGGTCTGGCACATCATGTCAGCTGTTTGCAGAGGTGCATCAGCTCCTAATCTGAGCAGGTAAATAGCAGTAAATTCAGAGACTATTTCACCAGTGTTAGTGTTCTTGTGAATAGTAATAGTGGAGCACCACTGCAGACATCCTTCAGGAGGGCTGTGATTTACAGGGTATGGGAAAGGTCTATTCTCTTTGTTCAATATAGACCATAAACAAAATTCATCCAAATGACTGTTATGAAAAGTAGCTCCACAATATTGCATGAATCTTTCCACATCCTACGTCTTATCTAAAGTTTATGCCTGGAAGATGAACTACTTGTATTGCAGGAACTCTATAGATTATCTCCATTACCGATTAAAGAGACTGTCTTTTTCTGTGCCTCCTGCCCACACATTTGTTACCTCCTTAAATGAGTGAAGGGTCTTTTGATTAAAGGGATCTTTGCTCAGGAAACCACCGTATTTGCAAACACAAATGCATATATACACTCTAATGAATAATGAAGGTTATTTATTGCTTGTGCTTGAAATAATGGTTGATTTTGGAGTGCCTTTCATAAAACCCACATCAGAAAGTGTGTTATGTTCTGACATTTTCATTGCAGTTCAAGTAAAACAGTCCTCGGAAATTGTCTTGCTACCAAATTGCAATCATAAAGGCATGGCTTCAGACTCTGAGAATCACTTCAGATTGTGAACTTCTGGATAATATATAACATAAAGAGTTTAATTGAATCAGCCAGTTGGGTTTTTGCCCAGAAAAGTAGAAATTTAAATGCTGATGCAGCTTTAGCTTCCAATGACACCAGTCAGCACTCCTTAGATTGGATTGTAAATAATCTTATTTGAGGATATGCGGTATGATGGGGATATACTTGTCTGTAAACTTGCTAGCAGAAGTAATTAAATAATTCCATTGTGTACTAAGACATATGAAAAATCACTGACCGCAAAGAAAGACTCGATAAGTATTTACCAGCAGCTAGAAGAAAACACTGACTTTTTAGTAATTCTTGTCTTGTTTTGGAGTTGGTAGGACAAAAGAAAACAAAAAAAAATCAAAACACAGCAACTGTGAAATCTGATTCTGATCCATGTTTGAAGACCTTTGTGGCAAATGCCTTTCAGTCCACTTGGATGGGGATGCAAATCCACCATCTGAATGCAAGCTTGGTTCACATCTCAGTGTTTTGAAGTCCACCTGACTTGGCGTCCTGAACATCTCGAGTCAGATTTTTTCAATCTTCAGCTACAGCTGAAAAAAACAGAAAAATAATTACAAATACATTTCCCACCTGATCCAACATAAAGCATTATATTAAATTAAAGACAAAAAAAAAAAAAGGAATGTTGTCAGTGCTTTTTACTGAAAACAATCATTCACCCCAGCTCAAAAATGTTTTAAAATTTTTATATTTCAGAAGTTTCACAGTTGCTTAATGAGAAATGCTAAAATCGAAAAATGGAATATAAATTGTACATTTAAACACTTGTAATACCTTTAATATTTCTTTTTGCCTTTTTTTTCCCAGGCACAATGTGAAAATTAACTATTGGAAGCGTTAAGGGGTAAATAGAAGAAAGTGAAGCAAAAGTTAAAAAAAGTGAAAACATTGGTTCTGTTTAAAAGTCACAAAGCTGCACAGTTTAAGTACTGGGTATTTTACAATTTAAAATGAAATTATAACTTTCATCTACAATTCCTCAGGAAAATAAGCCCCTAAGTGAATGGTTTTCATTAAATATTACTGAAGTTCTCTGATCTCCAAGTTAAGCGAGGTGCTGTTATTCAATGTAAGAGGCATCTGAGCTGAAGTACAAGAAAAAAATGTTCTTAGTCAGAGACAGCTCGGTTAAGACAGGAGATGATGGTCCTTTACTGTAGCTGTTAGTGTGTGTAGGAAAGCTAAAGGATTTGTATTGAGTGTGAATTAAGAATTCACACTTCAGATGTTCTTGTTTCTCCACCAAACTACTCCCAGAGCTTGAATGCTACAGTTGCCTTCATCCATTCTGCTTCATGCTGCAGCATCATTAGTCCATGCAAAGTCAGCCATGTGTGCTGTACTGGATCACTAGTTCAGCTCCATTGGATCTCTAAGAAAAGAACTGGGTAAAATCTCAGGCATTTCACAAAATTATGCACAGTTCCTCTAAGACATTGAATCTCTACCCTCCAGCATCAGTACTTTGCTGCCAGAATTGTTGTTTATGGAAAAATTGTGACATCGGAGACTGTTGATTTGCAATTTCAAAGAACACGTTTCACACAGAAGTGCAATAGTGGCAACTTTATGGATCCAGTCAAATTCCAGTTGGAGTCATCTTCCCTTCCTAGTGCAGTCAGCCACACTTGCTGTTACAAAACAGAAACTTCATTCTACTGTGGAAAATGGCTCCCTATTGTAATAGCCAAGAATATGTGTCCTTGGGAGCATTCGCTCTCTTTTCCTTATCTTTATTTTCATTAAAAAGTAGCAAAATAGCTGTTTGTCACTACTCAAACTTTTTGTTTCTGCAAACTGCAGGGACAGCTCTCAAGATATCTCATCAAGCTTCATTTTATAATACCTTTGTTTTATTTCCCTGCACAGTCTTTCCATTTCTTTTCCCTTTGCCTGTTTTTTTCCGATGATTAGAACTATGCCTACAAGGAAATCATCTGTAGCTGGTGCAAACCTCAATGCACTTCTTTCATCCAACTGAAGATATGACCAACTGTGTCCTTTGCCAGAAACACTCAAGATGCCTCCAAAACATTATATTTGCTAAATAGAATATAGATACGGCTCTCTTTTTTTTCCTATTGTCATCTTCTCAAAAGCATCTGAGGGCTGACAAGGTGGTTGGGTCACCTTGGACACTGCACAAGGAAAAAGCTACCTGGCCAAGGCAGTCTTGCTGTATTTCATTTTCTCAGCAGTCCAGATGCCAGTAAAGACCACAGAGTTTGGGGAAAATTACACCAACTCTGCACTTTTTCTTGGTGCAGAATTAGGTGTACCTTCACCTGTTCTGTAACATAACACTGACTCTCATTTTACCACAGCTTTGCATCAAAAGTAGCTCAGCCAGGATGGAGAGCCAGCACCCCTCTTTCTCCCCAAAACTTATTAGCCACCAGACCTACTTCAGCTCCAAAAAATGTGAATATGTATCCAAAATCAACTTTGCAGATGGATTTTGCTTCCATTAAATTCCATGGTGAAAAAAAGCCAAATATAGGGTTTAATTTAATTGTGGGCATAAAGCACTTGCAAAAAAAAAAAAAAAAGTTTCATATTTGGATTTATGGAATTATTTTACTGAAAGAATTACGTTACATATTTAAATCCCTGGTGACTACTAATGTTTTATTAAATACAGTGTAAATCCAGCTGCAACCATGTAATAAAACCTCCGAGGGGCAAAAAGGGAGTGTTTTATTTTTGATTTCTGCATACAACAACTTGGTCTCCCATCTGCCATTATGCTCTCCTTGACACTGATCTTCAAAGGAGGCTCAATCTGCTGAGCTCCAGCTTCAATGTACAGAAGGAACATGGTGAGATTATGCACCATCTCTAAAATTTCATAGATCTGTCCCACTCACAAAACAAAACCTTGTGCTAAGCTGTTGTACAAAAGTATTTAATGCTGGTTAATAAAACGCACCGAAATTCAGTTTGTAGTAAGAGAAGTTTGATTTCTTTACAGAACTTCAGGAAATCATGACGTGACTCTGTGGACAGTCGCCCATATTAATTAGATGGAGAGTAAATCCATTTGGTTTTTTGCATTTTTTTTTCATCAGGACATGCATTTTCACTCTCATGTGCCCAGGGTTTGAAAGGTTTACATTACATAAAATTAGGACTATATAAACTATGAGCTTCATCTGTTTTCTAATATGATTGCCCCTGCCCTTCAACAGAGTAGCCTAATTGATAGCCTCCATTGTATGCAATGCACGTCAATAAATACTGAACATGAATGTGAATCAATATTGTGTTAGTACTGGGATTAAGCAAGCTATTTTCTCTTCTTTTTTTTTTCTTTTTCCAGAAGAGATGAATATAAGTAAATAAAATGACTGTTTGTCTGAAATTCTGCCTGGGGATTTAGTTTTGCATTTCCCTGTAGGAGCACAACATTAGAAGTCAACCCTACTTTGGTCCAATGTGGACAATAGAAGCAAACACCTCAGTTGGATGCTGGAAAGCACAACACTTTCCCTGACAAAACAAGTGCAGTTGTAGAGGTAAAGAGGTCTGACTTCTGGTATGTTTTGGTGGGTTTTTTTCTTTCTGTCTTTTTCAAGCCACAAATTAGAGGACAATTTATGAGAGCCTAGACAAAAATTTATAGGCCCAATATTGACTGCTCTTGACCCCGTGTGCTATTTTGCAGTCTAAACAATGCCAAATCGCTTAGATGACCCAACACCATGCCAAAATCCATAGACACCTGAAATATATTACACAAATTTTTAAAGCATGGTAAAAGCACAACACAGTGATAAATGAGCACAGGATTTTAGATCAGTTCTTGCAAATGCAGAGCACAGAGTCGGCAGGACTCTAAGGTTTCGGGAAATGAGGACTGAAAAAGGAGGTATATAATGCTGGGATGTGGGAGCTGTTAGATCAAAGTTCGCACCTAAGCCCAGAAACACAAGAGTTTACAAAAAAGGTCTGGCCCAGTCATTGCCCATTAAAAGCTCAAGTGCTTCAGCTGTGGGCAAGGCCACTAGCTAAAGTGCTTTGCATTGCTTTGCATTGCTTTCCATGTCGTCAGGGGAATTGCCTCTGATTTTCAAGGGGTCAGAATTCATTTTCCCAATGGTGACAGGTTGGAGCAGCACCCCCACACATCCTCCTACCCCCTCCATAGGCACTGCTAAGTCCTGCTTGCACTTGTCACCTGCTTCAAGTCTGGGGGCAGTTGGTTTTGGGTTTGGTTTCCCAAAAGCACCCAAGTGAAAATATGTGGATCTTAGATATTGAAAGAAATATAGGAATTTAAATTAATTTTTTTCTAGAAACATTAAGCTATACCATCATCTCCAAAGACATGGTCTCCAAAAGGACTCAACACTAATGTAAATATGAAGATTAATGGACAAATTTTCTAAACCCCCTAAGGCAGTGTTTGGCTTTCTAAGGGATAACTTTTAGATTTAATATGTTAATCATTTGCATATTTAGTTAGAGTGTAGAAATAATTCAATATAAATCCTTTTTGTAGCAGTTTTTTTACAGAAGTGAAATCTGTGCCACGTCTGAAATAACTGCCCAGCCACAGATCTTGGTAGAGAAAACTTCATAGTATTGCCAGTATAACTATTATTTTATACAGAATGTTTTTATTAGAGAAGCTGGGACATGGGTTCCTCATTTTACTGCCCTAATTGCATGGTTATAAGATCACTCCTCTACTTGTTTTAGTTGAGGTGCTGGTTGTTGGGTTGGGTTTTTTTCATTGCAGAGAAACGAAACAATTTTCGTTTACTCCTAACTAGATGCATGGATATTTCTATACTGAAAGTTAGCAAGAACTTTTTTATTATATCTATTTGAACATCTGTATGATCATTTATACATGCAAATCTACATTTGCTAAGACTGCATGTTGTGTATGCACAAATGTATAACACACACAGCAGGTAAAAAAGTCATTGCAGTGACCTCTTAAAAATGAGCTGCATTTCTTGCAACTGAATTTATTTGCCTTTATACATCGAAAGGGAAAAGTACCATATTTTAAAGATGTATTTTGCAGATTATTTTTCCAGCAGCAGCAAACCATTTCTGCACAACTACTCACACCAGATGAATTATCGCTTTCCTAGCTTGAATCTACAACAGTTAATTTAATCGGTGACTTGCAGAGGATGTATGGCTAAATCAAGCCTTCACTTGGAGGGCTCGGCTTAGTTTTCTGTGGCATCTTGTGTCACAATATGTCAAATCAGTGTGGCTGCATGGGTGGATGGGTTACTCTTAAAGAAGGCATCGCTCTTAAATGGGTTTTTCTGAAAAGCCAAGAAACCAACCAAACAAAAAACTTTAATGAACTGGATCTCCATGTGTCAATCTGGTCTTATGGTTAATTACTGTACCAACGGAGGACTTTGGGGAGAAAAGAGTACACAGGTTTGCACTGCACACTCATTTCACATGAATCTTTCAAATTCCAGTGTGTGCTGACAAGGTATGTTAGCTGGGAGTACCGTCCCAAAGTACCTGGTACATTAACAAGACCACAAATTCCAACTTTTTTTTTTTTTTTTTTTTCCTCCCCCCCCTTTCCCTTTGTTGCTATAGTAAAAATGTTTCTACTTTTCTACATCTGTCTGCTGTTGCCAACAAAACACTGGAGAACAGGAGGTGATCTTTCTGTTTTCGTTCCAGCAGCCTGGCCCTGAATGAGTTTAATCGGCTGAGAAACGCGACTGAAAAGGGCTTTGCTACCCTTTCTAACTTCACTGCGCTCAGGCTTTCTGTAGCCTAGAGAGTGACACCCTATGCCTTATTTCACTGTGGATTATTTAGAATGCTTCAATTGTGACTTGTCAATGTGGTCCGGGGTAGATCAAGGCAAAACCTCCGACAAGAAAACAGCAATGCGAATATGATGTGACTGACTGCTGCACAATGGACTAATACCTCTTAATTTGGACTTTTAGCGATCGTTTACCATCCTTATGCCCTTGAAGATTCCAAATCCACTCTTAGAGAGAAGAAAAAAAGTCTTTTTCTTCCCTCTGCCTCCTCCCCCCCCCCACCATAACTCCAGTGTATCGATCAATGTCTCTGTATGCATTTAATAGCTTTATTTCAAAGCACTTTACTCTTAAAAGCCCCTCTCACCAAGGTATACTATTGAAATACTGTGCAGGTGTAATTAAATGAGCCAATTTTTTTGGCCTGCACTGTATCTCCATTCTTTCTTTGGCACCAGAACTGCAAGATGAATTTTGGTCATTCCTTATCTCTGGGTAGCACTGATTTTGGGTTTGTCACTTTTTTTTTGTTTGTTTTAATTAAAAAAAATAATTAAACTGAAATTAATTGGTTAAAGGTTAATAGATGTAGAGATTGACATTCTTAGTAAAAGTATTCCACCTGAAATGACAGTGCAGGAGACTTAATATATGACTAGATATTTATGCCTGTACTACACCCAGGAGTACTATGGCCAGGGCATCACTGAATGCCAAGAATCAAGTGACTTTGCTGTGGAAACGGCTTCAAAGTTATTCAGCTAGTGCTGGATGCTGTCACTCTGTCTGCAATGTTCACTAAGAAATGGAGGGAAACTACTCATTTATTTCACATAGGAAATTTTCACACAGCAGTTTTTTGCTTGCTTTAAGATCTAGGAAAAGAGCTCAAAAATAGCATTTCAGAGCATCAGTATGAATAAGTTTCATACATCTCTTTAGATAATGTTTCTGTTGTTCATCAGGCACTTTTCACTAACACTTGTCTGCATGAAATTTTGCCTACAAAAAAAAGCTGCAGGAGAGCCTTGTGGGCACTCGTGCACATATATTTTCACCAAAAAGGTTAGAAGGTCAGTTGAAAGCTCTTTGCAATACGGGTGTCATCCAATGAAGACAGAGAAACATAGCTATGCATCTTAATCAGGCCTCGTGAATAGGAAATACTCAAAGCAACAGTCATGGTGAATAGTCTGTGATTAGTCCACAAGCTGAAATCGGACCCCATAAACCACATGCCAAATTATTGTGAATTGTGAACATATCTGTAAAAAAAATAAATAAATAAATTGTCAATAGATAAGTCACGAGCAAAATAAAATTATAAATTTCTCAGACAAATTGTTCACAAAGGATAAAGTGCAGAGCTGCAACCTGCGATGGTATTGAACACAATGACCTAGAGGTGACGAGCTGGAGAACCCATAACCAATCACCTTTGAATTTGGTGTCCAGGACTGTCTTTTTGAAAATTAAACCAAGACCCAACTGTAGTAATTGCGTCACCTTATGTACTTAAAGTAGTTTCCCCAGCTCAGCTCAATATCTGGAGGAGCAAATGGAGAAAGTGCCTGTTGTGACACTTCTCTAAGGCTTTATATCCACTCAGTTTTTACCTCAGTGCTTTCCTACTGCTCTTCACGAAAACATTGCAAAAGTTCCTGAGAATAGGCAATAAAATACACAGATGTCTGAGCCAACAGAAAAAAAAATAAAAATAAGACCTTCACACGAATCTGTAAAGGTGCAACAAAAAAGTCCATTTTTACTACAGTGGAGGTTCTGAGAAAATATATTTATTTGACACATCACTGTTGTAATAAAATTAATTTAATCTTTTTCATTTAAGAAAACAGAAAAAAAAATTGCTGTGATGGGTAGCAGTCACCAGGACGTGACATAAACAGGATCTTTTAATTCTGTGTGGTTTTTACTGACTAAGACACTAACATGTCCCAGAATAAACTAAGAGCCCAGTTACCCTCCTCTGCAAGAAACGCTGGCTGCTTGAAGAAGAGGTTTTGCTCGCACTGCATGCTCTTGTAAATAGTCTCTCTCCAGTTTCATTAGGATGCAGATGAATTTAGTTAGATTCTGATTTTTCAGATTTCTATTTTTCCAGTATAATCTAACATAACAAGTGACTTAATCCAGAACAGAACTAGCTTTAAAGTCTCCTGCAAGACTAAAAATAACCTTTCCAACTAATTGTGCTTATGTTACCTCCTTTAGCAGCAATTACTTGGTTTCATCACAACCTTCCTACTTACCCATAATTACCACCTCCTTTGACATGGCTAACTAAAAGTGAGTATTAATATGGATTTAATGTTGTTTCAGAAATTGGTGGGGGACTGAGAGTGCCAATGACCCTACTTTCACTTTGTACTAAAAATGTGTTGATCTGTGGGTTTTGGCTGCTGCTTGAATTTGACTTGAAGGTTGAAAGTAAACACATCACTCAAGCACATGGTGCATGAATTAAAGTCTTTCTGTCACCAGTCTCTGCTTTTTTTCCCTACTCCTTGGGTCACGCACCCCAGAGTCCCCCCCCTTTCCCCTTTCCTCTCATGGGACCCTGGGGAAATATTTCTCTTGACATGAACTCCTGCGTGGCTAACACCTGCATTTCTTTTAGAGCACATTTCCATGGGGGAAGTTTTGCTTTTTTCTTCATTTTTTTTTCCCCTTCCCAGAAACTTTTTCTCTGAGAATTACCAGATTTTCCTAGCCACTCCACAGAAGCCTGTTGCGTTTCCAACAGTGGAAAGCACACTGCTTGACTTTGAATTCCCTTCAGCCAGGAGATCATCTTCTAAAAATACGTGCTTTAAGTGAACTAAGTCCATTTTTTAATCTGTGATACTATGGATAGTGATGGAATTGGAGACACAGCAAAGCCATAATAATAATAATAATAGAACCATAATGTGGCAATTTCTTTTGGTCTCCAGATATTAGAATGCATTCAACACATCTTTGACCAGTTTACACTTATAAGGGTTTGCTGTGTCATAGAGCTCCCTCTTACAGGATGCAGTTTTTAACAGCAAAAATGTTATTTACTAGAGTTAAAGTAGTTTCTTGAACAAAATAAAGTTATCCTGTACAACAACATTTCTCAACATAAACGACTACACCAGGGCTTGTGCTGGTATAAATATCTTAGTCGAGCTGTATGGAAGGGAAGACTGTTCTTTTTTTTTTTATTTTTACACACTAACTGACATCTTTATTCTGGGAAACAAAATTAAGTGTAAACCAAGCATTACTGTCTACAGCATTTTCTTGAGGTCAGGGTTTCCAGGGAATAATAGAAGGAGAAAGCTTCCTAAAGACATATCTTTGTGGAGTAGGGATGGGGGTTCCAATTTACTAGTCTTCATCTTATTGAGGGCAATAATTTCCCTGAAGACTTTATTGGCAGGGTATCACTGCAGAAAACGTTTGCTGCCGGCAACCCTATTATTTTCCATGAGAAATACAGTCCCGTGAGAAAGCATGTTCTCACTCTATTTCTGTGGGAAACACCAGGAGAAGAAGAATTCCAAATCCCGCGAGACAGAGCAACTGGAAACAACACCAGAAGCCCTCTTGTTTGTGTAACTTATTGCAAAAATATCAAAGGAGCAGAGGGAGTGGAGGGGGGGGAGAGGGAAGAACATGTTTTCATAAAATTTTCAGTTTGCAAGAGCTCAGTTTTTAAAAAAACCTGGACTTATATTTGACAGCCCAAAATCCCAAGGATGTTCAGTCTATTTCAGTTGTCAATTTATGATCTTTAAAACATTTTTAAAATTGACTGAACCTTAACTACATCCTACCTCATCTTGTACTAGCCAAGTTTTACAGATGCCATCTTAAAAATCAATTCAAAGAACAGCCATAAACTTGAAAGCTTCCTATTTGAAGTGTATATGGCAGAATGCAATTTTGTTTAATTTTAATTGACAGAGATGTCAGCCTAAGAGAATATTTTAGAATATTAGTAGGAACAGTAAACTCATGCCTTGACACTTTTATGATATAATGGTATAATTCTCAGGGAAAAAAATCACCACTGTCAGGATTTACACAAAAGCAGAACATGTTTTACTTTTTCCTCAGTAAAGGAGTGACAAATGTATTACTAATTACACAATTACTTTATTATGTAGAACCAGTAATAAAACTCTCAGAAAAATCTTAGTTTCATTAAAAAAAGACAGGATTCTTTTTTTTTTTCTTTTTTTTTAATTATTATTACATATTTTCTGGGGAAGTTTCGGTCTGTGAGACATAGTTCAGTTCACTTTCCTCTACATTTTACAATGCAAAAAGCATATTTGAGGGGCCTGTTTGTTTCAAAGGAGACAAATCCTCAACTGGTGTAAAACTGCTGTCACTACCTGTTTGAGCAAGCTGAGTTAGACATTGAAGTAACATGATCACTTACTGCAAAAGATCCAAGCAAAGTGGCTTCTCTTGGTTTTCTTGGATACTGATTTTTGTATGTGTTTATATTTTTTTTATATGACAAAGCTACTTCACATCAAGAAATAAATGCATGACAACATAAGCTACTTGCGTGTCAAGTTCGGGTGAAATAGAAGTGACATAAATAGTGACATAAATAGGAAACTTTCCTAATTTTGAAGGTGGCCAGATTCTAAATCCATACCTTTTTGCAAAAGTCTACAAAGCTGAACTCTTAAGTTCTCTCATCCACTCTGGCAGTGGATGAAGTCCTGCTCCAAACTATACCCCACTGTCTCTTTGCATACTGTTGCATTGTAAAGAAAATTCCCAAACAACAAGGAGGACCAATGTGATGCAAAGGGAAACTAAGAAACTTGGTGCTGCTGCACAATAAATATAAATGTTCCCTAACTCCTCGAGGCCTGATCTAGAAAACTACTTCAATATGCAGCTGCCTTTCAGCACATGAGTAATCCCTTTGACTCTAAAGAATTAGTCATGTGCTTAAAGTTTAGTGCCCTGCTGGATTGGGACCCAGCCTCCAAAACAAAGTATGGCTGCGATTCAGTGATTAATTATAGCCCTCAGATGGACAAGCCAGTTGGGTGAAACAAGAATTGGCCCAACCCTTTGCCCTTCTCCAAAAACAAATCTGAATAAAGGTCAAAAGAGTTTGGTTAAGGATGTACTTACCAAACTTTCAAACCTTTTGAGGACCATCCACCACTAGTAAAGGCTCTCACATTGTGCCCCTCCGGGAGTCCCATAGGCGTAGTCGGTTGTAAACTCATTTTCCTATATGGTCAGGCACGCGTGTAGGGGACAGGAATGAATGACAATGTAGAGCGGCCAAAGCTGGTGTCCTGTGACCATGGAGCTTTTAATATGGAGGCAACGGAATCAGGATTAAGAATTGCAGCTGCTAAGATGCTAAACCCCACATACAGCTCCTATGGCTCAGATGTTATCAAGCGTAAAATCTTTTGAATAAAGCCTTACATGGGGGCACCATTGTAAACTGCTTTCCCAGTTAAAGCCTTTACAGAGCTGTAAGAGGGAAAAGGTTGTATTTTGCCGTATTATTTTCAGTAATATGTCAAAGGCCACCTGAAATCAATTCCCATTAATTCTAAAGGACTTTCCATAGTAAAAATAATGCCCAGTAAAAGCACTATAATGAAACCACTGTTAAAACTATTCCACTCCTTTAAGGATGGACAGCAACTGATTTTTTTCCATGAGGAGATACTGTGCAAATTCCAGTGTTCATTTCTACTACAGAAGCTAAAGTCAGGCAGGTTCCTGATGAGTAAACTCTGAAGGAGTGGGTCTGATTTTGGAGTAGTTTTTGCTATAGTGTCTGTTTACATTTGCTTATATCTAATCCAGATTTTCCTCTGGTATTTGTGCCAATCTCTGTATGACACTGGTATCAAATTCTAATCCCAGCACTGCCACTAATTGGAGCTGTGGCTATGAGTAAGTTCTCATCTCAGAAATGGCATGAGGTAAAAAAGACACAGTTAATATTGTAGTTCATTTAGGAAAGAAGCGGTGGAAGTTATAGTTATGTGGGAAAACAACACAAGTTTTCTGTGTCCTCGAGCTAAATGGATTGAAAAATCCAGGCAAAGGCTCCACATAAGGGTTGTAAAATTAATCTCTTTTGTTAGAATCCTGTTCAACCTAATGTTCTAATTCTGTCCATGTGTGCCTTCCCAAAATCTCAGGATTTGTCCCTATACTGGGAGCTTCCAATTTAAGAACACATTTCCACTGAAACAATTTCAGATTCCTGGAACCCAAAAGTCATTATCACACCGAGTCTTAAACTGTTCCCTGAAATGCCTTAAATTGTCTCTCCCAAATTCAATATTCAGATCATGTTTTCCAGGATACTTGTAAGCTAAATGAAAGCTGTCTCCAGTAGAAAACTTCCTGTTGGTTTTCGTAACAAGAGTTATTGCACATGCTGGAACAGAACACCATGGTGAAACAACCAAACCATTTTCCAAGGTGAGCTGCTATTGGTCATTGACCCAACATACAGATGTCTGACTGGACTAATTATGTATCTCGTGTTAATTTACAGCCTGTGGTCACCCCCACTTATATGCACTTATCTGATACACAAACCATGATAGAAAACTTCCTCTACACAGGTGAAAATCACAGATATTATGTATCATGGAAACTCAAAGGGCAGTGCAACCTTCAGTACTTTTTCCTTAAATATTCTTACCCTTTTTGATGTACAGTTTCCTGGAAGAAACATACAGAATCTAACCCCAATTTAAGTGGGTTTGCACAATTTCATTGACTGAGGAAAAGCAATGAAAAAGAATCAAGGGCACAGGTTTCCAAGACTGAGACCACAGTGCATGAGGCACCTCTGTAATGAACAGCATAGCACAAACAGCAGCTGTTGACGCCTTGAAAAGTTAAACTAGGAGCAACCACATGGGTAGAAACACCCCCAGCAGGAGCAGGCATTAGGAGAGACAGAAAATGGACTGGCAAGAGCAACAGGAAGGCTGGAGATGAAGAGATTTAAGAGAGGAGGGAACAAGGAAAAGATTGGATTTTTCATTATTTTTGTGAAAGAAACTGGTGGGAAAATAAAAGTTTCCTGCATCAGGTTTGCTCCTCCTCATTCACAACAGGCAGTTGGCCCATATGAAGGATTAACAGCCTGCTTGTAGACTGTCATGTTTTGATATTAAGCCATTTTTAGCTGCAACTTGGCCAAGCGATGTGTGTGTGCATCTGCCACCCTGTAACTCATCCATGGCTTTTTTCATGCCTTGAAGAGAGCACCACACCTGGATTGGCATCTCCCATGCCAGCTTTCAGCCCCATCAGGCTTGCATTGAGTTTAAGGGATTATCACAGTTTAAAATGCTGGCTTTGTAAACAAAGAGTAAAAATAGTCATGACTAGAGCAATATAGTCATGCTTTGTGCAGCTGAAAAACAACAGTGGAAATGCTAGGTGGCACACCTTTCTCAGGAGCTATTTTTAAATGTATCCGGCATTTTTGGATGGTATAAAAAGTTTCAGCCCATGTTATTGACTAATAGGCTCTAAAACCTCAGGTTTGATTAAAAAAAAAAAAAAAAAAAAAAAAAAAAAGACCCGGTTTTTGTGACCTTTTGACTGTCAAGAACTTTATATAGCTAACTAGATAGAGACACCTTAATCAAAATCTGTTGAAGTCAATGAAAATATTTCCATTGACTTCAATGAAAGCTGCATTTGGCCTAAAAATAATCCATTATGCGAGGCAAATTTGCTCACTGAGTTTTATCCAGATCTGATTTTAAAGGAGTTCAACTGGAAATCATCAGTCATTCTTCTGGATGCTGTGAAGAAAAAGGCTTCTTTATTCCTTACCTCAGACTCATTAGGTTTAAGATCCACCATAGGACTTAACACATCTAACTAGAAACTATTAAGTAGTCTTTCTCTTTCATTACTTTTGTCCTCTGCACTGCATTAAATGAAGCCCTTTGTATTTGGAGATGGGTCAGTTTTAGGTTTTTCTAACATTAATATCTTACTCTGTTTTATTGGCAACACATTTTTTCATAAGATGCCCTCAGAATGGATATATGACAGCCAAACCCTTCCTAAGTCATATCAACATTACAATGTAATACATAAGGGGAAGAAAAAAAAAAAAAGGGTAAAAAAACCCTGCACCAGCTGACTTCTAGTAATATCTGGCACGATATTTTAAGGTAAGCAATAACAAGAATGTGTTGTATAAACATATAAAAGAATGCAATTCTGAAATCGGTAAGAAAATCTGATTTTGCCAACAGCTTTTACACAGATTATCTGTTAGCTTCTATTTCTAACAAACCATGTTATGAGATCATGCCTCTCCATCTCATTTATCAGCCAGTTTCAATTTTGATGACAGGAGGAGGAGGAAAAAAGTCTCAAAAGATAATAAAACCTCTCACAAGTCTCACAGATGCTTAAATTCATGGAAATGGGGGTTGGTTAGCAAAAAGGGACTTAAATTGGAGACCCCACCACAGAAAAGAATTAAGTAATCCATGTGCAGTTCTACAAGGGATAAAGCTGTGAAAATTCTGTGCAGTTCCCCGTATTTGGCTTTTGCTTCCAAGCAATGTTTTGGGAGGCTCACATTATACAGAACAAACAAGTACAATATTGAGCGAATACACATGAGCTGAGACAAATTTATTTTCCCATGATGATCACATCACAGTGGATGTAGAGTCTTGCTTATGAAGGCAAAGTTTTGGAAATGGCCAAATGGTTCAGAAAGGCCAATCTCCCAGCAATTCCCATTTCCCCTGAAATGTGAGATTCGCCGTTGTGTAGAAAAACTGGAGTGGTTCATGGGCTTTGTTGCTTGGAGGCAAATCTCCCCACACAATGACCTTCAAAGTATATTTTTACACCCCCATGGGCTTTCTCATTCAAAACCTCCTGCAAATATTGGTAGTCAAAAGGGATTTGCAATGGAGCTAAGATGCAACCTGCCTTCTGCAGCCCTTGTTCCTTCTAGATAATAGTAATAATGTGCTGCGTGAGGATTTCTGCTGAAGGCACATGACTCTACTCCACTAGATCCATCCCAAAGCCTACATCAAAAACCCAAATCATAGCTCCCCTCCACCCTTCTAAAAGAATAATTTTTTTCCCTCTGAAAAAAATTAAAAATGGGGAAGCCATTCAATTTAACTCCAGATCACCTGGGGTCCGTCACTAGTCTTCTCAGTGACTTTGAACAACTCACTTCATTTCCCATGCCCTCATTTGCTTGGCAATAAGTTGTATCAAACCTCCACCATGGATCACTACTAGGTTAGCAGACGTCAGTCTCTACACAAAGCCCAGGTGTTATTAGTTGGAGTGTTTTTAATAGGATACCAAAAATGGTCTTGCAAACCCCAGGAATAGGAAGCACATGGGAGATCAGAAGAATAAAATTAGATAAATTGGATCACTTAAGCAATAGAAATAGAAAACCTTTCTTTCATTTTTATGTGATACAGAAGGTTCATTATGTGCTGTATCGACAATATAGTATTTTTCAGTGTCACCTGTTCATTAAAGAGTCATTTTAAAGGCAGCTGATGAGTTCCAGTATCACACAATTCATCTAATAAAAGTATTCATTAGTTTGTATATTATATCTCTTTTTCTGCTGGTCTGATAATCCTTAAATAAGATGTCCCAAAGGTACTGATTCTGATCTCATATCAGTGTGTACTAGTAAATCCATTAAAGTTAATAGGTTATTGTCCATTGATGTAAGAAAATCAAGGCTAATGAGGTTACTTGAGTATGCAAAGATTACAGGATTGGAACCTACTGTCATTAAATATTTTGGAAGGTTATGTGCCTTTTCAAGATAGGACAAAATTTTCCTTAACACAGCTTTCAATAGAGGTGCATTAGCCTCTAGTGGCAGTAGAGGTGATATATTGTATCGCTAATTTAAAGGATTATGCATGAAAAGTGAATATATTGCAATAATTATGAAGTCTTGTTTGACTCCACTTTTCCACAAGCGTACTTTGTCACGCTTTAAATACTTGGCGGGTTTGAAAAGCAAAACCCAAGATGCTGTGAATTGGGGTGAAATAAAAAGCTTATTAGCACGTTCTTAGGGCAGATTTAGGTTTGGAATATTTTCTGTGTGACTGCCACCACTACTGCATTTATATCCAAGCAGTGCCTCTACCTATTTGATTGCGAGCATGTGTGAGCCCGTGTGTGCACGCGCGTGCAGAAGGGGTCATGACATTTATTAAAGCAGTCAATAAGGCACGCACAGGACAGGCTCCTAACCCTGGAATATATTTATATTTATACTCATTTCTGATATGGAAAGTAAACAGGAAAAAATCAATTGGAATCTAACGTTTCATTGTCCTTCACCTTGACTCTTTGGTTTAAAGTAAGCAGTTAAAGAATAAACATTGCTGGGGAGAAATAAATAAATAAATAGATGAAAAAAGCCACTCTCTAACATTATTAGGACTTCCAAAGTAAATAAAAAGTGGTAGAGCTGAGAGCAAATTGCTGCAGTGGTGCCAGGGAGAATCCTGATTTTAGCACCACTGTACCAAATTTGTCATTTAGGAAAGCTCTTGTTCCCTTTATTGAGTTCCACTGTAGTGAACAATTTCTGCCTGCATCCCTCGTGTGTCCTTTTGGTTTATTATCTTTCACTGTGAATTGAGCATCCACAATCAGTTTCACAGGAAGCCTAATTTCACACACTGCTTATACATAGGATGAGGACTTCCCTCTCCCTCCCCCTCTTCCCCATCCCTTCTCCCAATGTTCTTATCAAATGAAGAATTGTGGATAAGGGTTAGGTGCAGATAAACATGAGTGTAGCACTTCCAGAAAGGTCATGATCCCCCCATAAGGTGCTTCTTGTTATGCCTGACCTTCAGATTTTCATCATCAGCCCGCCTGACAACTTAATAATGCAGAGGTGCAGGATTCATTTCTCCCCTCTGAGAGCGCCAGTACGGGACGCCCTTTTCCCTGATTATTTCCCTGCACTCCCGGCTGCCCTTTATAAGCCAACCAGAACTCCATCAATCATGCTCTTCTCTCCTTTCCTCCTCAGCCCCCAGTCCTGAAAGCTCGAAAGCTGCAGTGTCCCCTTTTGTCTTGCACTGCCACACAGCCACAACAACAACAGAAAAGACTCGACGCCTGAAAACACCCTGCACAGAGGCAGCAATCCACCTTCCCATTTATAACACAGAGTCTTTCTGCCTCCCTCCATACTGATTATGTTATCTTACAGAATAACTCTTCCTGGGCTCTGTGAACTATCAAAGGACGGAAGAGATTTAAGCTGAAATTTGAAGTTTTGGTCAGATTTTAATTTTTTTCTTTTTTTTTTTTTGTCATTTCCTTTTATTTCCCCTTCTTGTTCTTGCCCTAATTTTCCTACAGTTTAATAATAATTAAATAAAAGGGAAAAAAATTCTAGAATTATTTGCTTATTATTTTTTTCTTTCTAAAGATAAAAGACCTGATATATTCAGGTTATTAAGCACATTGGTTTACTGGAATGGAACAACACAGAAAAGTTTGGAAGAAAGTCTTATTTTAGGATAAGTCCTATCTTAGGATAGGAGGATTTTGGTTCAGATCAGATTTTAAATACTGTAATGAACTTACATTATAAAACATACATTCCTTTTCTCCCCAGCCTTCCTAGTGCTTTTTCAGCCAATGATTCCCAGAGTGAAAACAGGGTGATAACACACCATGAGCATCTGGTGAGAGCAAAGTACAGTATGTTCCCTGACAGAGCAGGGATATGCCAAGGCCATCTCCTATTGCCTAAAGCAGCTGCCATTTGTATCTCCAAGAGGAGAAGTATCCCCTGGTAAACTGCAGCTCAGCTGGGTATGAGAGCTACACCGTACCCAGCAAGGAAGCTTAGATCCTACCCTGCCCAGTGGCAGCAGGATGCAAATCTGTGCCCAGCTGGATAGAGGAGTTAATGCAATAGCCCAGCTCACCCATTAAGTCACTGTGCTGGATCTGTAAGAATAAAGAAATAAATAAATAAATAGCAGAGCTGCATGAAACACCGTAAAACCACTAGTTTGCCAAAGATCAGCATTGTGGCTGAAATTAAGTTTTCCTTGCTCCTCCTGTGTCTGGATGCACTCAGATGCTGCTGGTGCATGAGAAAGCCGAAATTCATGGCTGTGGGGTTTCTTAAGTGAACCACCACCTCCCCATGGAAAGTAAAATCCTGCTTAAAAGCAGAGAAAACAGCCTCAGTGCTATTCAGTCCCTCAAACAGGTATTGTGGGAATAATTGGGAAGCCCCTGAATAATGTTTTACCATCTGAATTATTTCATACATCATAGATCTGGAAAATCCCAACACAGATTTAGAGCCTGTAGTGAAATATGGAATTGCATTTACTCTTTGCAAAAGCTAAATATCTCTTCAGAGCCTTCTTTTTCTTACTAAAAATAAAAACTAAAAACTTTCAATGAAGATCTTCCTTCAAACTAATAACATGTCAAAGATTGCAAACTACCATCAGAAGAGAGCCAGAAAGACAAGCAAATGTTCAGGAGATTTGCTGAAGAAAAGAGCAGGGGGTTTGCCCTAAATCCCATCAAGTCAATTAGTGTTGCTTCTGACTCCAGTATGCTTTGGACAAAATCCCAAAGGATCTACTGGTTCATTTTCAGGCTTTTCTCCAGTTCAGTCAGAGGTCTAAAACAAGCCTAAAGAACATCTAAGAAAGAACAGAAAACATGAGTCAAAACTAAAGTGTTGGGAAAAAAAATCTCAGCAAACAGATGAAAGAAGGAAGGAAGGAAGGATAGAAAGCATGAGGCACAGTAGAGAAAAGGGAATGATCAATCTGAGATGTTGGGGAAGAAAAATAGATGAGTGATAATGATCTACAAGTGAGGGAGAACTCGTCAGAGGGAGCGAGGCAGGTTTGGACAGTAAAGGGAAGCACAAACAAATGAAACAGAAAAACAGGAAGGAAAGCCAAGCAAACTTGTAGATATAGAGGAAAAGCAACAGGAAACCTGCAGTGCCAGTATCCTTTCTTGAGCACTAGGTGCAGGAAGTCACACTTCAAAAGGACAGCCAAGAACTGAGGACCAGATAAGAGTGATAAAGATGCCCTTGCCACCAGATCAAAGTGTTGGAGGGCTGGAGGGAGGAGATAGAAGGAGAAAAATAAAACAAATAAAGGACAAGAATTTGATCATAAAAGAGGCTATAGTTTGTGGAGGTTTAAATTTTTTTTCACTTTTCATCCCAAAACATGTCCAGCTTGTGTCTGGGGGAGCAGGACACCCTGGGATATTAAAACCACTCCCAAGCCAAGCTCCATTTGAGCATACAACCTACAGCAAACCCAGATCCTTTGCTTGGCATCTCTTCTTCCTTTCAGTCTTCATCAGCTGCAGCAGCAGTGCCAGTGACTATCCACAGCCCTTTGGCAGGGTTTTCCTGGCAGTCCCTCACCTGGGACCTTGGCTACTCCTCTCCCCTCCAGCCCCTAGGATCAGCACAGGGAGCTGCTGTGGACTGGGTGAAATCTTTGTTCAGCCCCACAGCAATGAGTTACAAAGGGACAATACAGGGCCAGGTTGTTCTTCGGATTTGAGTTTCCCTCCATGAAACACTGATTTTGTAAGGAGGAGGGAGGTGTCCTCTGCTGACATTTGCCAAGGGAAAATGAGGAATAGTTTGGATCCCGACCAGAGGGCCATGGCTACATCCAAGCCCTTGCAAATTGACTTGGCAAGAGAGGATTCTCTCGAGGAGTGAGGAAAACCAGAGAGATGTCAGTCAGAGAAGTAAACACCATATGCTTGTCTCCCAGCATCTGATGGTAGTGAAGTGGACAGAGCAGAGATGCTGGCAGAGCCCAGAAATAGGGCAGTGTAAATCAAGACACATTCTCCTTTCTGTGCTTCCCAGAGGAGTTCCACAGACATGAGCAGTGAGTTCCTCCTAAATCCAGGGGCTCTTCAAAGCCGATTGGTGTTTTCCATACTGATTATTTACGGTAAGCCTTGATTGAATGAACTGTAGGTTACAGAGAGGTGACTTTTTTTTTTAAATGTATGAGTTAAATCCTTCTTCATCTAGAGGGCAAAGAGTTAGTGAGAGAAAGGGAGAGACTACACAACCATTTAATATGGTCTACTTGGTTTTAAAAAAAAAAAATCCTCTCCAGTTGTTTTTTATTTTATTTCCTCAGTGCTGAAAATTTTGCAGGCAAAGGTTGACCAGTATCTTCAGTTTCCATAACTAAATGTTGTCATTTTACTCACACGAGGGTAGTGAAGGTGGGAGGTAACTGCTCCTTTTCCACCTATTGCCTCCTTCAGTTTAAATTTGTATCAGGGCCATGATTCCCTCTCTAGCCTTCTCCAGGAATGCTATTAAACAGAGGAGACAGGCTGCAGAGACAGCAGCAAGTCTCCAGTCCATGAGCAAAACCCATTCCTGAAGTCCATCCGTAATTACCCATCAGGTTGCCATTGTTTTAAAAATTGGTTTTAAGCATTTTGAGAACATTTTGAAAATGCAGTGCAAAGGTTATAGCTGTGGAAATAAAGAGCTGAGAGGGCATCCTGTAGACACAAAGGTAGGCTGTTGATAAGACAAGTTGGTGAGGGAGGAAAAAAATTGCTGTAAGAAATGATTGAACTTCAGGTTAGAGCAAAAGCTTCTGCAATGTGTAATGTTGTATTAGCTTATCCAAGACATATTTTGACAGCTATAAGAGGAAATAGCTGAATTAGAAGTTTTACAAGTGTAATCTCTGACAGGTTTTACACCAAATATTTACTTTTTTATTCATCAGGTTAATAAACTCATAACCTTCTCTCACACTGGTCATTTCCTGATGGGATCCAATTTTCTCCTATCTGGCTGCAACAGGCCCGTGTGTTCAAAGCAAGTTTCAAACACAGGTATATCTTCATAGCAACCATTCAGCTCAGAGGAGGTGGCTCTGAAGCCACCAGCTCTGAGCCTTTTCAGCTCAAAATCAATGACAGATTTCCTCATGTGATGATCATCATAAATTTGAACTTTTCAGGAGTGTCATTCTGTTCAGCCAAGTTTTCTATTCCTCTTCTTAGCTTAACCCAAGAGTTCCCTGCCTTTTACCTTACACTTAGGAAAATTTCCTGGGCTCTGACCATTCTGCTTCAGTTCTAAGCTCTTTTATTTATCATTTGTGTAATGCACAAAAGAAATCCAACTATTTGAGTAGCNAGAAAACTGATATTGAGAGTAAAATGATTCTCCTCTTTTATTTATCACTTGTGTAATGCACACAAGAAATCCAACTATTTGAGTAGCTAATATAACTATGACTTAGAAATGACACTCTAGGACATGGATTTGATTTTGTCTGACAAAGCATGTTCTCTCAGTGTCTAACATAAACAGCCATTAAAAATCTCCTAATTCACTACAGTAAGAGTATAACAGGAATAGTGTGAGTAAGTGGGTAGTAAGCAAATACAAAATAGAAGAAACTGGAGATTTTTTATTAAAAAAAAAAAAAGCCAAGAGCAAATTGCCTGTGGACTTAGTGATTATTTTAATAATGAAAAATTTTATCAGGGAAGGTTAATAAAAATAAAAGCAAAAGAAAATTATTGCAAAAAACCGGAATCAGATTCAACAACACATAGAAAATTTTTTGAATCAACGTACTAAATGTTCTAACAAAATGAACTCCTTTCATATCAAGCCTAGCCCAAAGGCTCTTCTTTACCATGTTCAATTTTTGATTTACTATTTTAAAGTTAAAAATTCCTCCTGACCAAAGGCATATGTAAAATCAATCTTTTGTCATTTTATTATTTTTATATTCTTTTTTAATGATATGGTATAAAAATCCAATTCTAATAAAGGACATATATAGCATAAATACACTAAGACACTTTTATATCAATGGAAAAAAATGTGTAGTTATTTAATACCCTGGTATGATGGATAAGAGCTCAAAAAAAGCTTCAGAGGACTAACCTTTTTTGCTAAATTAACAAAAATAAATATTAACTTCTGAAATATGTGATGGAAAATCTTTAATGCAAAATCCCCAAAGTATTCCTTCAAAAAGATATATCAGTTCCTAACCTAACTCCAATGAAAATGGTCATTTTCATCTGCCAAATATTTTCCTAGGAATAATCATTGCATTTGGTGAAAAGTTGAACAAAAGATCATGTCCAAAGTAAGATTTGTGTGAAAAGAACATATCCTACATGAAACCAAAATATCAATTTGCTTAAGAGTCTTTACACCCCTCTGCTATGGCCTTTCTTTCCCAGTTCTTCCTAGGAAATTACATCCAGCTTCCTCATGTCCCAGTGTAGTGACCACCATGGTCAAAAATTTCCTTTTATGTTGTTTTTTTTCTGTTGGACTATTTTATTTTTTCACCTTTTTTTTTACCAATATATTCTAAGTTGTGTCTCTTTTGAAAAACCAACCCATATTTCTACTTAAAAAAGGAAGGAACCGAACTAGCAGAAAGCTATTTTTCTCCGTAATAATACATTATTTTTTATTTTTATTTCATATTAAAAAGGCAGAAAAACAATTTTTTCCAACTTTAAATACGTTTTACAGTCAGTTTTTAATTGCTTCATTCTACCACTCCACTGCAAAATCTTCCTAACACCTCCCAGCGTGATTGTTTCCTGCTAACAGAGACATTTTGCAGACAGATTGAGTGTCAATATTATTAGCAGCAAATTATTCACATTGCGTGAATAGCCTTATAATCCTTATTTACTGCGAATATTCAGGAGCCTATTGTTTCTAAAATAACTTTTAGTAACTTCTCGTGGTTCTGACGGCATCTTATGGATGTTATCAAGGTTTTTAGGCAGCTGAGATAAAAATGTCACTTTTTTGATTTAAAGGGGTGACAGTGACACCAATACCAAGTTTGTCCCTAAAATGCTAAAGACTGCAGAAAACGTGTGCAACAACCTTGTGTCTGTTCTATCAGGCTCTGGTGGTTGTCTGCCTGTGTGGTACATAGATAAAGGTAGGGAATGAGTAGCTATATCAACCAGTTTGCTGCTAAAATAGCCTTTCACTGTTTATTTTCCAGCTAAGTCAATTAGGCAAGGTGGTGCATCAACATTCAGTATGTGCTGATTTCAGATATATTGGCAGGGTTTTAAATAAACACCAATGAAGGGAGTATACATCTGTTAAAAAAAAAAAAAGGGAAGCTCTTAGGGAAATAAATACTAAAGATGGCACGCTATAATCCAAAAAACACAGGAATTGGAAGACTCTTTTGTTGCTGTGTGGGTGTTTTTTTCTGCAGATGACTTCATTTCCCAAATAGTGTTGTTGGGTTTGGGTTTTTTTAAACATAAAACTTTAAGCTTTCTCGGTTACAATGCTGTCTTGTTTGAATGCATGCATAAATAAATTTTGATCATCTGCTTAAAATCTAAGTTTATGTGAAAAAATAAAGAGGTAGTTTCAAGCTACCTAATTAAAACACTGAGTTCTGCCCAATTAAATTATTCCAGTTCTATGTCAACATGTATGCTGCTGAAATTCAAAGAATCTGATTTTCCCAATTCAGGTCAAGGCTTCTATAAATTGTGGAGGCAGAATCTGTAAATACATTTGCTTAAGGAGACACACGATCAACGGGGTTATGCTCTGCAGGCACCTTAGGCTGAAGATGTGTGGATAAAATAGAAGGGCAAAGTTAAATGTCCAAGGTCAGACAGCGAGATATGACAGAATCAGGAATAAAGCCTGGAGACCCTAATCCCCAGATCAGTGTTCTTCTCACTGTATCTATAAATCAGTAATTATCCCAGTGTAACACACAAATAACATTTTTGATGCATTTGACCCACAAGTTTCTGCACATTTTTATCTCCCACTCTTGTCTTGAGTCAAAGCTCCATTCCTTCTTCCCGCCACGCTACAAAGGGTTAAGAGATGCAGCCCACCAGAACAATGGCTTTATGGATGGCATTTCTCCTCCTCATCCCCCCAGCCTCTGCTTTATTAAACACTTGATCAGTTGGCTTAAAAATTAACCATATGGTGCTGTTTGTAGGGTATAGATTCAAGGCTCGGGAAGGGCATGATCTATTTAGCCTGTCTGGACAAATGATTTCAGTAGGCACATCACTGTCTACTTACTGTCATTAGTGGCACATGACCAGGAGAAGACAAGAAAACTTTTTAAACCATGGACCTACAAATAAGGAAACAAAATTGCCTTAAGAAGTCGTCTGATGAGTGAAGGCAGTAGCATATGCAAAAAGCATGAGGAGCTTCTTGAGCACTTTGATTTGTTTCCAGGACTCTACTTCAATTCATTCACCATCATTTATTAATTGTACAGTTGCTGGATCTGGGTGAACTACAACATTCATGAGCACTATCTTAATTCAGAATATTTGTTTTACTCATGTTCATGCCATCCTTCTGTTTGCTTTATGGAAACATTGAGGGAAGTAGTTTTTGTGCAGATAAAGGTTTGGGAGATGGTTATTCTGACCAGGGAAGAGGTTCTATTTCCACAAAGGTAGTGTTGCATGGGTTGAATATTTGATATTCTTTCTTTGGTTCAAAAAATGTTATACTAATCCAATCAAGAGGAAGAAAAAATAACATGGGATGTAGGTTACTAATCATCTGCCCACTAACAATCCTGAGCATTAAAAATATGAACAATTTATAGGATGAAATGTACTGGTGTACAGTCATGCAAATAATCACTATAAAAGAAGCAATTTTTTTAAAAAGCTGCATGTAAGCAGAAAAAATATTCATCCCTAAAGTCACTGTAATATGAATAATTTAAGCTACTTGAATAAGCAACATTAAGCATCCTTTGCAATGTCACTGAAATAATAGAAATGGCAGTCAGAAATCTTCTGTACTCTTTTGACTCTGTGACCCAAGGGAGGTCATGGTACCTCTAGGTGACCCGTGAGTTTGTCTGTCCATAAAATGGGTATTTTAAATAATATTAATCTAATCTCAAGACTGTTCTCAGTCCAGTTAATGTTTGGGAAGTGTTCTCAGATCACTGGATAAAAGTGCTATATTAGTTCAAACAATGATGATGATTATCTTTCAGGGATTTTTATCCTCAGTGAAAAGCAAAAAGAATTACTGGGCAATTTTGCCTAGTAAATGCTGAATACTTGGAACACTTCCCGTTCATACTCATTCTGTGGCTTTCCTGTGTCTGACTTATGTTTATCTTCATTAAGTGGAATAATGCAAGTCAAAATAGCTACAAGTAAACTGTCTGCTGGATAGGGAACAGTTGTTAGTTCATGGGAAATGGATCGTAAAAAATGTTCTACTCTGACTTCAGAAAAGAGCTCTAAATTGATCCATTTCCAGTTCAAAGCTCCTTAAAACATACTGAGCAATCTCACCTGATATTTCATCACCATCGTCTCATGTCTCACTAGTTCAACAGGGGATGGATCACACTGAAAGTTTTTGTCTCTGTCAAAGTTCACCAGAAAGTTCTGATTCACACGGGAAGGCAGGGAGAGCATCTTCAATACTAACTGGAAGCCCGTTCAAATAAGCAATTGTCCTGGGTTCTTTGAACTTTGGAAGAGGTGGGCATGCAGTCATATAGAAGATGAACTACTTCCCTTGAAGGAGTACAGCACATATCTGTGCAGATTGATGGAGTCATAAGTCACTGGAAGGTAACCTGGGTACAGCCTGAGGTAAAGCTGAAAGCTAAAGTCATTCCAGGTGGGCCGGTGGAAGGAAAAAGCAAATCCTAGACATTCACATATGAGGTCGTAACTTCTGTTCCATTGCAGCCCACGTATAAATATTTGAGATTTATATTTTAGAAGTTTTAAGCCTCTCTATAAAATGCATTTAACTCCAAGGTTTATTTTAAAATGCCTTCTGAGTCAGTGAGGTGCCACGCTCTCTCAAGGGTTTCAGACAAATCTCTCTTGACCAATCCAAATCCATAAGGCAAACCATATGATTCCAAAATCCTTTCAATTGCCTCCTGGATCATGTGTCCACATCTGGAAATGATGGATATACTCTTCCCAGCTGCAGAAGAGGGAAATTCTGCATTAGGCTAAAAACACTGTGTAAATTGCAAGGGAGAAGGGTCAGCTTTCTAAAATTACAGTGGTCAAGGCAAGTCAAGCGCTTTAATGGCAGTCCAAGATCAAAATCATTTTACAAATCTCCAAGCAATTCTACCTAGAAACATGCAGAACATTTTTGGTTGGTTTTTCGGTGAAAATAGCCTATGGGCAACAAATTCTCAAAGCAAGAAACTAATCTCCCTTCACAAGGGACACAAAGCAGGTGCTCTCCGTAAGGATCAAACCGTGCCCCAAATTTGGTTGACATAAAGCAGGAGAGAACTTTCTGATGGGAAATGGTTGTAAATCAAAGGAAGATTAATAGAAAAGAACAATTCAAAGCTGAAATCACAGTTTTGAGCTCACCTTGCTGAAATTTCTTTGTCTAAAATATTCTTAATACATCAAAGAATTTGTTGGTCAATAGCAACAGGAAGAAATCTTTAATGACGACAATCAGAACTATAGAATTTATGTTATGTATGGCTGAATTTAAATTGGTCAGTTATGTATCCATGCTGAGATGTTATCCTTTATAATCTAGTGAGAATGATTCTCACATTAAGTGATACACAAATATTCATTGGAAGATACGTCATTATATATTATAGTTAGTGATAACACCACATAAATAATTAAGATGAAACAAACAGTCCAATTCTCTGTCTGTGCCTCTGAGTCATTGCACCACTAAGTCTTGTCTGGGAAAAGCTTATTACTTCCAAAATGAAGCCTGTTGCATCAGACCTTAGTTAGGATGAAAACGCTCTCTAGAAAGAACCACACTATAGACTACATTTCTCAGAGGAAAAAAATCCTTTTTTCTTTCTCTTATGTTATATTTCTCCATTCAGGTAGCTTGGAAATATATGAAAACAGTTAAGCAAAAGTAAAAATGTGGTGTTTGAAGATCTCTGAAACTACAAGAGCTCAAAGCTGGGATATGCAAATCAAAATTAATTACTACTAAGCCAAATAAAAATATGATGAAATTTGAAGATTGGTATAACTGCACATTCTTGCCAGATATCCATCTAAAAACTCTTGAGTTGGGAGCAAATCTTGCAAGATAGCTTTCTCACAATATTTCTAATAGCTTCTGTTGATAGAGAGACTAGAGATAACAGGAGAACAGTACATAGCCATGTTATTTTGACTCTTGCAGCTAAGTGCTGGCTGGAATACAGGGGGCTAATTCCAGAGCTGACGTAAATAAGCTCACTCAAAGGCAGTGAGACAACACCAATTTACACAAACCGTAGTTCAAGCCTGGGAAATTCAGATCCATGCAGAAGTTTAGATAAGATACATCTAGGCAAATATTTTAGGCATGTGTACACATCTATATAAAACACTTTCTAAGCCACTTTAATCTCAATCTACGTATATGAGCTGCTAAAACATAAGAAGAATCTGTTTTTTGGGAACTGAGTTGGAAGGATGAAAGATCAGAGAAGCTGATTTGTTTCCTGCCCACATGTTTAGTCCCACAGTGTCCAGTGAAGGAGGCTGATCTCCCAGCACCACCTCTGGAAGAAGAAGAATAGAGCAAAAAGTCCTTCTGCTGAGGGGCAGTTCAGAGATGCTCTGACCTGCACTCTGGAGGATTTTTATTACCCATTTTCTAAACAGGACTTCCTTGGAATGATACCCACATAATTTAATACTCTTAAATAACATATTTCCCTAAAATTATGCCATTTGATAGCCCCAGAAAAATCAAAAGTATATGAAATGGAGATGATCAGCTTAAACATAAGACTAAACATTTCGGAACTTTAATTCCAGTCTCAAAAGCAGATGTACTTCTACTGCTGTGGTCAAAGATTAGAGTTGTTTGACTCAAGTCCCTCGTCTTTAGAGGGAGAATGGGCCTATCTCCCAAAATAACACAAAGGTTTAGTTAGTATTTGTAAAGCATGTCAAAGATGGATTCTTCAATATGTTTTACTTATTCTGGTCCCCCATCTTTCTAAACCTATTTCCCATGCCTCTAGCAGAGCAACATGAAACAAGAGCATTGCAACACTGTGCATTTTTCTTGGCAAAAAAATTAACCACAAAGTCCAGGGTTTGTATTTTTTTAAACAATATTCACACAGGGCTCAAATTATGCGCATAAACATTGCTAATGTGTTTGCTATTAGACTGTGTGACACCTTATTCCTTTAAGTTTGCATCTCTTGGCACGGGCTAGGAAAAGTCGCTGCTCTCTGAGAGGGCTAGTTAAGATGTATCTTGCTGTTTCCCCGTATCTTTAGTATGCAGGGAGCGCAGAGATGGAGATAAAAGGAGAAATGTCTATCTTTGAGTCCTCTGCAATACAGAATAAGTTATCAACCTACTAACATGCATGTCTGAATAGACTCCTTTGGCAGGAGGGAGATTTTATCTGTCCTGACATGTGAATTCCTCCCTCATGTCAATCCATGAAAGTACTAAAGAATAAACTCTCTAGTAAAATGAATGTGGCATACCACTGGGACTTAGAGAGCATCATATTTTCCCCTAGTTACTTTTTTTTTTTAATTTTCCAACTGAATCCTTGATATCCATATAAATTAGTCACTCTGAAGGGCTACTTGAAAATCTATTGCTTTAATCTCATAGGCTTGGGGAGGGTGCTCACTCCACTAAGGCTTGGGAGTTTGTTGCCTCTCTATTTTCCCTCTTCAACTGAGCAACGTGCCATCACATCCAGCCCCCGTGCAGAAGCGTTCGAGTAGCATTTGTGCTGGAAGCTTTGCAGCTGTGCAAGTTAAATGAGCAGGCACTACGTTGCCCTCAGATCTGGTAGGCCCCAAGGTACAGATATGAGCAGTCAAAATGTCCTATTTAGCATCGTGAACTGCCCACTCATGCGCGAGGGGAGAGGATGCAATGTTTTGAATGAAGCTGAACACAGCTGCAGTTCTTACGTTGCGGGGGCACGGGAGGGAAAGTCACATTGGTCTGTTTGCAGATGAATTGTCAGTCTGGTTTCACAAATACTCATCTCCATGCTCATCACCAGTGCGAGGACTCCTCATTCACCAGTCTCCATAGCACCTAAAACAAGTCTGCCTCGCTGCTGAAATGGATCCCTCAGTCTTCACTTACGCAATAATTTCACATCAATAGCGGTCGTACGAGGAGAATAATAATCACTTTTATACAGCAAAACATAACTGAAATAGTAAAAAAGGCAACAAAAAAAGAGGTAAAATAAAAATGATCCATCTTCTTTTGGTCTCCAGAGTTTATCCCTGGATATTTATGATGTACTACATAATGACATATTGGTTCTCATTGTATTCTGTCGAAGGAAAAACTTATAGTTTGATTTATGTTTTGCCTGAGCTCTTGTGTCTCAATTAAGGAATTTAAACACTAGACAATTCATACTATTCTTTATTAACATTTTTTAATTAGTCTCTTTAAAACCAACCACAATCCTGTCCGTAATAGTCTTTTTCACTTTCCCTTAATTTATTTACACTGCATACTTTTTTTTCACCTATTCTTTTTGTGTGGTGCATCTGATGCTAGTTACAATCCATGGACTGCTTGTCTTCCATTCCTTTTCATGTCTGTACATCTATAACTGGAGTTCTGATTTCAAAATAAATGTAAAAACTCAAAGCAAATCCATCAGGCACTTAATGGCCTGAATATAAAACAACAAAATAGGTTCATGGACAATGACAGCCTCTTCCTCTTTGTGACCTTTCAGTGGATGTTTAGGTATTTGATTGGGACCTACACATTGTTAACAGAACTCTAAATTTTAAAAAGAACACAGCTGAGGACTACATAAACAAATATAGCAGCCTAATAATCATAGAGAAAATACAGGAATCAGGTGAAGATACTGGATTCATATGAGAAGCATATTAGATTAACAAGCAACAAAGATACTGAAGGCACTGCTATGTTGGCATTTCTGCAACCAGACCGCGGTTTCCTTTCATGCCTTTAGAAGAACACTCCCTTGTTCTTGAACAGCCTTAAGGGATGGCTGATCCACTGTGTCTATTTGTAATTGAACCAGGGAAGGAAGAGCCTGGAGAACAATCCTGACATGGCCAACGGGTGTGCTACCACCAGCAGCGTGTGTTTCTGCCTTTTGCTCTCTAAAGGAGGGGTTTGAAGCTTTGCCACAAAAATAGATTCGTGGCAATGGGTTGTAGTGGGACCTCACTTATTGCTTTAAAAAAAATCATTTCCACTCAGGGTGACATTTTGAAACTTCTGTTTTCAAGTCTTTTCAGCTAAACTAAAGTAAATCTTATTCAAAATCTTATAGAAGAGAAAAAAATAAAATAAAATGTAATCCTCTTATTTTATGGATCAAAGGATTTCCCACTAGATTAAGACTTTTCATTTCTAATACTGCAAATTTCTCATTTTGAGTGCAGATATAGAAAAAAGAAGAGACTCAAGTGTCAGGTTTGGAGTCTGGAAAAGTGTTGGCGGGGTTTTCCTTAGACCTAAAAGCTATTGAAGGAAATAATCATCCAAAGCACAGATACTTATCCTCTAACTCTTTCCTTTACCCTGAATACCAACTGAAGAAAAGTCAAAAACCCTGAAATGTAAGAGCACTAAATGAAATGTTGGAAAAGCCAAAGCAGAGTGTTAAAGGGGGTGAGTCACACACTGGGCTAAGTCCAGAGTAGAGAAAGAAAACAATAGTAATGAGTTGTTTCATATCTGTCCCTCTCTAGACACAAATGCACATCCATACACAAACACAACAAATGTGCTTGATCCTACCCGTTTCCATGCAAGAGCGTCTCAGAGTAGGGGATAAATCATCCACTTGGGCATGTGCACACAGAAGCCAGTTTGAAAAATACAAGAAGCAGAGGAATTGCCATATTGAATCAGCCTATTGGTCCATCACGTTTGGTATCATAGCCTCCAGCAGTGGCTAAACCCTGATACTTCAGAGGAAGGCAACCCTCAAAATCCACAGAGCACTTAGCTCGGGAAAAATATTCATCCTAACCCCTGCAGGCAGTAAATGTGTGTCCTATAGAGTGAGCTTGGGCTTTCCTCATACAGAGCTGCAACTGCAATTATGAGTTTGGAGCAGGACAGCCAAACAATGTTTGCAAACATTCATTAACAGAAAAAGCTGCTAATTCACTTTGACATCATTTGTGACCCTTTTCCAGGAAGGTTCATTGGAGCAAGCAAGTTCTGTTTATGGAAAGCAAAAGTTTGCTAACTACTCTGGAAGTGCTTCTCCGAAGGTTTGTTTCAGAAATGATTCACTCAAACTCATTTGTCTCTGTGCCTTTCAGTCATCCACACAGGAAACAGAAGCAGCAATGCATGATTCAAACCACGGCTCCAGAGGTGGAATCACGGCTGGCAAACAGCAAATACTCAAAGATAAGGAAATGCACAACAGATCCAAACCAATGCATGGTGAATTCCTGAAGAGTTACTAATTATTCAAATAGAGAAAATAATACAGACAGATACTTTTTCGAATAAACCATCCCACAACCGAAAGTCTCTTTTTTCAGGACAGACTGACATTCCTGGAAAATCATCCAGAGTATTTAACCTGACCTCCTGTGTCAGCAAAATTCACAGGATGGATACATACTTCTGGGCTGAATCCAAAGTTAGTGTAAAGGAGAGAGTCCTTGTCACCTGTTTCTAGATCAATTTAAATATGCCATGTTCCACTGCTGAGTTAAACACTGAGGAAAAATACTCTGCTGTGTCCTTTCCTGTCCACTTACACTCACATATTTGATTGCCCCTGCTCTTTGTGTCAAATTTCTTTGTGCCAGAACTCATCTGCAACAGAATCCCTCTGCAAACTCCCAATTCTCTACTTTTTTTATGACTAAGGAGGTAGCAAGGAACCACGAATGGCTTTCACAAGAAATTGGTGTCATATCTGGTTTAACAGCACATAAAGGTTCTATCGAACTTGTCTGTCTTGTTCTTAAGTAGAAGTGGGTGTAAGTGACTGCAGACTGTGAAGATTGGAAAAGATACAAAAATAAAGGGTGGGCTTACTAAAAAAGTTAAGTTTCTGGGATCAGAATGATTGCTGTTATGTTTGTATTATAAAAGACAAAAGACTGTAACTGTCAAAACTTGTCAGCTCAAGCACTGACTTGGACAAAAAAGTTTATCCCACAAACCCCTTATCTACTTTAACAGATCATATCTGCTTTTTAATCACATTCTTTAGACTCTCAGTGTCCTCAACTTTGCAACCACACTCAATTTCATAAGTAAGTTTGCTGAAATTTAGCCTGGTCAACCAGGCCAAGGTCCATCCTGGCGTCCAACAGGTCCATGAGTCTCAGGGAACTCATCAGTCTGATTGGCTTGAACTGGGAGTTCTCAAGTCCAGGCTAGCTGCATCAAAATGGAATAAAACTTTAGTAGGTTTGTAACCCTAGGGTGTGCAGAAAGAAGGGTAAGAGCTTCATCCTTTTTCCCCAAAATGCTCTCAGCCTGCCTTTCTTCTCCCACTTCTTCGGATCAGCCTTATCGGCATGAACTGCACAATACAAGGAACAGAACTCAATGCAATGTTCTTCTGTTAAATCAATTCCTATTACAGTTATAATTTGTTTTGTAGCTTCTTTTAAAATAAAATTAAAAAAAAAAAAAAAGGAAAATGCCTCTCCTGTTGTGATTTTTTTTTTTTTTGCTCCCCCTGCTCCCTGTCTCCTCCCCAGGGCCTCAGCTTGTGCCTCTGTGTAAGTCCTGGGGTCCTGGGTGTCAAATGTCAGGCCTTGTACAGAGCTGTCAAAGAGGAGAATAGGCTGAGATGATTGATGACTGCAAAGCCTGAAATCCAAACCTCTGCTGCAAATGCTTCTTTTACAAAAAAGCTGGGGCAACCCACAGTGGCTATATTCAAGGTCAGCTCGCATACCATTACACCCACCGCTTTGGGCTTCTAACAAGCCAACGCATTCATCGAGGATTTCTCGTCTCTCTGTCCCTGTGTGCGTCTCTCTCTCTTTCTCTCCCTCCCCTTACTCTCCTGGCAACCCCCTGCCAAAATTTTCAAGCACTTAATCCCAATAAAAAAAGGCATGCCCTTTTTTTTTTTCCCCTCCCCTCCCTCCCTTTCCTCCAGGCTGCGTTCGCTATGAGGAGCCACGGGCTGAAGCTTAATGCTGCACAAGTCAGATGACAAGATTATTAATGGGAGCAGGGGAATGTCATATCTGATTTCATGCATATTCATGAACAGAGTCATACAGCTGGGACCATGCGCCATGAAGAGACAGAGCAAGAGAGAAACTTTTACACCCCCTCCTTGCCGTGAAGAATCTGATCCTGGAGATTAGAAGTCCTGCCTTGCAAAATTTAATTGTTCTCTTTATATGTTGATAAAAAAGGGGAACTGTTTGCATGATAATAATGACGTGGTGCCAAGTTGGTACGAATAACTCTTTTTTTTTTTCCTGTCACTAAAGTAACTGCTCTGAAGCCAATCTTGGCCTGGAGAACACTTTCTAGGGGAAAAAGGACATATGCTCACGCCTAAAATCAGAATGATTTCCAAATGATCCCAGTTTATGTAAAAAAAAAAAAAAATCTAAAGAGAAAAGAAAAAGGTTTTTAAGTACCACACCATGCAGACTGGGCAAAAGGGGAAACCCTGAGTGCAGAACTTTATTAGGGTTCTGATTTGTACTCTGAAAGTGCCTGTTCAAAAAAGGTGAGACATGAGAGTTAAAGTACTAATAGTATTTTAATCTGTAGCTTTAACTCTACAACCAGCTGCTTTTGCTTTTTCAATAGTGCCTTACCAAACGTGGGGAATTTTATTCCTATTTTACACCTGGGTAAATCGAGGCATAAAGTTGTTATGGTTTATTGGCCCCATATCTGCCTTATCAGAGAGGATCCCATTAACTTAGTAGGATAGGACCTGTAGGCACTTGATCTGAAGTCAGGAAGTGAATAGCAGAGCAGTAAGGCAGCTATACCAGGGAGCTAATTCCATCTTCTGTTCTATATTGAGAAACAACACACCTTCCTACAGGACACCAAAACAAATCAAAATCCATCAGTACTGTTGCTGAGGCTTGGTGAGAATTAAACTCTGTTATACCTGCCTTGTACACTATTCCTACGTAAAATCCTATTTTTCAGGCATATTAAAATATTCCATTCAGCTCTACAGCAGCATCTACTTGTGAAGAGACACAGGCAACCCATTTCCTCAGACAGGTGAGGACCAAAATAAATAACAGAAACAGTGTGTGCAACTGTGAAATCAATTTAGAATTTAATTGCTGAAAACCATCTGACGATAAACTATAACAGTGCATGAAATGGTCCTGTAATGGAAGTGGTGGCTATTCCTGGAGTCATTTAGAATTAGTTGTGGATAAAGCACAAGATTACAGTAGGAGACCAGACTAGATACTGGCCCTAGCAAATAGACAGATGACTTCTTTGCACCTTTAATTGCTATCATTCAAGACCAGCAGCATATTCTCTCATGAGGATGCCAAACAACCCACGTGATCCAAATGCTCTTTGGTACAAGCTGATCTGCGTTGCCCGTAGGGCTATCACAACAGGCTTTCTGGCACAGAGTGACAGAATGGGAATGCCTGGGCAGATTCAGGCTTTCTGAAAAGCACTGGGTTTATTCTGGTTTGGGGAAAGCGGATGAAGACAGGGCTTATTGTTATTTTTCCTAGATGGCTCAGTTCATGACTGTACACAAATACATTCTCAGCTATGCAACCCTCGTTGTGAAGTATATAAACTTAGGGAGATTATCCATATCTAGACAGGAGCAGGAAATAAAATCAGAAGTATCTCTAGTAAGAACAATTGGAAACCTGCTGCCCTGTGGCTCCAGCAGGTACATTTAGCATGGGTTGGGAAAAGTGGTCAAAGTGTAGAGTGAATCAAGTTTCACAGCAAATATAGGGCAACATCCCTTTACTGGGTAGAGCTAAGACACATTACAAGAATCTGGCTCTGTCCCTGGACTATAAAATGGCCTTATGGTACTCACATAATTTCCCCATCCCTCAGTTTCCTCATCTGCAAAAGAACAGCAACAACTACTTTCATCAAGTGCTTTCCAAGCATTTTATAAAAGCAAGATGCTGCTGTTACCACTATGCAGATGGCCACAACTGTCATAATCAACTATCAGATGATAGTGACAATCTTAAGGATTCCTCTTCAGCCCATACTTAGCATACAGTTAAATATCAAACCATGTTTTAATTTCTATGTTTGAGGATGTCACCTCCTATCTCTAAGTATTTCTCAAGTGGTGGTTAATTTAAAGGGTTGAAAAAATATCATTTTTCTCACTCAAACAAGCAAAGAAAAAAAAAAAAAAAAAAAAACCGCACAACTGATAGAGATTAGAGCACTGGGAAGAACATGACAGTGATATCAGAACAGAGGAAATAACATGTTAATGACATTCAATATTCTCCCCATGTCAAGTCATCAGCATTTTTATTGCCACTTTTCCTCCGAATACAGTATCAGAATTTATTGAGACAATCTGTCTCCATCACCTGTGATATAATATATTTTATTCAATAAGATATGGAATAATATTTATCTTTCAACTCCAATGACTAGTTTTAAGCACAATAACAGCTTTTTACACAACACTTACAAGTGTAGAGTTTGTAAGTTTTTATGCCAGACCTAAGGGCTATAAAGACTTCCCACCAGGTAGAGAACAGTGAAACCAGTTTTCTGATTGTATGCCCTTTGCTATGTTTCTCATTCACAAAATAGCTGGTGCCAAAAGACAAAACAAATGGTCTGAATGCAGCTCCTGTGAGCTGGTTGTTAATGGAAACTGAGGCTAGAAGAAGCTGGTCCTTGTCATAAATTCAGGAACTCAGCAGCAGAGCCTGTGTTTGATCTCCAAGGGGGAAGAGGACAGCCAAGAAAAACCTCTCACATTATTACAGAAGGAAGACAAGCAGAAGAGAAGCTGGAAGAGTGAAATGAAGAAGGCTGAGGGTTTATCATCTCTGGCATGGAGTGCACGTCTGCATTTGAACAGAACCAAGTCAATTTTTGACCTGGCCCATCTGGGTATCAATACCAGCACAGCTTTGCAAATGTAGATACCACATAGCCACTTTTGCAAACATTTGGGTTTCTGCTGTCTCCTGAAGCAGCTACATTTTGCAGCTATGGAGTACAGGTTCATTCCCCCTGGTTTGGGGATTATACTGTATGTAAAGGAAGCCTGGCTGCCTGTGCCAGACTCTCACACCATCTTCCATCAGGGCTTTCCACACCAGCAGTTTGTCTACTCTGTTTTGATCCTTGGTCCCTACTCAGCCACTCTGACATTCACAGTATCCCTTAAACAGCTGTAATTCACTTCACAACCAACCCTAAGCAGCCTGTAAGAATCAGCAAGGGAGTTGAGGTTCTTCCCATGTACATGTGATACCAACACTATGGAGCACATAACCTTAAAAAAGAAAAGAGGAGGGGGAGGAACAAAAAATGCAGACTGGCTTTGAGGGGGGGAGTTCTTTTGGTTGGTTGGTTGGGGTTTTTTTTTGTTTTTATTTTGGTTTTCGGGTGGGTTTTTTGGTGGGGAAAGAAAGAGAACCAATGCAAGAAAGAAGATGGAAACCAACTTTGAAATATAGCCACAGCTGCTCCTGTTCTTGTTCTTCTCCCTTCCCTCAATCACTCTGTAAGAGACGGCAGTGTACTTCAAATCATTTCCTGCCTGCAGCATCCTGATAAAGGCAGGTTTCCTGCCATTTGCCCAGCAAGCTGGCACTCTGTCCTATGCTTGTTCCCCTTGACATGTCCTGAGGCCTTCAATCAACCTGCTCTGCAGATCCTGTAGCTAGCTGTGATCAGAGACACCAGATGCCAAGTAGATATGCAAGAGCATCCCAGGCAGCAATGTCCCCCTGCCCCAAACTAGTGAATCCCTCCCAGCTCTATTTTCCTGCCCTCCTTTTTAAATAGGTCCAGCTTGGCTGCCTGGCTCCAAGATAACTTCAGCGAGTATTTTCTCTGGCGGGACAGCCCTGGCTCCTTTTTCTTGAATGGCATTCCTGCTGCCTGACAAAAAGAAAAATCAGTTGGCTAAAAGTAGGGGCTGTCACTCTCCCATTAGCCACAGGTTTGGAAAGAGGATGAAGAGTTCTCCTGTTCCCTTCAGGCAAGCCCTGGCTCATCAGGGACAAACTGACATATAGCCACAGCAACATCTTCAAAAGCTGAGCTTCTCAAAAGCTGCTGTTAGAAGAGTGAGGAAAACATCAGGAGAGAACAGGGAATAACCTGACAGTGTCAGGTTAGGAAAGCAGTTGGGTTTTTATAGTCCAACTATCTGTGACTCCACAAGTGCTACAAGTCAGGAAAGTTTTGGAGTTGTGCATGCACCTCTGGAAAGCTAGAAATGCTAATCTGTCTCCTGCTTCAACTCCTCCAAAAACCTTATCTCCCCACTTTTGAATAAAGGATTGATTCACAATTCAGTGGGTGTGGTAGAAATCTGACCAGCCATGGGCTCACTGGGGTCCCACTCCCTCCGTGCTCCTCATATAACCCACAACCCCTGTATCAAAGCAACAGGTACGAGTAGGCCACATCTGCTTGGCAACAGGGAAATGTCATTTTCAAGCACATCATGTTAAGCCTTTGTCCCTGTGGTCACATCCATCTCAACCTACTGCCAGTTTATACCCTTTAACGAATCTCCCATTAAACAGCCAATGGCAAATATAAACCTTGTTTTTGAAGTTGTCTTTCACGGGCTGATGGAAACGACATCGCTACAGTCGGCGCTGGTGCCTGTTCCCCAGCCAAGCTCACTCCAGTTTCCCATAGATCACAGGGGTTTGATATTTTCAGTATTCCAGTGCCTGCATCCTGTCATCTGCTCCCCACCCCGACTCTGGTGTCCGGGGTAAAAACCTGGTGGACGGGAAAAGGTGGAAGTGTGGGTTCCTACCTTCTTGAGGCCCTGAAGCTCTTCCTACAGCCACCGCCACTGCCAAGGAGACAGAGGCTGATGCTGTCAGAGGACCTCAGAAGGGCCCACAAAGGTGTGTTATCCCTACCTCTCTCCCTCCCCTTTGCTCTGTCTTGCTCCTCCTCTCTCCCCAGCAGTGTGGCTCCTTGCCAGCACATTGCACTGCCTCCGGGTATCTCTCGCACTCCTGTGCTTGGCTGACTCTTTACTCACCTGACCCCACTGGATCTTTCTGATTTCATTCCTGCCTTCCCTTTAGGCACAAAACTTGTCATTATTACATTCTCCACTCCCCGCTGGGCTGTTGCTTTGCCTTCCTAATAATTCAAGATACTTTCCAGTAATTTGGGGTGTTTAATTTGAGTCTTTCTTTTTTACTTTCTCAGTTCAGAGGGATTAGGCAGGTGTGTAGAGGAAAGGAAGCTGTTACTTCCCTCTCTGCACATGTGTATGCATGTAATAGGCATGTTCTAGTGATTGATATAGGTAGTCTATATGCACATATAGACATGTTCTGACTGCTGTGAAGTTCTGGTCATTCCCTTCTTCTGTGGCACTAAGACATGTTGACCTCCCATTGCTTTCTATTCACTTGACACCACAGTGTCTGGTTTTATCCAAATGAGCAGTTGAATGAAGTTTTTTAACTTTAGAAGGGAAGACAGAAAGGTCTTTCAAGACTAACTTGCAAAAGGTGCTTCCCTTCCCTCTGCTCCCTCCCTCCCACACCTCCAAAAGCTTGGTCAAATCACATGGGGAAACCTTGGGAGGTAGAAAAAAAATCTGGCCCAATTTTTTGGCATCCAATCCTAATTTACTGTGTACACATTATCACAGTCCCAGTTCATGTAAGAAATCTGGTGTGAGCAGTAGGGGCTGGATTTGGCCCATCATATTTATTCCAACAGAAATACCCACAGACTTTCACAGGGTTTTAAATACTGCAGGAGCATTAAAAGTAAAGCAAAGAGGTGGGCCTTTATTAAAACAAGGAGAAAAAAAAAAGCTGAAGCTTTATAGGCCCATAAGAGCAGATAATGTACCCAGGAAACACAAAACTTGCATGGTAAGGAGGCAAATTCATCAAATCTTCATTTACAACAAGACCTCCCAGTCTCACGTCTGATACATGAAATTGGACTGTGATTTCCCAATGGGGTCCTGAGAAGTTCTTGCTCTCTCCTAAGTTTCCCACTCTTCTGGGCTCAGTGGGAGGCCCTGAATCTGATTTTGTATATGACTATCTAATGACCTGTTGCTTTCCCACTGCATGGCTGCCACAGCAGCAGTGTTGCACCCTCGTCTTTTTGATATAAGGAATTGACCATGTTCAATATCAAGGCAGCTTTATTGGTTAACAATCCTAAGTCCAGGCTAATCTGTCTTCAGAATACAGATAAAATGTCCCTGCTCTTCTATCATTTAGGGAATTTTGCACAAGCTTCTTTCCTGATCTTGTACATTTTTTATATAACTAAGAAGACAAGTGCCACAAAACAGAAAACTGCATTTTGATCACTACTGAAAATCAATTGACTTCATGGGAGTATCTTCAGTGTTCTAAAAACACACTTAAAAATATATTGTGACCTCCCAGAAAATTTTTTCAGAGGCCAAACTGAAGAAATGCTGAATATTTTTCTGAAAATTGGTGTTGTCCCTCACTCCAAGAAACTCTTTGAACACATTCAGACATCCAAATTCTACCCATGTCTGTATGCTTCATGTTCCTTACTGGTTGATTTTGGGTTCTTTAGAAGAAAATCTGAAGCTGTAGTCTGGCAATGATTTCTGGTCAACTTCAAATTTGCCACCTACACAGCCCTACAAGGTAAGCAAATTCTTTGGGCTCCTTCTGTGTAGACCACAGACAAAAGTTGTCCCTTTGACAGGACAATTCCTCCCTATAAATAACCAGAAGCTGTACTTCTGTACTACTGTGACAGCAGTGAGTCTCCAATCTCACTGGAGAAGTGGAGGGAACTGTGTCCTAAGACAGATGTAATTAATTGTCCTGTCAAATGGCTTTCTCTTCTCTGTAGTCTACAGAGAGAAACCCCAAAACTGCTAAGGAGTGAACTAGAAGACTGACTTAGATCAGGATAAAATGTAGTGAGGAAACTCACCCTTGTGGCTCTGAGTATCCAGTGAGATCCAGCTCACACTTCCACTCTGGAGTTGCTGTGGGGCCAGGGATTTTGCCTTATGTATATCAAGGCATTTCAAAGTACTATTAAAGCCTAATGAACATGAGTGTCAGGTAAGAAAAGCCTGAACAACACACCCAGGGATGAGCTTGAAGCAAACCAGTCTTCTCTGTGTGCACCATAAACAGCAGTGATGCCACATGTGTGGACATTGAAATTCTCTTGCTGCCTAATTTCCTGTTCTCTTTGAAGCAGGACTCATTACACCTTTCAGGTAGCCCCATGGCAGGCTGTGGTGGAGATGGATGATGTAACAGACCCCTGTCAGTGCCAACTGGATAGATACATCAAGAACATGTTAAATTTACTAATCTCTTTTCTAAAGATGTAAATTGCTAAATCAGTTCTAATGCCAACCTGGCTGCTCCTCTTCAACCAAAGAATTTAATATAGCAGAGGTCTCCTGAGAAGGAAAAATAGATTAACCACCCCCCTAAAACTTTGGTAGTTGGTTTTACATACTGTGAGCCTCAGGCTGCTACTTGAATTTCACTTCAAACATTTACTGCAAAGTATCAGCTATTTTTTTCCTATCTGCCTGGTTACTCTTTAAAGGAGAAAATTTCATTAACAAACCATGGATATAAAATATGAAATCAGAGATCAGCTACTGCAGAGGAGAAGCCAAACATCACTAAAAAGGATTAGTTTCTTTCACTGTCTAGAAATTTCTCATGGAAGACCTTGGCTGCCCTTTTGATATTAAAACTTCCTAACAAGTATTACACAGGAGTTTTAAATTAGAACTTGCTGTCATTGGGACAGTTATAAACTCTTAAATATGTCCCTTTGCAAGTTGAGCTCCTCCAAAATGCATGTATTCACAGTGGAAATCACTGGGAAATGGGTGTGTGTTTGTGGAAAACTGCCAGTCGGACCCATTAATTACGGCAGGAGTTCTGCCAGCTGATTTATAAAATGAGCACCCAAGTTATTCCAATTAATTCCCATAATTCCACTCTGGATAGCAAACCACTAGTCAAAGTAAAATAAAGTTTGTTCCCAAGTGTGACCTAGGAAAACCAATTTTATTTCCTACCGTGAATTCAGTAGAGTTCCTCTGGTTTGTGCTGGGGGAGAGGATCATTGCTTCCCAGGTTGCTTTCTAATTAATAATTATATATAGTGCAGCTGGGCAAGGTTGCAGGCCCCCTCCAGTGCCAGTTGGCACAGAAGCACCGGGAACATTTGAAATTTATTAATCCTCTTTTTTCCAAAGATGCAAATTGCTTTCCAAAAAAAAAAAAAAATCCAAGAGGAGAGAGCAGAGCTCTGAGTTTTAGGCACAACCATGAGTTGGGGGCAGAGGCACCTGCCTGCTACTAAGAAGTATTGTCATTTCCATTTTCATGGCTTTCTTTTGCCCTTTACCTTCTGATTTTGGCCACATTCCCAGACATCACCTGAAAGCCTAAACAGTGTTCCAGGAAGCTGTAATGTGCTTGTGTGCTTGTGTGTAAGGGACTTTTGGCTCCCTCGAATGTCTGTATCAGGTCTAGGAATATATGAACTGTGACTAGCATACCAATCACTGGAGGTAACTGGAAACTCTATTTTCCATGGAAATTTAAAATTTGTATGTAAAAACCCAAATGATTTTGGTGTTTGAGCACTCTGTTTCAACAGGGCATCAAGGTTTTCTGCAGACTGAACATTTTATTTCAAAGAGAAAGAGAGGGAAGAGTATATTGTTAACACAGAAACAGTTTCAGACTTTCAAGAGAAATTCCAAGCAGGCTGCTAATAACACTTCAGTGGGATCTGGCATAATTGAAAACTCCACTGGAGCCAATCAAGTTAATCCAGTGTAAAAATGGTGCAAGCGAAAAGAAGCTGTCCACATTAAAATGGAACAAATTTATAAAACCGCACTTCCTTTTCACCTGTTATAGAGGGTCTTTTCCCCCCTTCCTGGGGAGTCAATCTAGTCTTCACTCGATTTCAATTCCATCTTCTAGTTCTTAAACCCGTGAGCAATGTGGCACTCTCTGGCTTTGAATGCTTTATAAGAACAAGTGAAAAAAGTACTGAGGCAATATTTCCCTTGAAAATATTTTTGTTCTAAACAGACAGCTTCTGGTTTGGACTGTAACGGGTTGGCTCTCAGCGTAGGAGAGCGGAGCCAAACAGAACCTGACTCAACAACCTGTTCTCCAATAAGCAACATGGATCTCCCAGAACAACTTATTCCATCTGTTCTACATCATCATATGTTGGTTTCCTCATATTCATGATGTCATAGTCTCCCAAAACCACAAACAATATGAAGTTTACTCAGGTCAATTGCAAATCTTTCCCTCCTCCCAAATTTTTCTTTTGTTTGTTTTATCCCATTTCTGACAACAATAATCTCCTTTAATTGCCGGTTCTTCCAGTCACACAATGGACCTTGCCTTCTGTTATCTGACCAGTAGAGCTCATAATTAGTGCTTAATTATAGTTTATAGAGCCACTTTGGTCTGATAGGAAAAATCTGCTTTGTTACAGTCAATGAAGTATTTAAAGCTACGTCCAGGGTTGGGATAGGTTTATTAAACACTTGGGTAAGCAACAATAAACTAACATTGATTGAGCAACTCAATAGCTTTCTTTTATGCACTGGTTAAAAAAAAAAATTAAAAAACCTCTAGAATTAAAAATAACTTGGCATGGTAATGGAATGTCTCCGCTTAGAACACACGGCTGCCAGTGGGGTCTATCACATTGGATGTAACTCAATCTCAGCTCCAGAAAAGAGCACTTTGCAAAATATGTGGCAGCATCACTGCTATTATCTGAAAAGGAGGAGGGAGGAAGAATCCACTAAGGTCCTTCAGTCTGTTCAGAGCTAAATAAAGAATGATACTGCTGAGTATGGGTGTGTTTCTAGGGGAAGCTGCCAGAACTAATGAAAAAGTGTGGAACTGATTTTCTTTTTAATTTTACTTCCCTGCTTTCGGAGTCATTCAGGGGAAATTGCAGATTGTCCTGAAATCACGACAGTTTGGAGTTCTGCACAGCAAATTCTGATACAGGTACTTTATCTGCCTGCAGGTGCCCTCACACCTATCAGCTCACTGAGACAATATTATTCCAGGCTGAGTTCCAGTGTGTCTGCCAGGCCACACAGACTGAAACAGGGAAAAGTGAAATAAAATAACAAGTTTTGAGGAATGGATGAGGGAAAGGATTGTGCAATATCATTTCTCACTAGTTTTCATGGCAGGCAGTAGCCTGTCTAACCACATCATTCAACCTTCTACATCAACAGCAAGATTAAGAGGTATTTATTAAAAGATGAGATTTTTTTCATGAGCTGTGATTTTCATAAAGGAAATTATTTTAAAGATCTGCATAAGAATTTAGTATATTCTTGGGGCAGTGGGTTACATTTATCAAACCCAAACCACCAATTATTTCAGTTTTATCAGCTCCTCGCCTCATCCCTGTGTTTTTCTCACTTCTTTCCTTTTCTCCTGAAAATGAGACGCATTTTTCCATTTCAAGATGAGGTCCCTTTTTTTTCAGAGTTTTTTTCCCTGTTCTTGGAATGGAGAGAAAGAAGGGGGGGAAAAAACCACTGCCAAAATGAAATCACCAAGGGAGGTATGTTTCCCTGGAGTGACAGCAGAATCCTTCCTTGTTTAGCTGTGGACAGATGGAAGGCCACTGAAATGTGCAGCTTCAGTCTATAGCAGGTTTATTCCTCTCATAAGTTTTATTTCTTTATCAGGGAGGGCAATTTCATCAAACTGGAAAGAAACAGCTAAACAGATGATGTATTCATTACATGGAGCAGAAAGGTGATTATATGTGACCTTTTATACACCTGGTTGTGGTTATTTAAACGGACCTGGATTAGAACAGGATTGGACATCTCTGGAAGTTGCATCTCCCTGCTGCTATTGAGTTTTCTTCTGTCTCTTCCCAACTGATGAAGTCATATTGTTATCTATGGTGTATATAACACTATAACATGGTATCACCGTATCTTGGGGAAATGGAATTTGCACAGGATGCCTGTGCTGAGCTCATAGATGAATTTCTATTGTCCATTATCGTTTATATCTAATATGAACCATTCTACACAGCTCGTCTCTAATCCCCATGCTTGTTAAGGAGCTTAAAGAGTAAAATCAGTTGATTTCAGGGCCTTTTGGAGTTCAAGGTCAAAGTGATTATTTCCTTTTTTTTTTTTTTTTAAAGGAATGGACTCATCACAGTTTCCAAAGTTCAGTTCTTTCCTGGTTCCCTAATTAGAAACCATACCAAGAGCATATCTGGAGGCTTTTATACATGAGATCAACCTCTTGCCCTGGGACCAATTATGGAAAAATAGCTTTACACATCTCAGTGTTTGAATGCCAATGATCATACATGCAGTCATGTTCCATAGTGAAGCCATGATAAAAATCATCCCATTAGCAATTTTTGGTCTACATCACTATGATAGCTTAAAACAAACATATGCACACCAAAGCATAAGCACATCAAGCTTATGACAGAGTCATGACAGACATTTGCATGTATGAAGTTACATTCATTGGAACTTTAGAGAAAGAAAATATTTGCAAATAAAGTCAATACCAGATTTTCCTCTCTCAAACACTTTGCACTTTCCCTTAGCAAAATGCACAGTTTCTTTGAAAACCCAAAAAGGAAATTAAAAAAATTAACTCAGTTTTCAAGTAAAACCAGGTATTTCCACAAAAATTATATGTTTTCCATGATTTTTTTTTTATTTACTTAAAATCTGATCATCCTCAGGTATATATAAATGCATAGTTACACAGATTCCAAATTCAGACACACTGCTAGTATAAAAGCATGGTTAAATAAGTAAGAACTGGAATTACTGCTATGCAGTAATTCTTTGTAGCTCTGACACATATATTTGTACATATCATGTAGGTAGATATGGATACTATATCTACACACCATGTAGATATACAGAGACAATAAGCTCCTGAACCCACTGTCAGAACATGTCCCTGTGTCTAAAGCAAAGCCACCTGTAGCCAATGATTTTCTTTCAAATTTAAGCAGTATCTGAATGAGTTAAAGCAAGGGTCAGAGATTAGGAAGGATTGTTTAGGATTCAGGAGTGAGCTTTACATTCCCCTTTTTGAGAGCTAATAAAACATCTAATGCAGGAATGTCCCTAAAATGCTCTTATTGCTTCCTCTGCCCATCAGTGTTCTGGTCCCCAAGTTGCTGCTGATGTGAGTCCTGGCTACTGACCTCCTATTAACCTCTGTAGCAGCCCACAGCTATTTAAATGAAAGGCACAGAGTGATGCCTGAGCTGGTGAGAGACAGAATTAGCTCCAGTGGGCTTAAGCCCACATCCAGAGAAGAGGGTCCAGGAGAAACCCAGGTAGTCCTTTACTAAAGGGTTCTTCCATGCCATGAGCACTGGAGACCTTTGCAAGGGCCTGCTCTGTCTAGAAGCATATTAGAAATTCAGACCAGGAAGTATCAGCATTTGTCAGACATTCAACTTTTAAGAAAGTGCTGCCTAAGGGTGACTTCATAAGTGGCTCCATCCTCTTGAAATGCTGCTCAAAGCCTAATGGAGACAGCTCTGTTACTTTCACCAGCCTTGTTCAATGCTTTACTGCAGGACAAAACACTTGACTTCTCTTTTTCTCCTTCCTTAAAGTCCATAATGAAGACCAAATACCACTTCTTCCATTAATTAGCATGGTTAGAGAGTCACAGACCCCCTTTGATCCTTTCAACTGGTGCTGATACTCAGAGCCCACTGCATCTAAGCCTCTAAGCCATTTGCAGTATCTGTCCTCCTCCTCCTCCTCTGCTGTGCACAGCTTACAGAAAAGGGTTGATACTGGGTCAACAGGGTCAGGATCTGCTGTAATCCTGCAGTATAGTTCATGATAGAGCCTGAGCATATCAAGCCAAAAAAAATGTTTAGATTACCTCTCATACAGACCTTTTTTTCTGAAGTGATTTACCCCCAGGTGTCACAGTTACCCACAGGGCATCCTAAAAGAATATCAACAGCATTAGACTCCACAGCCAAACTGTTTCCTTAGTATATTACCCAAGGAAATCCAACCTTGTAAAAGGACTTAAGTAGCACATAAGTGGTCAAGACTGGTAGTTCAGTGGTAAAATTTTTGCAGGATAGGAAAAAAAAAAGATTATGTTCTGTCAGCAGTGGCACTAATGATTCCAAGTTTCTTCAAGCACATCCTACACTTTGTCTAAATCACTGGAACACTATAATCAACCTGTAAACAGTCCAATCTGTATGTCTGCACTGCCTGAGTTGTCCTTTCTTCCAGCAGGACAACTCCCTCCTCCACCAGCTGTCACTTCACCAAAAACATTTAGTATCATAATGGTAATAAATACCTTCACTCCTGTGCCAAATTTGTTGAAACTAACCAACAAGTCGAAAACTTATGGGGGACAGACTGGTAGATGGATGGACAGAGTCAACAGTACGTTACTAAATATTAATAGGTTCTTCCCCAATGCCATTTTAGCTTAATTACTTATATCAGCACCTTCTCAACTAAACAGAGGAGTTGCATCACGGCCAAAAGATCATGAAATAGGACCCTTGTTGAGCCAATAAGGGGAAATGGGTAAAGGAGTTCATGACCTTCAATTTGAATCAATCCTTACCAGCTTTTTAAATTCAAACAACCATTAAAAGTAATTCCAAACAGATTCTATCTGCCACAATAATGACTACCATGCCCAGAGATGGTATTTAAAGTACCCAATCGCTGAATTTCATAGTAGTTTATAAATCAGCATCAAAACTGTGAATTAATTCTGAAAGTAAACTTGGCTTCTTGCAAATTCTGGGACCAATTCTGAGAACACAGAAATTATTTCTATCTGTTCACATCGTCGCAGAAGCAAGGTTAATCTAAATGTCTGCAGTATTTACTTTTATAAACCCCATTGAAGAGTAATTCAGTGAAATTCCAAAGGGGAAGAGGAAATGGCTATCAAAGTACTTTCATTTCATCTTGGATCTTGCCAGTCCATGGACACAGGTGCAGGAGAAAACTATCTGTTCTCACCATGCCAGGGGTTCACAGCAGGAGATGGGAATGTGAGAGGAGCAGTAAAGGCAGCAATGGGGAGAAGAGGTCAGTTTGGATGGTTAAAGGCAAGATTCCAACCAAATAAGGTGATGAACATTCATCCAGCTCACATCCAAAAAAGACATATAGGTCTTGTAACATAGTGACAAATCCATCACCAAGCCAAAAGTTGCAACTTGAAAAGCTAAAGCACTCACACGCTTGCAAAATAGACCCTACAGCACTAATTCCAGCCCTACTCAGCCAGCTCAGATACTGCTCCTTTGCATGAAGCACAGATAACTTATTTCTGAGAACTCATCTCCCTGAGCAAAAATGCAGAGTTTTTTCCCAGCTCTATTAAGGAAACGTGCCAGTTTCAGGCTTCCAACAGGGAAAAGGAATAATAATAAAAAAAGAGTTTATAAATTATGAAAAGCAAGTTGACAGTGTGTCCTTATAAATATGAAGATTACCTATGCTACCCTCATGAATCTGAAAAGTCATAGTTTAAAAAAAATGGTAAAAACTACACATTCAGCAAAGTGAAAAATAATGGGCAAGTTTTGCTGACCAGGGAATAGTCTGCAATTTAGTTCTTTTCTTGTTTAACATTTACTGTATATTTCACCATCCAGAAATATTATTATGTTTACAGGGAAAGCCCCATTTTCCACAGAAAGGTCCCACTATTGACAATACGAATTCCACAGTGAAATACAGTCCAATACCTTGGAATATCCTCTGAATCTACTTACAGTCCCCAAGGAAAATCCTCTTATTCTAAAAACAAAAACATTTGTTATGTCAGCCACTATATATTGACACACAGTGCATGAGTCTGTATGAAAAAGTCCCACATACAGTTCTGTACTTACAGGGTTACTATTTCTAATAGTTCACCAAATCACAGTGTTAGGAAAGTTTACAGATAAGTGATGGACTGACAGTTTTTAAAAAAAAATAAACAGGCAGACAGAAGTGTGTCCTTTTTCTCATCTGATCATAAATATTAGGTATATTTTAGACTACAAGCTATGCTGATCTCAGCTGAAGAAATCAAACATTGCTGTTACTAATATTTAATCTTGTTCTAAACCATAGCAAAGGCTCACTTCACATTCATAGTCACTCGAGTCACTGGAGCCTGAGGTGTCCCATCCAATAAATGGTTTGAAATGCCTAAAAGTTCCATAGTTTTAGACTGAAATGAAAACTTCAAGTCAGGAAAATTTTGAGAAATCTAAAATGGCATAAAATGCTCCATTTACCATAAGTCAGTTTAAAACTTCAGCGCCAATTAATTTTGGCGAATTTTGTAAGAAAAAGATTATGTATATTTTGATTGGGAACACAAACAACACTGATAAGGGTCACTTAATGTTTTTAAAGCTTCCTCCCTTGCAATATTGAGGGGCTGAAAATGAAATTGAAGCTGGCCTTTTGTAGCAACAGACGATAGCCAGACCTCCATGAAGCTTTCCCTGATACGTCTGCTGAACTCAGCTTTGGTTTACTTGGGAATTATTTTTTGAAACACACCAAGTTTTCTCTATTAGTGCTGTATAAATATCATCTCCAGTGCAGAGCCTGGAGGGACTCTGGGAGTACAACTTCATCTGAATAACTAACATGTATTCAGAAGTTTTGTTGGGAAAGTAACTGAGAATACTGAAAAGATTCAACGAGTGCTTCACCCTTCTCTGATTACACAGCTTCATAATTTGCATGGAAAACAAGTTTTCTTCACCATAAAACCAATCTTTTGAATCTGAAAGGGTGCCTGCCAGATCTGCACTCACTCATCTTCAGAGTCCTGTTGAATTTTGGAAGCACGAAAATACAGAAATGTTGTAGGGAGTAATAATTTTGAATTGTTGAACAAGGTTAAAATTTACATTTTCAATTTGGGAGATGAAATATTTTCTCTTAGAAATATTTCTTACTGGAAAAATAAAATCACTTTTCCTTAAAGAGTCTCTTTCTATAGGAAAAAAAAATAAAATCTACTTTGTTCCTCATAGTTTGATTTTCTGTCAGAAAAGCTGAAATTATACTTACTGTAAGCCAATGTTGAAAATTTTTGTCCAGTTTAGATTAAAGTTTGTGAATTAATGTACTATGCAAAGCTGGAACTGTAACTTCCTTGCATGGATAAACAGAGTTAAATGCATAAAAGAAGACTATGAAACAGTTGTATCCTAAGGAAATAGCCCAGCTGGAATTAAACCCAAAGCAATTCATCTTCTCTTCCCGACACTTGGTAGAAGCTTGTGAGATACCTGCAGGAAACACACCTTAGACTGTACCTACCAATAAATGGGGTAGAAAAAGGCAAAAAGCTGCCTTCAACAGATGCTTTTGAGCATGATTTCAGCTTCTTGGCCTGAACACTATCTAGGAGTGGACAACCTCATCTGCTGCAACTTTTTCAGCATCCAGGAGTCCTTCAGCACCAACACACAGCAATATAATTTCATTTGAACCTTTTCATTAAGCTTTGCTTCCCCCCCACACACTTCAGATTTACACCCTGGGAGAGTTTTTTTTTGACTGTCCTGTGTGGTTTCACATGCAGTGATCAACTACAGAAAACAAGACTGATTCACAGCCCAGTTCATCCTGAAAAACTGGAGAATGAGCAGAGAGAAGTTGTGAATCATAGCGGTCATAGCACCTCATTATCCATTTGCAGGTTTTTGGTTTGTTATGAAACATCCAAAACAAAATGGGGGTTTTGTCATTGAAAAAGAAGGGGGGGAGAAGGAAGAGGAGGTTTTTGTTATGGAAAAAAAATTAAAACAAACCTCAACCAAACCCCAAAAATCAGTTTTCTACAAGTTCTACTTTGTCTCCTAAAAATGTCATCTTAGGGTTATAGAGAACAGAATTCTTCCTAAAGAATGCCATGAAATTCATTGTAAAAATTATAAAAAGAAGGGGTGCTATATTTAGTTCAAGACCTTGTCTGACTCTGGTCCTGATAGAAAATCTTCTTGCTCTGTTACTAAATCACCCAGCAACTTTGGAGATGCCCAGTGCAACCACCCTGGTCAAAGGAGTCAGCCCATCATTGAATCATTGAGCCCAGCAACCAGTGACTGAATTAAAGAGATTGGAAAAACCCCACCCTGGATGAATGTGACCCACCAACTTCTAGATTAGTCATGGAACTTCTCAGTGCATTGGCCTTGCAGGAGGTGTTAGCAGGATGCAGAGTGGTCCCATTCTGAGCCACAGCCGGAGTTTGATGTTTTATCTCTGGAGTTTTCTTGTGTTTTCTCTTTTTCTCGTTTGTGTTCTGAATGTAAGTTTTCCACAGTGTACATTTCTCTTCTAGTAATCACCTCAACTTTTCTAGCCCAGGTCTTACCAAAAAAGCACAGAAACACATTCCTTCCTTCACAAGAAAATTGGGTGTCACTTCTCCCCTTGAATCGACTCCAGTTGCAGCCAGCTTTTGCCCCAGCACCCATGAAGGAATGCAGTAGCCAAACTGGGATGCTCATGCCATCACATCTTGGCAGCTCCCTGCTTTCCTTCCCATGCCCACCATTGCCAGGACCACAATTTGGGACCTTGCTCCTTGTTTAGCAACTCTCCAAATCCTGGCTGTACCAAAGCCTTGGTTTGGGCTGTGTGAATTCAAAATAAATCCCAGGGGATTCACAAATGGCTTTTAAAAGCAATTTGATCAGTGAATTCAGTTTTGCTGTTTGTCCCATGGGTTAGAAGGTGACATGTTCAACATGGCATGACAGAGTATGGCCAGGCTGGCCCGGTGACAGATGCCTGGGCTGGGGACAAAGGGGGTGATCTGGGGGAAAGCTCCTGGTCTTCCACTAAAACCAACCCAGGCTTTATTCCTTAACCTCCAGCGATTCGATAGACTTTGACTATGGGCAGGGAGAAAGGAGGAAGAAGTGAGGCTCCCAAAATTGATTTCATTCCAGGTAATACTTCTTGCACAACAATCTGTTCCTTTCAGAAGGACACAGATTAGGGAAGTATTTGGTCAAGGGGCAGTAGAGGGCACTCCAGGCCAGATCAGGTTAAGTTTTGGTCACTTTATCTCTTCTTGTTGACGTAAATGCTCGAGGCCATGGCCTGGGGTTTTCCTGCAGAAATGTGTTTACAAGCAGGTCAAGGACTTGCAGACAGATAACCATTAGCAAAACAACTTTTCTATTGACAAAAGAGCACAGAATAGTGCGTTGGCAGATGAATTCTCTTGTTTCATTAAATAAAATAAAAATATAATTAAAAAAAAGCAAAAGAGAAGTTAAATCAAAGGTCTGCACCCATCTGATTCTTGCAGACAGTTTTCTCACTAGAATTTAGGAATGTGACTTGCTCCCTGTCCACTTGCAAAGTGACACTGAGGACTTAGGCCAAAGTGCTGTGTTTAGTAATAAATCGAGCTGGGATTTATTACTGGTCAGCAAGTGTGTGAGGCTTGTTAGCAGATTTGTTAACTCCAATTCTCTCTTCAAACAAGAATTGCCTGCATGTCTTCAGCCTGAGGAAACACTCAGTTTGGGAAGCTCACCTAGTTTCAGGTTTCCTTGCACACCTCCCCACACCATCAGCCCCGGTCCTATCCCTTGCCTTACCCCCCTTCCAGCCCCACAGCAGGTTCATCGAAAGGTTTTGCCAAAGTTCAGGAACCTTTTGAGCAAACCCAGCCAATTTATGGGTTTGTGGACAAAGCACAAGAAAGCTGCAGCTGCGGCTCAAGCTGGGTCAGGCTGAGTTTCGCCCTCACATCCAGCGTCCTCTCAGAATTCCCAGCCTTGGAGCTTAAAGTCCAGTATTTCCAGAAAAATGTAACAGACCAAGATTTCTACAGCCAAAAACACTGTTCTGCATACACAAAAAAGGACAGGATTTTAAGCAGCCATGAATTCATCAGACAAGAATTTTAACAGAAAAGTAGGGGAAAAAAATGCCACTCAAAACCTCATGGTTATTTGCTACCTGTCAGTCAGGGTTAGAATATAACCAGAGGAGGAAGTGGCTTCTCGGAAAGCCTTGTTCAATCTTACTGGAGGAATTTGTGGTCTATTCTGTATACAGTTTGTGGTATCTGAGTCACGACCTGACTCCAAGACATGCTGGATTCTAAATGACAAACGCTGTCCCTCTGACGGAGGCCGCGCGTTAGTCAGAACCCAAATGTGTGTGCTCTTGGGAGTGCCGGGACATTTAATGCCCAAACAATAAAGCCCACAAAACAAAATGAACTAAGCCAACTGGAATCAGCAGAAGAGGGTTCATGTAACTCATCTGGCTGTATAAGGAGGTTAAAATTGAGCTCGAGGTGTGGGCAACTTCATATACAAGCTGGAGGAAAAGGGTGGTGTGTACCTTTAGGGCACAATCACCTCGGAGGTTTTACACGCAATGCAGGAAAAGTGAAATTATTTCCAGGGCATGCTGGAAACTGAGGGGAAAGCACAGATGGGTTAAATCTGCGTTCTCATTAAAATAACAATTCACTGTTTGTTTTCTTTTTAGTTTCTTTTTGTTCACCCCTCTCTCACTTGCATACCACAACCAGCCTCTGCATCAGCAAAGGGTCAGGAAGCTCTCAAGAATTTCTGCCTGTGGAAGCTGGACAATGTGGCTTGTGCAGGCTCAGCATCCAAATATCACTCAAAACCTCTGCCTTCACCCTGGCCCTCCCTTTTAAAGTGACAGACCCTGTTAAAGAAGCTATCTTTTCAAGGAAGAACTTGTCTTTATTAATCAAGACACTAGCTGCCACTCCACCACAGCAACATTCCTGCTGCTTCAACACCACTCACTTCCCTCCAGCCCCATTAATACTATTAAAAACTCAATAACTTTTTCTATCACCTTTGTTTAAATAATATTCCTCTATGAAGAATAGTGATTAAAAGTGCCTGTAAACTCTTCTATTAAAATGACATTTTAAAAGGCTTGATTTGAACATGGCTATGTCACTTAAAGTGGAAAAGTTTCTGCGAGTTCCCTTCCAAGCTGTTAAAGATTAGCTTGATGTAGATAAGACTATTCCCCAAACTCATTATCTGTCTTCGAAATGCACCTTAAGGACTACTTAATAAAGTCAAGGTTACATGAAGAGTATTTCAGTGAAAACCAGTGAATGACTATTAATAAATCTGCATTACAGATTGGTTATTTTGTCTCTGTCTTTCATCTGAGCAATAGATGATCCTTCTGTTCTTCTTTTTTTTTTTTTTTTTAACAATAAACATGTGTTGCTTCCTTGTACAGGTCACCAATGAATCAGAGACAGCAGCAGTAGCAGAGAGCATTTCAGCATGTTTACAATTAATGAGATCTAAGCAATGTAAAATATTTTGCAGAAAAGGATCACATATCTCTGGCCAGTGCAAATTAAATTGCAGCGATTCCTGATTGGTCTAAGCTTATATTAAAAAGAAAATTATCATACTTCTCTTTGTATAACTCCTTTTTTTTTCCCCCCTGAAGTCGTGTTTCTTTCAATGCTATGGGTATGAAATGTTAATCCCATTTGCTTTGGTACCAGATAGCAGCAAGTCCATCCAGAAAGGAAGTGCTACAACTTCTTGAAATAGGAAAACTATTTGGCAGGATTTATTCCTAAAACCATCCCATCTGTCCATAGCAGTGCAGGTGTTTTAAGGGTTAGACTGGTATTGTAGAGTCCTGCAGTACCCAGTGCCAAGGACTGTCACAAAGCTTTATCCTCACCTCTTTCTGGCAGAGCAGATTGGGAAGTTTCTGATGTCTAAGGACTGGAAATTTCTCCTTCAGTTGTTCTCACGGACTCACCCACACAACAAGAGGAACTGACACTGGGCTGCCCTGGGTTCAATGCGGAGCTCCCTCCATGTGCTCCAGGACACACTCACATGTCTCCCCAGGGATGGTCAGGGGAGTAATACAAGAGAGAGGGAGGAAAACCTACCACAAGCAAGCTTGATGTAAATTTGGAGCAAAAACTCTCAGGATTACTTCAGTACCTTTAGATATCTCAGTACCTTAAGGTTTAAATACATTTTTTTTAAAAAATTTTTTAAATGATTTCTGGTTTCAGCTGAAAACAGTCAACACAGAAGCTCACAGCTGTGTGCACATCAAAAAAGAACCACATAGATTTCTGCTGGACTGACTTGGTGGAAACTGTTGATTCACTCTAAGTGGAACAGCTCCAAAATATAGTCAGTTACCTGCCATTCAACCATTTCAAAGGAATTTGCATAACACAGATGTTTCCATATTGGCCATGCTCTACCTTGTGCTGCAAAGATTAACCAGATGCAAGGCCAGCAAAAAGAAAAAAACCACACAAATCTGTATACATAATCACTAGCTGCCCCTTACCTTTATCTTTAAGTACTTCCATGAACCCTGTCATAACTCCAGGGCGTGTGTTTTGTGAGATGGGACTATATTTTTATCATACATTTGTCTCATATATTAGGTCCCTCAAAAACTTTCGGGTACATCCACGGGGATTCCTGCACACAGCTGAAGTCCTACTCAAGCTCATGCTCTGGAATTGCCAAATGGAAAGCAGCTCTTGTCCAAGAACCACATACCTGATTAGCATGATGCTGAACCTGAGCCATTCAGCAAGGTATTTTGTCTTGATCAGAGTAAAATTAAACTTATCCACAGTGCCAGCAGAGACAAGCCCACTACAGTCTGCATATGCAAGCATAAATAATAAGAGTAGCAGCCAACAATTACTCTGCAAAAGCTTGGATCTGCTTTCAAACCACAACACCAATTTGAATGCTGAGTTTGTGTTCTTCACTTCAGGGGATTTATATGTAAGTTGTGGAAAATCTGGTAATTAGGAGATCTGGACCTTATGAATCTCCTCATTCCACTTTACAGATGAAATCTGAGTAACCCCATGTTTTACCTTTAGGAAATTTTTACTTCATGCAACCACAGAGGCTGCACAGAGGCAAAACAATCTCAGCCCTTCTAGTGCTGCCCAATTCCACTCTTGGTTGAAACACAGAAGCACATTAGAGTGAAGACAGAGCAATGCGAGGTACTGGGATTTGCAGGGCAAAATTCCCTCCCATAGAGCAGGTGGATCCAAGGGAAGAGCTTGGGAGAGAACAAGCTGAAAGAAGATGTAAATTCCCCAGAAGATCAGGGGCAGGACCTTGCAGAAATGCTGGGAGCTGTTGTCATTTCTGGGCCACTCTGGAAAAAAGAAAAGAAGAACTCCTTCTGTATTTTTTCACAGATAGCAAAAGATTTAAAGCAGGTGAGTGGCATAATACAACCTAAACCTTTTATTCTGTATTTCACATCTTCCTGGTTTATCTAAAACTCACGCTACATTGAGTGAATTAGGGGGTTGATTGAAAAGTACATTATATACTAGTTACCTGTGAGATGTGCACTTTAGAAATGAAGGTTTAGGGGCAGAGGAAAGGCATATAATAAAGAGTAGTGTACTTTGAAAGGTCTAGGCAATGCTGCAAGAAATAGCATTACCTCACAGTTGTCAAGGCTCAGAAGTTTTATTACCAAGGAATTTCACTTTTGCCTCTTATTCTTAACACATTGACCAGTTCTGGGACTGAGAGGATTTGCTGATCTAATATAGATAGTGATTTCGTAGGTTTGTTCAGATTTATATAGACAGCACCCTGGGATCAGGAATTACATTTAAAATGTAATAAAATGTTCTTGTGCACTTTTACTCACAAATACTGTACTTAAAAAAGTAAACATCAAATAATCTCAGATATCTTTCAAGAAAATGTTGACATAGCTCCAAGAGCTCATACAGATGACTGAATAGTTTTCTGAGTAAACTTAATAAACTCATATTTTTATTCTTTCAGTGTACCATGAAGTATCACATCATGGAGAAGAGAGAAAACTAAGCCACATAATTTAGCAGAAATCTATTTTAAACATATATTTCAGCATATGAAGATGAAATATAGACATTTATGTAGGCATGTTTTTATGCTACTTACAGTCTTAGAGTTTAAATAATGGTAGCAGTTGAGTTTTGCCCACATAAAGGAATCAAATCCTCATTGTTAAAAATTTGCCTCTGCTCCTAAAGTGAGACCTTTTCCACTCAGCAGCAATGTTACAATGATTTCAAGGGGCAGGATGTGACCCCCTAATGTGTTCAGAAGGACTTTGTGTAAGTTGGGAGTTTTAGCACAATTGCTCCTCTAAGTAGTCAAAATGATTCATCTACATTATCTGTCTTTATTAAACAGTCATTTACCCTAGTGAGTCCCACTCAAGGGAATCTTTATTATTCAGACAAGCCCTTACAGTCATAATGACACAAAACATATATAGGAATAGTTAATAATACTGTTATTCCTATGTCTGTGGATAAACATCAGCTGGTAATTTTATATCAACAATCCATCAGAGCAGAGACAAAAATCTATAGTTAATACAAGCAGGCAACCCATAATAACGTGCTAGAGATCTGGTGAATACTATTAAGCAAGAAAGACCACTGGGAGACAACAAATTTGGATTCTTAATATATTTTGGACAGCAGCATTAAAGTCTTTCTCACAAAATTTAATGAAAAAGTGGTCTCACTCAAGTCCTAATGGAGTCCAAAGCTGTGCCACAGCTGGTGACATGGCTGGTACTATCAACCTAAAATCATTTAAGGACCAAAAGAAAAAAAATTATCTTCTCTATTCTGCAGGGGGTAGATTTGAAGTTAGAACCTATTCAAATCATTGATAGTGCCAAGGCCACCTTTGCAATCATTTCTCCCTCAAGAGAGCAGACATGGACAATGCAGCTTAATAATATTGACATGTCTCACATCAGAATCCACAATTAAGTCTGAAGGCCTCAGGGAGGACTGTTTTTGTTTGGGTATATCCACAACCCTTTGAAATTTCCCTAATAATACCAGTTAAGGACCCCACTTCTAAGTGAAGGGGAGGTGAAAGAAGGGGGTTTCCAATGTAACATCAGACTGGAAGCCCTTCAAGAGGGCTAGGGCAGCATTTTCATGTCCAAGGTACTGGACATGAACTGGTACTGGTAGTTTCAGATGTGTTGGATGCTGAGAAGGCTTTTGATCCTTCAACTCTAATTTGGTAGAACAGTGTATATTTTTAGGATTTTTACATCACTTCTAATAAGATAGTTTTTTACAGTCCTGAGGGAAGGCACCATGCTTTTTGTGAGTTTTAAACATCTACTGAAGGACTGAAACATCATGAGTTCTCAGGTTTTGTCAAGTCCTATGTTTCTATGAAACTGGTTTTTTTAAGAAAAGGGAAAACTTACCACCCCTCAAAGTCTGCTTTAGATAACAGAGAAGTCTTGAGGCAGCCTCCAAAGGCACTGTCCTGCTTCAAAGAAGTGCAAAACACTTCAATTTGAACCTACAGCTGAAGCAGTTCAAATGTTCGTATGAAATAAGCCCCATTTTTCTCTCTCCTTCTGTTTTTCAATGTTCTGTGCCATCCCTGTGTGGTACCTCGGCCAAGTGCAGGTGAATTAGAGCTGCAGAATGAACACTGCAAGAGTTTATGGAGCATCCTGCTCTTTGATCTCCCTGGTTCCTACCCCTAGATGAGCACAGAAAGTTAAGCACAGCAGTTAGCAGTAACAGCTATTAACAGGCTTCACAAAAGACACAAAAGGACACGAGTAGGTGGTTTATAGCATGGCAGATAAAAACAAAGTGGCCACTTTCTTTTGCACACCATTCCTCCAGCAAATTTAGGCTAAGGGACCAATGGGCTAACTGGTAAACAGTTCACTTCAGGTAAATAGACCTAAAAATATAAAATATATTGTATATGTGGGTAGTCCCCGTAGCAGAGGAAATGTGTTTGTTTCAGACTTAACAAAGACCTCTGTGAAAAAAATTTTTGGGAAAGACTGTTTTTAAAGTCAGCACTTTCTGAGTTAAAACTAAAGAAGTCAGCATGGACATCACCATAAACACATGGATGTCAGTAAATGAGGAAAATTAACCACTGACTGCATTATAGAAGCAGAGCAATTTCTATTGACACTATTGCCCAAGGAGAGGGTGGAAACAACAAAACTAGTTGTATTTCTGGGCAGCAGCTCACAAACCTGCCCTCTACCACAACCACCTCTAGGAAAACCCAAGGAGAGCACCTGACCCAACCTTCTGCTGTTGGTTCTGGGGCTCAGACCTCAGCATCACCTGGACCAAAGGACTGAGCTAGGCCATGTTTCTAGAGACCATTCAGCTGCTTATCCCAAGGTGTGCCCCATCACAGGCCCTGCCTTCCCAAACACATCCCCCACCGCCTGGGAAACTGGAGCTGGGGCACGAGTGCACGTGATACTTCTGTGCTGTAGCTGTGATAGATCACCCTGACTTTTCATGCTGTTTTAACAGCAGAAGCAGCCTCCCTCCTGTCCCCCACAAGTTGGTAAATGATGTGGCCACATTTGCTTGGTGTTGTTTTGACAAACAACACACGCTGATTAGAGTACCCCCATCAGATGATAGATTCACAAACATAGTCTAACAAAACTCATTTTTCTATACAAATACCAGTCTTTAGAGACATCTCATAAGGGTATTGCATCAGGGATATCTCTAAAGCTGACAGATTTTCAAATACATATATTTGTCCTATATATTTATAGGAATAAAAATCTGGAAAGAGAAGGGGGGAAAAAAGAAAAGAAGAAGCAATAAATCAGAGAGCATCTAAGGATTTTTAGCCATAAGCTATTTCTGAAATCAGGAAGGAAAACATGCATTAATCAGAACATTAGCTCCAGACAGTGCAACAACATCAGGAACATTGCTACTGTACAGAAAACCGTGAATCATTATAGACCTACAAAACATTTATACAACTTTAACATTACCATTGGCTCTGATCAATAATATAACACAGGAGAGCTGGCAAGTTTATAACTTTCTCCCCCCATGTGAACTCTGGATGTGCAAAAATCTATAGAAATAATAAAAATAATAATAAATAATTTTTACTTTTTGTCCCTGAGCACCATGTCCGAGGGCATCTCAAAACAGATTAGAGGCAGTGTCTTATTTTCCACAGCCATATGATTTCAGCACAGTGTAATCAAAGTAACCAGAAAGTTGGGCTGCAAAGCCTGGTTAATGCATGAAACAATTCCTGCTGTGCATCCTGACCACATCCTTCTGACCATGATGGTGGATACATCCTGAGGAAAGAGTAAGCTAGAGCAAAGATTTTGGCCAGTAGAACAATCCCTATGGGCCTCTGTGGCAGAAGCTGAATCTGGAGGAACCTCTGGGACTTTTTAGACCCTGAAGCACTCTAGATGGTGGAAAAAGGCAATTAAATACAAGTTTCTTTCTCACTCCAAGCTGCACCAAAAGTAAATCATTATCTGTGTTTCCTAAAGGGGGAAAACATGACATGAAGGAAAGCATGGTTGGGAGCACAATGAATTCAGTGATAAGAGTCTGAGATCCCTTTTCTGAGGACTAAAAATCTCTTCTTACTGCTTCTCATGTGACAGTCAGACTACCTGTGTTTCTTCACTTTGTCCCTTCCCCTCAGAAGGGACTTTACCCACATCCATGAAAGATCAGGAGTTGCCCAATTTCCCTGCTGTGGTGCTGCTTCCCTGGGCCAAGAATCTGCTCAGAAGAAAACTTTATTTTCATTTACTTTCTTTTCAGCCACTAACTTCAAGTGCTTTTTCTGACTAAATGGAGAAAAGAACGCATGGATGCAATACAAAATGTTGAGCTATAGAATGCCCTCTTTAATGACCTCCTCTTTTCTTTCCAATTAATAACTCTGGATGTTATAACTAATCTAACTTGGACCTGGAAAAACCACTTGGCTCATAACCCTTAATTGGTATCTTTACCATGGTAGAGATGACCATAAATTATCAGAAAGTCTGTTAAGTCTTTTAAGACTTTTAAGTCTTAAAAAAGACCCTCCAACTGAAGGAGTTTCCATGGCCTTGCTACGTGCCAGTATTTAAGATTGAGTGCTTTGGTGAGGTGGGAGTTCTATTTAAAATTCTATATACATTTATATCAACTTAGCCTTAAAGGGACATTTTATCCTTTCCTTGCAGGGAGAATTTGTTCTTGGATTCTGCTCCATTTAATCACTTTTTATTCCAGCTATTGGTGAAATTTCTTACAGCATTGATTGCTTGAGGTTTACCTTAATTCCTTCCTTCAAGAATGAGTCATGTAACATATTCACTACTAAGACACATATTTGAGAGCTGGCCAGGGAAACATGATAGAAGCAGATATAGCAAAAAGATAAATTTTCCTTTCCCCCCTCCTTTGTCCTGTCATTGAAACACAGAGCATGGTTAAAACCTGAGAGGAAGTGGGTATGTTGTTGTAACACCCTTTCTCCACATCTAATCTGTAGAACCGGTTATCTGATCCCAATTGTCCTGTTATTGCAGCGGGCACAACACAGATTGCAATCCAGTGTTGGGATAAAGAGAACATAAAACCTTCAGAAACATTTGTCAAGATTTTCCCTTATGCTTACAGATGTTAAAACCAGAGGCACCAAAGCAGAGAACTCAACACATTTGCTAATGGACACCGAGCACTGAAATGATTTCTGATATTAATGCCTTTAGCATAAAATTGATATTTCTATAAACACAGTTCTATGGCACTTTGTCCACCACAAACTCTCTCTAATGCCTGTGTGCTTTTTAACATTATCTTCAAATTCTCAGAATAGGAATCACTAATACAGCTGCCTGACAGTGAATACAGCAAATATATCCTGAATTGTATAACAGTTTTGACAAATACTTTTCTTTGTTTGGAAAGTGCTCACTTTAACCAATCAACACTCGTCATTATGTGTCTGGACATGCTAATCACCTACTATTTTTTCCATTTCCTGATTGGAAGTCTGTAAGTTATTGTAAGGAAGATAAATGTGTGATTATACAAGTTTGAATATTTCAAAGATTAAAAGTTACTCTTGTATATATTCAGGGATTCAAAAACATGTATATAAGTATCCACCGTCCGAATATTCACAATAATTTATGATGTGATCTCCTTATATACATTAAATAAAAGCTAGCACTATTATTCACAAAGATATCTGGAAATTTATTTCTGTTATTACTTAATTGCACTCAAAATTATTTCTCAACAGAAGATTGAAAGCCATTTAAAAAAAATATATACCTTATCATGCTTAATAGATCACCATATCTTAATCACAAAAAAAAAGGATTAAATAAAAGAAAACAAACCAAAGGTGAGACAACTTTTGCAGCAGCATTAATGTATCAGGTTCTCAACTGTGTAAACTGGTGTAAATCAAGTTAGGTCAACAGAACAAAACCAGCTCCAGACCTCGGAGCCCTTCTTAAAAAAAGCACACTTTCTGCTTATAAGTCTTAAAATACAACTGTGCTTGCACTGTTGGGGGCTTTTCTTTCTTTTGGAGGTAGAAAACTGAGAGTTTAGGAGAAGCATTTTCTTTTTTGTTTTAATAATTTTCCCTAAAATAGCTCTCTGACATTTTTTCCCCTCCTAAAGAACAATAATATGAGAAAGTTCTAATGCCTCAAGTCAAATCTCTACCTTTAAAATACTGTGCAGCACTTCATGGCAGACTTGTGGTATGTTGGTTTATTAAAACATATATATTAATTTGGTTATTAGTCATAGAGGCTTAGAAAATTCACTTAGTTCTTCAGACAGTACAGAAATCAGTGGACCTCAACTGTCCTTAATTACTTTCTCAGAATGTGATAACTCTTCTCGATGCGCCTGACGCCCAGCACAGCCAATGTAAGTCCACAGTCTCTAACACTTTTGGACTAAGATATATTCTCCCTACTCCTTCCTCTGCTTTCCCAAAAAAAGAGGAAATTAAATAATCTGTTTACAAGCCCAATAGACCATGCAGTATTGGCCCATTTTAATTACTGGTTGATTCAGGACACGAAATCTGTATATCTCAATTCAAGAGGGGTTTGTGGCTGCATCTGTTCTCACACTATGCACAGTAAAGACTTAACTGTAGACAAAACTTGATTTCAAAAGAATAAGAATTTCCTCTTACAAAAAAAAAACAAACACAAAAAAAAAAAAAAAAAAAAAAAAAAAAAAAAAAAAAAACAGAAAAAATTTTCAGAGTGACTACAGGTACCTTCACTTGAATAAATCAGTCATTGAACATAATTTTTGTTGAATTAAAGTATCTTCCTTTGCCTTTGCAAAACTTCCACAGTCAAAGTGAGGTTTTCGGTAATTTTGAGGTAGGGGTGAGCCAGAACTATGTTTTTCTTTAAAAAAAAAAAATAATTACTTAAAACAGAAACAGCTCTGAGAGCCAGACTTTCACACACACGCTCTCCCTCTCTCTGTTAGGCTTCATTTGATAGCTATGAACTGTGGATAAAGAATAAATATGGCTTTTCAGTGCCCTAGGACTCTCACCTGACTTATTTATGTCTGACCTGGTAGAACACCACTGACCTTGGAAAGTTTAATTGAGGCTGGGATTATATGGCACTGCTTGAGGCCACCTGAATTTAGAGGGTGTGACACACACTTTCTCTCTCTCACTGACTCTCATCTGCCAGGGGATGCACGTGGGGATGCATGTGTGTGTGTGCACATTTGTGCACCCCAAATTGAGCCCAGCAGTGGGAAAACACCCTGGTGTAAACCTTCAATGTGCTGTATCTTAAGGGAAAAGATTAGTATTGCCAGGCAGACAGCAGGAATGTGCTAAGGTTGTTTGATTTTTAGAGGTTTGTTGTCTCCTTTCTTTTCCCAGCATGTTTTCTCTGAGATCTGATTTTTACAATTGACTCTTAACTTTTTATAACCCGATTCAGCCTATGAACAGAGAACTTAAAGCATGACGAAAGTGTTATATAGATACTGATTACACACTTGTACATATTGGTTTTAACATTCTTTAATTAAATTTAATTAAAGTATATGATGGATGCTGATCATTTTTAGTCCTTTTTGTTTTGAAGGAAGTTATAGATGGTTAAAACTCCTCACATTTAAGTTAAATGTAAGGAGAAAGTAAGAGGTGAAAATAAGAGGCAGAAGAAAAAGATCCATAAGACTGAAAGGTGGAATAAAATGAAATGGCATAGATATCTGTTAGCCAAAGAGAACTATCTTTTCTACTGGAGATCGTCCCTAGATGGATATAAACAGCTCTCATCTGGGTTTCTTCAAGGCAGAGGCCAACAAATATTCTGTATTATGCATGGAAGCTTTTTATGGCACAGACTATTGTCCACTGGAGACCCAGCAGACACCACTAAGCAAACCTCTCCTACGGCCAGAGGCAAACGTCAAGCCCTAAGGGGATTCCTCTCCCATCAAAAATACTCTCCCAGTCTGTAACATATATTTTCCCTGCCATTCAAAGTCTATCAGTGCCAATGCCCTGAGACAGCCTGTCTTGAGCCACACAGGTAGATGTGAACAATGAACTGTTGGAAAGGTTAAAATATTCCTGGATGGAGCAGTCTATGAAATGTCTTCAGAAATAAAACAACTCCATGATGCTTTCAAGGCTGAAATTATCCATTCTATGCTTTATTTCTAATGTGCTGCCTGGACTGAAACTGTGACCATTTTCTGTTTGTAGGCATCCTAGGAAATGAAATGAGGAGAGGATTGCTGTTAAGAGCTGCCACAATTCCCCTACCTCTCTCCAGCAGGCTATGCCATGAATCAGGATGTATTTTGTTATTTTTATAGTTCTATGCAGTGATGTAAAGCTTACCTGAGAACCCAGCAACATGATAATAAGACCTGGACACATTAAAATCCTAGACAAGCTGCCAATTAACTGTGTTAGCAATTCATGGTCTGATTCCCAGTCTCTAGATTACTAAATCCACAAGAATTGCCAGCGAGGGATAATTTCATCTGTACAGGAAAACATCCAAGATGGTGAAGAAAACCCAACAGTAAAACTATCTGTGCCCACCCCTCATTGGTGACATCCTAAAGACATCACAGACAAACTGTAGCTTTGGAAGTCTTTGGTGAGCAGAAGAGATTTTAGAATAAGTAACAGACCTCAAAAGGGAATTCTGCCTTTTTCCTCTCTTTTTTAGCAGTCCCTCTCTTCCCACTTGATGAAGCAGCAGCTGAAGTGGCAGGCCTCTCCAACAGCCAAGAATAACACCAGTCTGTGTGGCTGAACTGTTTCAACAGAGCCACACTCTGCACCACAAACCAATTCAATGCGCCGCGCTGTTGCCATCCGAGAGCTCAGCTCCGAACATCTGGCAGGCTGAATACTCACCCAAATCCAAACACTGCCACCACTGATTACATTAACATTTACACTGGTTTTAACTCATTTCGTATCCAATTCACCAGCTACCAGCTTTTATCATGCTCTTAGAACTACTGGTCAAGATTTCAGAATCACTGACTTGTTAATACTACACCTAAGTCCCTAAAACAGGCCAGCAGGGATATCCCACAAAAGTATAATTATGTCTATAAATTAAATATATACATATATATATATATATATTTAAAGAGTCTTATCCTTAATATATATATGTCAGACCTGGAATATAAGATGACCTGCATTTATTTATAACAAATGGGAAAACAACACTAGTACAGATACACTTCTAAAGTACTAGAGACAATAATAAAACATAAAAAAAAAAGTGCCAGGAAAAAAATAAGATTTTTTTTTCTGTGATCCTTATTTATTACATTTTTAATAGAAAGTCAGTAGAAGTCTTATCTGATGTCATTTGGTTTAGGTTCCATGGTATTTTTTGTATTTGACCAAATTCCCTTATCTTCTCATTGCTTGTGTTCTGCTCTGCCAGCATCCAGCAAACTGATATACTTATCTTCAGTTTTATAATAAAGTTTTAGCTTCCAAAGGATAAAGAAAGAAAGAGAGTGGGAAAGGGAAAATTGCGTCCAAGATACTAAACATATCAGGTGTGTATGAGTGTCAAGGCATCCAGCAGTTAACCTTCTTCTTACTACAGAAACTTTAATTGTTTAAAGACATATGACTCATGGACTTGTGACTTTTTCTTTTATTTAAATTTTTAGTTATATAATCAAATTGAGAAAACTGTTACGATCTCAGGCACTACCCAGTGAACATTTTGAAGCAAGGTTGGTGATCATTAGTTTCCTGTGATTGCAGTAAATAACCAAAGGTGAAAAGATAATTAGAAGTGACAATTCTGAGGCGAGGAATATAAACCAAGGTCTAATGAGCAAGCTATTTTACAAGCATCTATCTCCTCTTTGGAGCTTTATTTCCCAATCTGTCACAACATTTTTTCCTTCCTTTTCTTCCTCAGGTTTTGTGCTTGCTACAGATCTTCCCTACCTCCTCACCACTCATTCTCTCCATAACTCTACCAAAAATGACCTGAAAATCATTATGATCAGCTGTCTCCCTGCTTGCTCTGCTTGTCCACTTCTTCTGTTGTTTTCTTATTACACTTGACTTACCTTGACTTGCTGTGAGCACATCTTTTCTTGGGTTTACCTCTTCCTCAGAGATCCCATTTTAAGCAAAGTCTCTTTTCCCTCTGTGGAATCCAAGATCGGATTTGCAAACAAACCTCCTTCAATCTCCCCTTTGCTTCTTCAACTTATATCTAAGGCACACTTACTAAGAGTTGACATAATATTTTGCCATTTTTTTCTACAATGAAACAAAAATAAAAGTGCAGAAATCAAAATTAAAGGGCTAAAGAGATGGAAGAAGACAAAGAATGAGTGTATGGGGCAGAATACCAGCTGAAATAAATCTGTCTCATTAGCCACAGTGGCTCAACACTAATTTTAAGCACCCAAGGATCCGGCCCAAGATGAGTTTTAGTTTGCTTTAATAAGAAAATATCACATCAATAAAACTGGAAAACAATGAACAGGGCCCCAGCAGCTCAAGGTGGGATGGGTCAAACTAGAAGGAGCTAACTGGTTTATTATATGGATGTTATATGTTGACCAAATGTGACAACTATACCTTTTCATTTCCCCAATGGCCTCCAGGAGACTTAAGATTTAGTATCCTATAGAACATTTTAAACTTCAGAAACTTCTTCTTATAGATTCTTATGAGTCCTGGAGGCTGTGAAAGAGATTACAATGCTTTATATTAACTTCCCTCAGCTTGTGAGAGATAAGCTAGTGGCCTAACACCAAAGTTTTCTCCTTGTCAGTGATCTGCAGAAGTGGTACATCTGAAACTACAAGTCCTTTCCCTCAAAGTCAGAAAATGAGCCATTTGCAGCAGCAGCTCCACATTTTTTCACAGCCCTGCCAAGTTTCAGGCCAAAAGTGTCAGCATTGCCACAGCTTCTGATCTTGTGCAGCCATCAGTTTAAAATGTGCAATTTCCATGCACATCTATGCTGGGCTCAGGGAAATTTCAATCCCCAGGACAACCAAGGCATGGTGAGATCAAGTCTGGTTTCAAAGTCAGGTTGACTGAAAAATAAGAAATAAAGAGGAGAGACTAGTAAGACAGAAAAACAACAACCACAAATATTTTTTGCCTTTTTCCATCCTTCCTTTTTCCCCTGCCTGATAGGATCTGGTTAAATCCATTGGAATATTTTGTTGTGGGGCGGTGAATGTAAAATTACCTCCACATCATTCTGCTGTCCTCAGAGGAAAGTGCATGTGATTTTTGATATCTGAGCACACAGTGTGAACAGATTCAGGTCTTCCCAATGCTCCACAGAAGAGACAATTTGCTGTGAGTCATCTGAGCAAGGTGGTTGTGTCTCTGCTACACAATCTTGTGCTCTCTCCATCTCTCATTTTCAGCTAATAAAGAGAATATTAACATTATTTCTTGAACCCTTGTTTTCTAGCAGCTCACCTGGAGCCTGGGGAATCCTTCACAACTCAGAATTAAGTGCTTCATGCCATTTACTGACTAGTCCTAAGTGATCCATGAGCATTGAAACAATGCTGATTTCTTCATGTCTGAATGTCAAAGATTGGTCCTGACATATTTATTTGCCTTGTCATGGTGTCTCTCAAAATTGCGATGTTCTGTGAAAAAGAAACATCAGCAGATGCTCCTGAACAGTGCAATGAACCACCCACAATGTCTGTTCTTCCCAAGATTCTTAGAGCAGAAGAGGACTGGAGAGAGCTTGGCCCCCTTTAATTTCTAACTCAGCAAATGTCTGAGACTTTTTATACCTACAGTGGAGACACAATAGGGATGTGTGTCCCTATGCAACAAAATCCCCAAAGGACAAATCACCACTGCTTACAGTTAACTCCAAAAAAATCCCACTTTGGATAAGTCCATTCCAAAAATTGGAACTTTCATACTTTGCACATGTGGAAAAATTTAGTTCTGGAAGGTGTCATGCTCCATACCTGAGGAAATTTAAGTCCTTGCATTAGTCTTTTAGGCTAAGAATTTCCTCTTTGGGAAAGCGGGAAGTGGATGGGATGAGAAACACACTGAGCTGAAAGAGAGAAAAAACACCACCATGGAAGTATTAAAAGAATAAGAAGAAGTCCTGGGTTGTGAGGCTTTGAGTTGCCCCTGTTGTCTGCTCAGGATAAAGTGCTCTAAAGAAACTGAGCAAACAAGTTTTTTTTTGTTAAGTCACTTCTAAGTGTGTTTACAATGTGTTTTACCTAGAGGATATTATCTACCTGGACCAGCACAGAACAAGGCTGTTTTTATCTAGAGCTTGTGGACAGTTAATATTCTACAGTAGAATCTCCACCATGCAAAAGGCCAAGATTAGTCTTAAGTTTCTTTTATTTTTCTTTTTCTTGTGCCATGTAGAAAAAAATAAGGATTTGCTGTGCATCCACAACACAGATCAGATCAAAGACCCTTTTTTATGTGTGTCCAGCAAAGGAAGACAAATTACAAGGCCACAGCCTGAATTTCTTGGGGACCTTCAGTACAAAACACTATCATACAGCATTATCGGCTTGAATGTTAAGACCCTGCAACCTCAGGCAACATTTCATATTACCAGTTGGTCTGAAATCACACAAAATATTTTGGAAGTGTAAGTAGCCTTTTTTTTTTTTTAAAACTCCCCATCTTCATATTTTCTCATGTATCTAAAATTTTTCAGTCCAAGCAAATTATTCCATTTGAAGTATTGCAAGAGATGTTCAGTTCCTGAGAGGTTTTGAAAATGTTTTTGGATTGTGGTTGGAACTAAATGGTCTTTAAGATCCCTTCCAACCCAAACCATTCTAAGATTCCATGATTCCATGATCTGCAGTACATGCACCCAGACAAGCCTCAGATAAGCTTCATAATTTGAATGTCTATCAAATCATCAAAAAGACATATTTTGACACTTAGATCTCTGAGTGTGGAAACAGGAAAAATGAACTCACAGATGAAGCAAAACTATGTATATACACATACACACAGTGACTTAGATAATGGCAGATATAAATCCAATATACATCATTCAGACATACAGTCATAAATCCTGTTTGCAAATTGTCATGACATTAAAAAAGTAGAATATTTGTATTGAGTCCCTTTGCTTTTCAATGACTATCAGGCCTTGGGTAATATTAGTCTGTGTGTTTGATGTGGGTATGTGCACATGGACATACATCTATGCACATGTCTATACGTAGATATGGACTTCTGTATTTTGCACTGCAGCCTTTTCTTGGGGCATTTTTCATGCTTATTTACTATTTCCCCCAGCTTTCTTTTCTCCTCAGCTTTCTCAGAACCTGTTTCAATTGTATAAGAGGCACAATTTGATTTACGATGTTAAGAGATTTTAAACAATACATTTAATGCCACAAGGGGCCTGAAGCAACATCCTGAAGCAACAGGCTATCTTTCCCTGGGCTTAAAAATTAAGATTCACTGGAGTATGAAGGTCAATGGGAGACTGAGGAAAGGGCAAACAGTCTGCTATGATTACACTGTGTCTGAACCAAGCTGGCTTCCCCAACAAAAATGTGTCAAGTAATGAAGACAATTCACAGATATGAATTTCTCCTCTGTGCTTCTGCCAGTGCTGTATTTGAAGAATCCTGCCAAAGAGTTTAGCCCCAAACCTTGTGCTTTGTATTAAATAGCAGGATTTAATAACAACTGTTTATGTTTTCATTACATCAGAAAAATGTAATAATGATCCATGGAAAAATTCCTCTTTCCCAAGCTCAAATTTTAACATATCCTGAAACACAGAAACTGAACCACAACTGTTACTGAATGACAACCACTGAGAAAAGGTCCATCTGTGGCTCTTTCTGCCCTTCTCCAGGACTCTGCATCCAGCCTGTGGCTCCTTCCTTGATGGTTTTGATTTCTCAGGACAGTTCACCAGCACACAGAGGACCAGATGAGCCAGCAGGGGTCATTTCTGTATGTCTTCCTTGACCAGTGGACACCTTTGAACTTAATGAAACCACTTGGCAAAGGTGACCAGAGAAGAGCCCATAACTCAAACTGCTTTTAGGGGCAAAAGTACCCTCCCAACTGCTTTCTTCCATGAGACATACCCACTCCTGGATCTTGAGTTTGTGCAGAGCAGGGTTAAGCACTGAGAGAAGATGAGTCTGGAGGTATCACTGTGTGCAGATAAACACGAACTTCTTGGGGGCAGCAGATCAGTTACCAGGACACAGTAAATGCAGCCATGTGCTGCCATAGGGAAGACTCTGAGTGCCCTGCTCATCCAACAGTTGGGAGCAATTGGGAGGAAAAATGACTGATTTAGCATTTGATCCAGTGTAACAAATGTAGGAGGTCAATGCACAGGATTAAAACCAATTAGAGGTCAGATCAATTGAACTCAGAGACGCAATGGAAGGCTTTGACTGATGTGGAGGGACAGCTTCATTTGGGACATCTGAGAATTTTGCTGTCCCAGATGCCCATCCTACCCCTCTTTCCACAGCTATGTGAGTTATGGAGCCCATCAGCTCCTGACCCTCTGAAATTTGCCATGCACTGTTTGAAAACCAGCTGAAATCAGTGATGATTTACCATAAAATGCTATGCTGTAAATGATGGTGTGTCAGGACCTGACTGACAAGCAGTATAAATATCTTCACAGTAGAGGCAGGGCTGGAGGCAGTAGCCTCATCAGACATCCCAAGCAAAGTCATTTTGTCAATCAAAGCCTTTGCAAAAAGAGCTACAGTACAGGCTTTGAGCATAGGAAACACACTGTTGTTGAGAGATATGACAAGGCCTCTGAAATCATGCAGAGTTACTTCAAAATACAGCTAAGTGGGATGCAAGAGGGGTGTATCTGTTGTGCTGACCCCTTTGCAGAATTTCTAAGGGATCTGTCCTTTACAAGAGACATTTGGTCAGAGATAACACATCACCCAACAAAACCATCTAAACATCCCTCAGAATCCTTCTGCAAAGGAACAGAAGTTAAAGTGAGGCAAAAAAACAGTTCTTTCCCACTCTCTCATTGTTTTCCCCTTCACTAGATACATCACTATTGACTCAATTATGGAATAACAGCAACAACAATAGGAATAAGGGGTTGGGGGGAAAAAAAGATATACATTAGCAAAAAAGAACAGTTCTATCCTTATATTAGCCTTATATGGTCCAGTAACATTGGACCTTGAAAAAGGTTATTTAAAAAAGTTAGTTACCAAGGTCTGGTAACTACCAGACCTTGAAAAAGGGGAAAAAAAGACATAAATAAGAAGGTTAACACAGTTCTGGCTCGGTAGGGAAATGAGGAGGCCAAATGTACATTAGTCAAAGAAAGAAAAATAATATCCCAGAAAATGAATAAGAGATAACTATCCTCAGAATAATACTATATAAATACATTTGCTGTAGGTGGCATAAAAGATTCATGGCACACACATGTACAGGTCAAATTACCTTTAAATATTAAATTTCATTCCAGCGAGGAAGAATTTCAGATTTATGCTGTTTTCATAAAGAAAAAGGATGCGCCCCATGCATTATTATTTGCTGAGAAATGATAGCTTCTGTGTTTGCCTGAAAAATACAGGTTACAAACTGTCTGTTTCATGTGAAAAAAAAAAAAATAGAGTGAATCATCATGAAATTTATCTCTTCCCTAGGAAGTTTTTGCTTTCTTTTGACTCATTAAATCAATATTTTCCTATGGTGGATCTATGGAAGTTAACATTGGAGAACACCTATTAGGTCACTAAAGTAGTCCATTTCCCTGCTAATCTAATATTCTTTTTCCTGCAGCACATTTTGGTCAGTCTGGCTTTAAAAGATTCACTAACAAGGTTATGCTGTTCCCCGGAGATGTGATTCCACCCACATCTCAATGTTCAGACCTTTTCATATTAACAGGCTTAAGCAGGAATAACAGAACCACAAAAACTTATAATGAAAATGAGGCATGAACTCAAAGCTCAACATGAAATGGCACAGAGTGGTAAATCTCTCCAGCACCTGGTAACAAACTATTACTTCTGAATTTCTGGTTCCAGCTTGGCCTTTATCAGTGGAAAACAAACGTGTTATTGCCCTTTGCTGGTCCTTGTGGAATGAGCTGTGACTCTTCCAGATTGAAGGGACCAGCTTCACAGAGATTGTCCTGAAAACTAAGCTGAACCCTTGATAACAGTCAAGTAACTCAATCACTTAAAATATGTCTAAAGACCTCATACAAGCCCATAATAAAAACATATTCCAAGCACACTATAACACCTAGCTAAAAATACCATGAGTGGCTTTAATAATATACAGATACACAGTAATAATCAGTCTAATGTGCTTTGCCTAATGGAAGAGAAATTGGTTCTCCTTCCAGACTGGGTAAAGCTGTGGAAGGACACCTTCTACTTTCATTGAGGCTCAGTGACACCAAAACCAGGGGGGACACCAGAAGGTGCTGCCAGGCTCTGGTTCACTTTCAGGATGAAGCAGGTGATGTGATATTCCTGAATTCTGGAAGTTATTAACCCTTTATCTTTCTGCTTCTAATGGCATCTACTTAGAATAAGAATAAAAACATCTCTGCTGATATTTTCTCTACCTAGAAAGTTTAAGATTTTTTTACTTTCCGCATATATTCAAAGTAATTTCAGGGACCTGTTGGACCTGTTCCCTTTCAAGAGCACTGAGTCATGGAGTTCTGATGGATTTAGCAATGGTGAACTCCATCATTCCCCTTTCCTCCTCCAGTAGTTTGAACCAGTATTTCTGACTTCAGAGTGGCTGAGGAGGTACCTTCTTCCACCCCTGTGGTAACCTCTGGCAGCAAGGCAGTAACCTCCAGCAGCTGAGACCAGCAGAGTTTGTGCATCAGAGCGTTCAGGCTGTGAACTCCCCAGCAGAGAGGCAGAGTTCAAGGCACAACATGTTGCACAGAGGAAGTTGTTCTAAGAGCTGCAAGTTGGAAAGCTCAGCACATTTTGTCCTCATTCATTCAGGGGTAGATATGGAACCAAGACAAAGCCACTTCCAGGGACTTCTGCCATGCCTCGGTTGTTTGCACGTGAACCTTGGTCCTGCAGGAAAATCCCACGGACAGATTATTGATTCATCTTCTTTGCTGCCTCTCTAGTGGGCTCTAGGGAAAACCTCCTCCCCAGGCTATGCTGTGTACCAAAAAAAAAAAACCTTTCTAGTAAGGGATTTCACTAAGTCTTTAGCCACTGGTGTGCAAATTAGGTCCTGTCTGCAAAGGTGGTGGTAAGATCCTCCTCTGGCTCACCACAGTCTTGGTGGTCTCACTTTGCTGAAAGCAGTACCAATCAAACCAGCATTATTTCCTTAGGTTTATTTTCAGTCATGGGGTAGCCATCCTTTGCAATTAAAACCTTGGTGAGACTTCTTGAATGGGACTTTTTATACTGATTTAAATAATAAATACATTGAGGTATACCACTTCAGCTAGGAATTATCAGACATGGGAGCTTAAAATTCACAGCCCTCAAGTCTTCATTAGACAAATAACACTCAGTGGGTGGAGAGACCCATGGAAGGCAAATACAAAAGAGGCATGTTACACATGGGTGTAAATTTGTTTTCCTTTCACTGCAAGTGAACGCTCAGGGGAAAGTGTTTGCAGCATGAGTCCAGCTCTAATTTCAGTAATCCCCACAGTTTCTTCTGAGGGCAGGAAAGCCATTCTTTCCACTGATAGCATTGACTTTTTGTTGCCTCCATGCTCCAGCCACTCCTGCAGACCATCTGGCAGGAGTGAACCAGCTAACCTCATTTTCCAAAGTGCACACCTCACCCCCTTGCTCCAGCCGCCGTCCCTCCACCTAAGGACACAGGCATGGGAGAGTTCTTTCTCTTTTGTCTTTCTTTTCTTTTCTTTTCTTAGTGTTGAGGCTTTAAGAGGGATAGTGTCTGCCTTTCTTACTACAGCTCCTTGATCTGTGTGCTCTCTTTTTCCCTTCTTTACTCCCACCTCTCTCCCCTCCTGCTTTGTGTATTATCTCTGCCTGTAAAGTTGTGTGATTATGAATAGAGAAGTCACCACACAAACAGGATAGAATTTACCACAATGGTTGTTTTGTTCATATACATTTCACTGTCTGTCTCTTGTCGGAGCGTGGCTATCATCTTCTACTAACAATATCCCTGGGTAAATGATAAAGTCAACTCTGGAGTAAAGCTAGACGTTTTATCAGCATGTTCAAACTATCCCCTTACAGCTCTGTACTTGCCAACTGCACATCCTTTTCCTACACAAAGACTCAATGCACATTAAAAAGGCACTTATTGAAGGTGGTGTTTGTTTGCAGAGAGGGTGTGGATCCTGCTCACTGTGGCAGTCACTCTCCATGTTTTTTCTCTCATCACCCAGAGAAAACTGGGTGATGCAGTTAGGCTCTCTGACAAGTTCTTGGCTCAAGTTTGAGGTTACTTTGCTTCTTGCCAGGTCATTCTTCTTCATTCCTCCACTGATGCTAACTGATGGATTTCCCCTAAGCTAATGACGGAGTTGATCTAATGCCTTGCTGCAGGAGAAAGTCACCACAGACACAAGATAAAAGATTTGAAGCACTGAGATCTCTGTTGGCTGGTATCCTGAAGCCACAAGAAATTGATAACAGGGGACCCTAATATACTATGCACATGTCAAAAGGCAAGGGGATGATAAACCTTCAAAAGTCTTCCCCACTCCCAAATTTGGCGATCAGATTCATGCCATGAAACAATCATGTAATAAAACAATTGCATCAACATCTCGCCAGCCTGGGATTAGCAGCCATCTGTATTGATAAATTTTGACCTGCAATAAAAAGTAGAGCTGTGAAGCAAAGGTGGTCCTTAAGTTCATTTGTTTCTCTCTGTAACATCAACAGCAGTTAAGGTTAGCGGGTTTGGATGCAACAGCAATACTTTGTCTGGAAATGCTCTTACGTTTGTCTCTCCAGTGTTGGGATCTGAGAGGATTTCTCACCAACTTAATTCTTTTTTTTTTGGTACGGTACCCATTTCTCTCCATCCTTTTCCTTGTGTCCACTCAAAATAAAGAGTCTTTGCAGAAGAACTGCTCTGTGGTTTGAGTTTATATGGCAGTCAGTGCAATCGTACCCTAATCCTGGCCGGATGTTTAAGAGATTAGGAAGAGGAGGAGGATGCCTGTTTAAACAGAAGGCTTTCTCTTGTTAGTCAAATAAAGAGAAATTTTCCTATTGGTTTAATTCTTAACTGTTTTGACCTCTCACATTAGGGTTAAATTTGCCCCTTTGTTCTATTCCAAAGGAAGACACTGTGAGAAGAGATGACCTAACTACTTAATTTAGTTTCATAGGGGCTGGTGCAGAGGTTTGCAGTTGCTCACAGTTTCCTGCTTCCTACATCCCAAGCTAATTCCACTTCAAGCCCAATGGGAGCTTAGCACCTGAATGAACATAATGTCTCAGAAGTCAAATAAATAAGAGGACAAGGATGAAAGATTGAATTTGAAGGGAATGAAAAACATTTTTCCTTGTCTGAGGATGTGAACCCTTCCAGTTTTGCCTGAACTTAATATTATTGAGCAGAAAAAGAATGCACTGTAATGATTGCTTATCTCTCTCTTTTCTCTATTTCCCTTGAATAGTGGTTGGGAGTTTTCATTTCCTATGTCATTTATAATGTGCTGAGTTTTGTATTTTTGTTTTTGTTTGGCACGTGTGTTGTGAAAAGGAGGCCTGTCAGATTGCACCACTCTTTTTTATCCCAACCAGCAGTAATGATGTAGCCATTTCTCCTTAGAGTGCACCATGTTCTGATCAGGGCTGGATGACTTGAATAACTATATATGAACCATAAAGCTCTTTAGCACTTGGTCACTGATCTGAATCCAGTCTATATCAACAGTAAATTTACACAAAATGATGTCTCTAATTTTGAAGGCATACACACAGTGAGAAACTGCTTCTAAAATGCTTATTTTATGGTAATCTCAGCAGAAAGGCTGAGCCATAAATACATTTTCTAGGTCAGGGTTACGGCACATTGGCAAACATATGTGTTGGATGTGCGCAACAGTACCTGCCCTGTTCTGTTCAGAATTTAAGGGTGTCCATCTGGAATTGCAGAAATTATCACAGTTTTTCTTTTTTTTTAATTCTGGTCCTAGTCCAATTCCCATCAATGTCCTATTAACCCCTTGCTGTGACAGTGACCAGGATGTTGAACTTTCCCCAAATTTGTCCCAGTGAAAATTTTTACTCTTCATTTAACATTTTATCCTCAAGCCAAACCAGCTCTTGTCTAAAATCCTACAATTTGTGACAGTAACATTTTTAAGAACCCTTTCTACTGCATCATCATTTTTAACACGTATAACAAATGCTGTACCATAACTGGCTGACTGTCCTGGGGACATCAGAAAAAGTTAAGATTTAAGATCCACGCTGAAGTGTTGCCATCAAAGGAACATAAAAGGTTTCTGCAATGTTAGCTGCTGTTCTGCCTCTGCCTTGCCTAACAAATGGCTTTAAGACCACTAAGCAGCTGAACACATCTGGCTTCAGTCACCTAAGCTTGCAGGTCACTGGATTGCTCCTTCTGTTGTCTTTTGCCATAAGGATTTTTCCCAACCAGATCGAAAGCTTTTAAGTAGCTGTATGTTTGTGCCAAACACTAATTGAATGAAAGGGAAAGATGTGAGCCAGATGCAACAGGCTAAATTCCCTCTTGAAGTTAATGGAGTTGCTTCAAATTTAAACCAATGAATCTCCAATGAGAATCTGGCCTGGACGTTCAGTTCCAAGAAACAACGAGGCATATTGAAAAATTGATACATCCTTGTCTGAAGTTAGAGAAGGAGCAGAAGAATCTAAGAAAAATGTAATATACAGATCAATTAACTTTTGATGAAAGATACCTATTTCCTATTACAAGCAACACTTTGCCTTCCTCGCTTCTGCTAATTGAGAGGAGGATTTTGAAGTTAATTTATGTATTTTGTTGGACGTACTTTGCTTGAGTGTCTTTTATCTGATTTTTTTTTATATATATACCAGCAGATTAACCATTTTGCACCTGCATAGTATCCTATGAAGCCATGTTTATCAGTTATCTCCCTCACTGTTAGCAGGTACATGGATCACTTCTTTAAGATACATTTTGTTGGGAGGCAGCTCTCAGAAACAGCGATGGCTCAGTGATAGAAAAAAGAAAATATGTGGACTTGAAATATTGGAGAGACTTCCCCAACATGATGATCCAAGCTAAATCTGTAAAGAAATAATCTTCACAGCAGTTGCTGTTTTCCTATGTAGCTCCCAAAATAAAGGAGGAGCACATTTGAATACATAACGTAACTTTGTCAATAAAAGTATAAAAAGTACGTGGTTTTGAACAGGAAGATTTCCCATACTTAAGAAGTTCTATGTTTCTGATTTCAAAATAAACTTTTATTATGAGTCAAAACAAAACATTTCATCTGCATAACATCAGAGTATTCATTCCACAGTGACCTTTTAAACTTGAGAGAATTGCACAATAAATACTGGCTTTTCTTTCATAAAATTCACTTGAAATGGAAAAAAAAAATTATGCCTCAGTATAGACACATATTTCAACATTACTGAAATACTTCATTGCATTGTTTTATAAAATCAAATGTCATTAAAAGGATATTTTGCTCTAAAATAGATTATTTTGTTAAAAGCTACATTTTGACTCTCTAAAACTGTTCAACAAAATTTCTAGTTGGCCTGACATTGTGTTTTCTCCTTTTGAGAAAAGTGGAAGTAGAGGTAAAAACCTGACCACCCATGAGAGGTTTGTTGTTGACTTCAATGCAGCCCAGATTTCCCCCACGGAATTCAACGGCGTCATGAAATTTAGAAGTACTGGCTCCACACTATTCAATGGCAGCAGGAGATTAAAGAGGAGTTACACAGGATGGTGATAGTAGAATGTAATGTATATGGTTCAGATTCAGCACATATCACAGAATAGGCCACAGAGGTGAAAGGGGAGCTGGGCAGGAATTCCAGCTGAACTAGCTCACTTGTCCCTAATCCCTGCTATCTGATGAACTGCCCTTGGCAAGGACCACAGTAGTACAAAAGTTATGCCAGTGTTCATGTGTCAAAGGTGATAGAAAGCTAAAAATCACTTTGCATCAGATGGCTGTAAAAGATTTCCAAAGTTTGTCCTGGATCAGTTTCCCCAGCCATTTAAGAAACAAAAGTAGAGCTCCCCTTCAGTGCATATCAGCCCTGATTCCTGTATATCATTTCTGAAAGGCTTCAGCTCAGAGACTCGTTTTGTCCATCAGCTTGGCTCAGAGGTGTGTCAACAGGGGAATATGAAGAAACCAGACTTAAAAACACTGTCTGGGTTGGAAATGAAAGCGAGGGGAGAAGAGAGGGACAGGGGATCAGAGTGTTTGAAAAAAAACACACGCAAAAAGAAAAAAAAAAAGACAAAAGGAAATTCTTTGACATTTATGAGAGTAAACTAGATTCCTCTGGCCTGACAGATGAGCATGACTGTAGGTCTACCTACAGACTTTGATAAGCACTTAAATATAAACAAAAAGAATCAATTTGCATTTTCCTTTCTGTTGCCAAATGCAATGCATCATTTTACAGTTGCCTTTAAGGATTATTTCTATCCTAACACAATGTTTTACACAGTTTGTGCCCATCATTTGTTTACTATCCCAGCAGAACATCTCAGTCTGCTGGCAGTTTTGCACTGATGTTGTCTTTGTCCTGTTTAATGCTGTTTTCTGGGATGTGCTAATTCCAGAAAGGTTTTTTTTACCCTGAAAACCATCCATGAAAGTGTGTCACCCACTCTCGTGCACTTATTTGAGTGCTGATGGTCTCATCTTTTATGCACACACTCACTCCAGTTCTGGGGTTATCAGGCTCATAAAGCTACCTTTGACCTCAGTGGAGCATAACATGGACACTGCCTTGAAGTCCATTTATTCCACAATCAGCATTTAAAGTAGCAAATTCTTTTCTGATCTCTGCCCTCCCTCCCCCTCTTCCTCCTTTCTCTCTATTTTTTTTTTTTTTTATATAATTCCAGGGAAAGGGAAACAAGCCACGAGCATTCATTAAGCAAACAGCTGTGGACTAGAGGAGATCAGAAGTGCAGTCTGGAAACCATGTGTGCTTCTCATATTACAATAATTGGGAAAGGATGATCAATGGCAGGTATGGAAACACAACAGTCCTAGGTATGCTGAAAAATAGAAGGGGTATAATACAAATCCTGCCCAGAATAATAGATCCACTCTGAAACCAACTGATCATTGTAGAGCTGGTTTGCAGCCCAGGGAGCACAAACAGCATCATGTGAAACTGCTCAAGCGCTGACAGAATCCCCTCCCCTCAAAAATATATTTATATCGAACATAATACAAAAGTCAATTAAAAAGATTGTGTTTAGCCGCCACATTTTGTTTTCTTCTCAGCCTGTGATGTAATCTGTTCAACTGTGAGCTGCATTAGGGACCTATGTATCATCCCAGCAATCAACGTGTCGCTGAGTGTTGTGCTCCTTGTGAATTACCTGAGCCAGGCAACTTTACAAATTCTTGCTCATCTGCCTCAAAAAGTCTTGCTGCCTCACAATGCCACGGGGCAGTTTAACATGTGAATCACTTGACTGGTGTCCACAAATTAAAATCACATGTCAAGCATGCAAAGCATTCAGCTGTCTTCACATTTTGGACGGAAATAGCCTTCTTTATGTCACAGATTTTTTTTATTCATTTGAAGCACCAAAGACTTTAACTCACTATCTTCACAATAAATTATCCTAAACCAGATTAAGGTATCTGGTCTATATATCACTTAATATCTTTAAGATGGCTTGACTAAAAAACATTTTGTGTTTTAAGTTGCATCCATGCACCATGGGCACGTTACAGTGTTCATCAGGTAGGACTATCCTGACAAACATTCTCAGAGCTGAAATTAGCAGCACTGTAGATACTTTGCCATTGTTGTTATCTTGTTATAGCATAGGCCAAATTAGAGGAATATCTATTAAAAAAAAAAATCTCATTTTCCATTCAGTCATTGACCTCCCTGTTGAGAACACACACATGCACTCATAAAACCAAATTATATTATTAAAATACATCTGGACTAAGAACTTGGATTAAGACTGATGACCGGGTTTTCACAGGCTCCCCAGCTGACTTTGGCAGTACACTCCAATCACAACTGGCCAAAATTGGCTTCTCTCCAATGTTCAAAGGTTTTATTCCTTAACATGATGGTTTTTAACAGTGAGCTCTCCACCTGTTTCCATACCAAGAAGAAAACTGATTGAAAGTGAATCTTTTATTTTCCCACTCTCTTAATGCAGGACAATTGCCTTCATAGTGAATGATCTCCCAAGAAGAGGATAAGGAAGATAAAGGGAAAGTTTTAGTGTTTACCCTCATTATCAGACTCAGAAATAGTTCTTTTCATGTAACCATCACATGTGACTGCTCTGATCAGTGTAAATATTTCTACAGCACTTTAGCCATGGACCTTAATCATTTCTACACTGAGCTCAGGGCAGACCCTATCCTGGGAATAGGTCACTCCCTGCTCCAGATTGGCTAGAACAACCCTGGAAATTAATTAAGAAGCACAAAATAATTATGCTTTGAACAAAATTGATGTATCATGTTTTTCTTTACCCCTTTCCTTCCCCTTTATCTTTTATTTACAGTCATCCTTTCATTATAAACAAGGTCATCTTAAAATTACAAAGGTACACTCAAGCATATGCTTTGGGGGTTTAGTGCTAACCCTGTACAGTCAGGCTTTTAATAGGGAAGACCTAAAATTAAAAAGGATTCTGTCAAATCCAGAGGCCTTCCCAACGTATTTCCACAGAGCAAAAATCCTGCTCTGGTGAATGAACACCCTGTTATAGTGAGCAATCATTTGGCAGCATAGGTTATTTTAATGGACACATCACTTTAAACGAAGCCTTCACCATCTGTTCTGCCCTCTAATTACAGATGCAAAAAGAACATAATTCACAATTGCATCATAAAAAAGTAAGATATAAGTGATTTAAATGCATGTGTATGTTCTTTATTCAATGCAGCATGCAGCTGTTATGTTGTTTTCATGTTTCAGACACAAATCAGGATGAAAATGGCTCTCCTTTGATAGAGTGAATTCCCTCACACAGGACATTTTGTGTGCAGCAAGCAAGAATTCGCTGAGGGCAAAATCCCTACTTTTTTCACATAAAAACCCTGGACTCTGTAAAAGGAAGATGGAATTTATATCCCTTAGCCAGTGGATGCTCAGGGCTGCGGGACAGCCTGTTCACAGCTACTCCCCTGGAGTACTGACAGCAAGAGCAGTCAGAGATGCTCCACAAGGCTAATCCAGAGGATAGCAAAGTCCTGGAGGGGTTAATCCATCGCTATCAGTGGGTCAAAATACACACATATATATAGAAACTTTTTTTTTTTAATATTCCTTTGGTGTTGCAGCACCATCTTTCTCCCTGTATCACTGTGCCTGCTTCCCAGTTTGGCTTATTTTAATTCCCTGGGGAACACAACCTTGCCTTTGACCTGTAACCCGACATTTCAGCCCTCTTGAACACCTTGCTGCAGGGCAGGAGTCGTGGCAAGGCCCTTCCTCCAGCCCGTTGCACCAGGCTGGGTTTCAGCCTAATAGAAGATTTCACAGTAGCTGCACAGTATATAGCTCAAAAAGAGAAATTGGAGAGTTCCCGCTGAGTAGGAATTCATCCATCAGCAGCAGCAAAAGGCAGGAATATGCAAGCAAATAATCCATTCTTAAACTTAAATGATGCCATAAAATGAAAGAAATGCCAATTATTCTCAAGTGAGTCAAGATAGTTAAAGTGCAACCTTTTATTGGACTAACAAATGGGTTAGAAATGAAGCACGCAAGCTTTCAGGATGAAAATGTATTTTCTTCAGGTGTTGGCAGCTTTTAAATTGAGCTATGGTCCAATCCAACTTTTTCTTAGGGATCAATATGACTCCAGACATTTTATTCTTTCTTCTTTTTTTTTTTTAGTCTTTTTGATTCAATAAGTTTTCTTTAAAGATGGCTGTTACTTTTTATCTACATAGAAAAAATCAAGTTTCAAATGAACAATATTTTATTTTTTCACAAGCCCACAAAATTAGGATTTTTTTTTGCAGCTTCAACAGGAAAGTTGGTTTTAACAGAACATTATTCTCTGTGTAGTACTTCCTAAAATAAAAAAAAAAATACTTCTTGTTGGAGATACTTCTTTTAGAGCTTTACTAATCTTCATACAAGAAGTTAATAAAATCTTGATTTAGCTACACATTTAAATAAGCATCTAACTTTAAGCAGAGAGCAGTCTTGGATTATTTCAGGAAAACTACTCTGTGCTTAAAGTTAGATACATGTTTAAATGTGTATCATCAGTACATGTTACAATCTCAGCTCAGTTGACTCCAGAAGATGCTTCCAACCCCATTTTATTGCTGTGGAGAATGCATTAAAAGCCAGAAGAACCTTATAACTTCTATGGCTTCTCTTACTAGGCTAAGCAGCCTGTGATCTTACCAGAGTCAAGCTTTATTAGACGACAGAGACTATTGTAAAAAATGAACGTGAGGAATATTTTTGTCTCACCATCTGTAAAACGGCGATACAAATGTTATCACCTTTCTTTGAAATGTCTTGAACACCGCAAATTTTAGAGAAATCCCACATGAAGCCTTCAAAAGTATGGTTTTATAGTTAAGGTGGATGAAAAAAAAATGAAATTGCAAAATTCCCATTAGCTATTTTTGTCTTTCCCTTTGCAGTCAGTTTATGAGGTAGTCAAAACATTTCATCATTCAAGGCCCTCATCAGAAGTAATTTGCTATTCCCCCCTCCCCCCCCCCCC
>VYXB01010738.1:1073792-1094618 GCA_013397135.1 Pachyramphus minor
AAATATTTTCTGTTCCTCATCTGTGTGCTGCAGATGTCAGCTCTGAGGGAACTCACATGTGGTGGGGATCTGGCTGCAGTGAAGGACAGGACACTCTCAGCTATCCTACATGAGGCGTTGGACCATTCTCCCCATATGTCATGGTGTTACAACCAGTATAGTCAATTCCATTTGATAGCTGAGCATATAGTATGAAGTAAAAGAAAATTGGTTAGGTATGTTGGACCTCAGACAGTTAAGACTTAAAATGTAAGTCAGAAAACTTCAAAATCAATGAGACTTTTTACAAGGCAACAATTCAGGGAAAGAGTTCACAGTGCCAAGACAGCTGTGTACTGGGAAGAATCCTAGCTGCTTCTTTGGAATAAAACATATACTGGAAATAATGCAATCAAGCAACTCCTTAAAATGAAAAATTACAGTAAAATGTTCTTAAAATAACAGAAGGCTTTGCCAGCAGTGCCAGGCTTGGTATTGGTAGTATGCAAGATTCTGTATTTCTTCTGAATTAGCTATTACTGTCAATTCCCAAGAAAAAAAGTATTGACCAGCATTGGACTTTCCCAGTGTCATAATGTTCAGCCAACATAAACAGTTCAGATCGAGTCATTATTTGTCTCATTTCCAAGTCAGTTTTCCAAGGTATGCTAATTTGTTTAGAGAAGAGAATTGTGTGGAGGAGGATTCCTATTTAAGCTCAGTATCAATAATTTTCCCCGGGCAAACAGAAGGAAAATCTTGATAACAGAAACTTGAAGTGTTTTAAATAGCTCCCATAGAAAGACTGGCTCTGGAAGGGGCATCAAAAGGTTATTTTTTTGCTCTGAAATGAGCTGGTTTTGACCTGGGTTTGGGATCACAGCAGGGAGTGGGAGAAAGGAGACACATCTTCATGTTCTTCAGTCTGCTTGTTCATTCTTGGGGGAATCTGTCACACCCCTGGGGATGCTCTGATCCCAGCCAGCTGGAACAATCTTACGACGAGTCCTGCCAGCCCCGACTGTGAGAATGTCCTGAGCCTTTTTCAGCCATGCTCTCAGCCCTCCACTTTTCACAGGGCAAGGAAAAGGTGGCACAGACCCAGCTCTGCTAGTTTTATGTTGCACAAAGACACCTCTGTGAGAGAGAACTCTTGTTTTGGCTGCTTGGGACCATTTTACTCTGCTCAAAGGAGGGGTCTGCCCAAGTTCTTCAATTTTGCTACTGAACATTTCTTAAACTGTTGAAAAATAACACAAGAATAGTATTTGGAAAGAAGGGAGAGAAGAAGGGGCAGAGCAGAGTAAACCCTTCTTATCCTAGCCATGATTTAGAGCTGAGGATCTCTCTGCACATTAGGCAGGACATCCCCACAGGGGTTGCAGAGACATGTTAGGTGAGGATGAAAGGAAGATCATATCACCAACTTTCTGTACATGCTACTGTGCAGATCAGATAATCCTGTCATGCTAAGGGATTGCCCCTTTCCAGGGGCTGACTCCAGATTGAATGGGGGAGTGGTGCACCCACTGAGGTAGAGATCTCTACACCCCCACTCAACGTGACTGAAGGGAGAGTGGGGCATTAACACCCATAAAAGATTCAATGCCTCCCCCACCTCACAGACATAATCTTTACACTGCTCTAATTCCAGCACCTACTTGGCCCTCAGCCCAGTGAAAGGCTCGACCTCTTTCCAGACCTCAGACACACATTTACATACACTGCAGTGTGTCTGTGTATGTTAGAAGACCTGCTGTATAATTTTAGTACCTTTCTTTTTGGTGAGGTCATGGAACTCTGGGTACTGTGGAAAAAAAAATTAAACGCTAAGTATAAGGAGATGGAGTCAGATTTTTAAAGATACTTACATAGGTGCCAGCTGGTTTTCTAAGCTGCTTTAGCCCCTAATTTCAGCTGACTTCAAACAGCTTTGAAAATCAGACTTTAGTAGCCTGAGTTGATTTTGCTGACTCTGAAATAAATCTCAATTGATTTCTGGAAGTGTGAGTGAGCAAAGAACACCCTCAGCAGCCTTTGACTTCAGATGATGCTCAGTGCCCCAGAAATTAGGTCACTCAGTGCTCAAGAGGATCACTGAAAAATGCAGGCACAGAAAGAAGTGGGCAGTGTTTGCTGGGGTGACTTGGGAAAGCAAGAAGTTATTCCCTGGCCAAATTGGCCAGGACTGTTCCCAGGGGACAGGTTCTGCCCCATCGTAGTCAATTGGACTTTGTCACTGACTCCTTGGAGTTAGTAATTTTGCCCAGGACTCTTTGCTGCCAGACAGCTGTCAAATCCACTGGGCAATTTTTTTTTTCTTTCTATTGAAATGCATAACACAGTGAGGGGGTACTGAGTTATAACATTTGCAGAGGACAATGGTGAGGCTAAAAAGGCCTGTTTTCCTGCCTATCCCTCATATCTCACAGAACTGAATTTATTTTTCAAATATGTGATTTCTCATCTTCTGTTTAGCTGCCAAGTCCTAAGGGCTGATAGAACTCAAAACAGCCTGAGAGAACTTGCCTGTCTTTATTTTCTTAGATTTGCTGACAACTTATCAAACAGACACAAACCCCACTCTTTAAGCATACAAGGCAGCCTTTCAAGTCAGTCCAAGATCACAGGTCAATGAAAAGCCAAGAAACAAACTCAACTAGGCAACAAGGCCTGAAAAACTAACAATATTGTTAACTCGGAAAATGGAAGTAATCATTGTCAGAAGGGACCTTTTCCTGAGGCTTTCCTCCCACATATCTTTGTACAAAAACCAGCTACAGGTGCTCCTGTGCTTTTGACTTTTTCCGCTGGGGAGATGCCTAGTTCAGCTTGAAACAGTCTGACTTAAATACCAAAAGCAATTTAGCATAGATCATAGGCCAGATTATTTTGTTTCTCCACAGCCCTCATGTCCCAGGTCTAACATTTATTTTTCTTCCAAGCATAGAATTCCCCTTAATACATTTTTAATTAGCTCATTCATCCTCTGTGGTGTCATTACCACAAGTCCACCACAGAGAAGGAAAGGGAAGGGTCAAGCTGGACAAATACGAATGACTTGAGATGTTCTGCTCATTGTTGAATGACTCACTGTACAGGACGACACAAACAAATCCAAAAGGGTATTCTGCAGCCAGAGAACGTAGTACCAGACAGAGAATATTCTAAACAGCTGAACTTGGCTATGGCCTACCAAGTTCAGATGTGAACAGAAGTCTCACCATTCCTAAATTTCCTCCTTCACTGTCTACATTGGTAAAGATGCTCCTATTTCAATCCTGTCTCTGATATATATTTTTATTCTGTCCACTTTTCCAGATGAAATACTCATGGTTCTGGTTACAAGGCATTGAAGGAACTAATGAGTGACCATTTTGCAAGGCAATTGGTTGCAAACACATTCTGGCAAGCTTTTCTCCAGGAAATTGCCACAGAAAACTCAACCCTTCTTCCTGGTGTACATCTTGTGGGAATAATTATTTTGTTTAAGAGATGGTGGGGGTTTAATTCATAGAAAGTTCTACATTTCTCAGTTTCTTTCCAAGCTTTACAGGCCATTTCCAGCTTTCCCATGAGAAAGAGAAGAAAGCCACCATAACAAAGCAGGAGAAAATTACAGCCCACCTCGTTGCGGGGGAAGAGGTACCAAGGCTTGGGTTTCATGTCTCCTCCCTTTGCCCTCCACTACCTCTAGCCTGTCCCCACCCCCAAGAGAAGGAAGGTGGTTCTAGCTGCTCGAGGTAATAAAGTAAGGCCTGGGAGGAAATGTTGTCTTTTGGGAAAAGGCAAAATTGTGTGACTGCATTAAAGTCAACACTATTTATCTTCACCTCTTGTCCTGCAGGACGACAAAGGGACACAACTGTTAGACCCAACCCCTCTGTGCAGCTGAAATGCAAAGAGGGCAGGGACTGGTACTTTCAAGTGTCAGACCTTTTGTGCCCAACTACTAGTTTATGAGGCTGATGTCAAGCATCTCACTCAATGAAGTCTTTGTCCTAGGTGTATAGGGCAGGACAGTGGAAAAACTACCCTGTCTTATATCCCAGGCTCATCCATCTTCTGCTCACCCGGTTGCTCCATTTTTATTTTTTTTTTAGGCTACCCACTGCACTGCTAGTAAGGATTCCCCCCTCCCGGGTTAATGTACTGGAAAATTGCTCTGCATGTTTATGTGGGGGTCCCTTCCAACTGAAAGAGAAAAGGAAAGAGGAAAAAAGACTATTTGGAAAGAAGAATATTTTTCCCACTGAACTCACAGGGCAGACCCCAGCTTGTGGGTTCTGACCCTGATTAAGGGAATTTCAATGACCTGCTAGGAGGTTTATTGTGAAGTTTGGCAGAATGCACTTCCGAATGAAATTTTTTATTATTTATAATCACAAAGGTGGATTTGAATGGTCTACATTCCTCTCCTTCACCAATCTACTCACTTCGAGACCCCAAATTTAAGCCACCCCAGATCACCTATTCCAGTTTGCTTTAATTCTCCTCCAGCTCCTGGACTTTAGCCAGGGTCCCTGTTTTGAACCAGACCCTGTTGTGTTTCTCTTTTTTTTTGCTTTCATACGTTTAAAACTGGGTTTCACAATACAAATTTAACTGTTGTTGACTTTGGACCCAAGGATAGGGCAACACAAGTGACAGCACGATATGAGATAACTTGTAGCTGCTGGTGGATAAAAATAGCCAAAATATACGCCTACAAACAAAAAGTTTCCAGGGTTAAGGCTGTTTTTAGCTGAAATTAAACTTCACGTGGTCTCTGGGGCTTGAGTTGAGACTAACTTTGGACAGAAGTGAAATACCACAAATGTCATAAACAGTGTCTGTAAACAAGCTGAAAATCAACAGTCCTATTTTCCCAGCTCCAGAAGAGTAGCCACTTGCTGTATGTTCATAGATACTCAGAGTCATGGATTAAACCTCATAAGTGACTGGGATAAGATTATTAAGGTATTAAAAAGAACTTCTTTTTGCATTGAAAATTCTCAATGTCCAATGTTAATGCTCAGGTGCTTTTCTGTTCCCTTTAAATGGGGTAGTATTTTTTGTCTCTTGCTCAACGAGATAATCATAAGAACAAAATCTTTAATCTGAGTCTGTGTTCCGAAAGCTCTGGTACTGGGAACAATATCCACAACTGGTTATTCATCCTTATTTCAGCAACACTTTTTCCTGCAGTCTAAGAACCAAACTCCTTCTAGTTAGCAGGAAAAAGGAAAGAAGACTTTTCTAAGTAAAAGAACACCCTTCCCTTGTTCCATATAGTTGGAAGAAGATCTTTTTGGTTCTGGGATTATAGTTCATGAAGTGATATCATTTCTAGTTATTGCTTCTCAAAAATAAATTCAAACACAGCTATGAGGGGACATTAACTCCCCCGCTTGTATAATAAGGAATTTCCATACATGGAGTTTTCTGGTATAGCCAGTAGTCACAAAATCTACCACAGAAGTTAGAGTGAGGTCCTACTCTTTCCATCATCTTTTGGTTGCATTTTGGCATTTGCTCTTTCCTCAGTAAATATAGCTGCAGGCAGGGACCAGGCACTTGCTCCAGATGTTTATGACCGACAGTGTGCCCAGACCAGGGGGAAGACTGAGCCTCACCTCCCAGAGCAAGGGTTTCCACCCTTCCTCCTCTCCTTTCTAGGAGTCAAGTGACGTCAAAAACCCTGTGACCTCAAATCCTGGCCAAACCGTTGGCACGGTTGACCTGTTTATTTGGATAGAGCAGAAAAGAATTTTGGCAAAACTGACAAACCAGGCTCAGATAAGGGGAAACCTTCAAGTCAAACACAAACGTTAATATGAACACCCCTAATCTCCTGGTTTGTCCCCTTCCGCAGGCAAAGGTCAGGAACATTTGGTCCCCACAGACCCTTAACAAGCAGATGTTACTGTAACATGCCCAGGGAATCAAGCATAAATACGACCCCTGACCCCAGTTGTCAGCTGATCCACTGAGACTCTTAGAAATATACTCTTAACTTTTATAAATTCCCACTTTTTCCCACCGTCCCACTCCATTCTTTCCCTCCCCTCTCCCTTGTGTGTCCCAGACCCGTAGCTGCCGAGCGGCGCTTGCACAGTTGCTCACGGCCTGACCCCTCTCTTCACCCAGGTCAAAGGCCTGAGACCCAGGGCAGGGCTCTTTTCTTGCCAAAGGCCAGCTGATGAATCATTCCCAACTTGAAGGGAACAGAGGAGAGGGGAGGAGTCTGTCTCTCAAAAGGCCCTCAGACAACTGTGGCCTATATATCAGCATTTACACTATTCTGACACTCTCAAAAATTCACTTTCCTTTCTGGGAACGGCAACAAAAAGTGAAGGGGGAAGGGATGGAGGAGCTGAGAGGCGCTCCCCAGACAGCCTGGGGAAATGTCAGAGTCTGGTCCTGATGGCAGCAAAAGAGGGTCTCCTTTAGTTTCAAGGGGGATGCCAACATGAGCAATCCTTCATTTCAAAAAATGCTCCTGTTGAATAGGAAAAAGTGGAAGGAAGGAAAAGGGGGTTTCCAAGGAAAGTTTGGACAAGCTGCACCAGGCAACTACAGACCAGGTCCTGTCAGACAGGGCAGCTTTGTCCAGCGGTGGGAGATGTCAGTGTTTCTCAGTACTCACAAGACAGCCCCTTCTCCATCCGCTCAGCCCCACGTGGAGCTCAACTTTTTGCCTGTGACATCTTAACTCTCCTCCTGCCAGATGATCCACTGCAGGCCTGCAGAGTTCATCTGCGCAAGGAGGTTTCAGTTCTGGACTGTGTCACACCGCCTACCAAGGAGGGACTGTCTCGTTCAAAATGAGCTGCAGGAATCAAGAAAACCAAACCCAGACACCTTCCAGCTCCACCGAGACATTGCTTGGGTTTTCCAGTGTATCCACCTCGGCATGTGTGACTCAGGCCCGCGAGCATCTGGAGACCGCAGGCAGAGGGATGCGTAACGTTCCCGAGACATTGTTTATTTTTGTTTGATTCCCTTCACCTTTATAAAACTGCAGAAACATTTTTGGCCTCACACCAGGCTTTGATTTGAAGTGGGGATTTCCCTGTGCGGTTCACATTCCCTGTCCGGACACTGTTAAACAGTAACTGCAGGGGATGACTTTTACCCCTGGCTGACAGGGGTGCTTGGGCAGACCTGGCTGTGGGCTGCACCAAAACATGTGTTTCCACAGCACCCCGGTGATGTCTGTCCTCTCAGCTCACCTTTTTCTCATTCCCATCCAATTATTTTATTCTAACATGAAACAATATGGGTCTTCCCTTGTTAGCACCAAAAATGTTTAAACTGTTAGTTTCCCTTCATCAAAACTGGTCCAAAGAGAGGGAAGGGGAGTCTCATTGCTCCCAGTGTAGGTCAGGATTTTACTCAGCCTCATTTTCTACTTCTTTACCTTAAATACATACCATTATTTAGTCTGCAGTTGTTCTTTCAGAAATATTTTATTGTGTAAGGGGATCACTTCAACTGTATAGAAATGTTAAAATATCACAAAGAGCATTATCATGGTGTCTTTCCTGGTGCCATTTTGGGTGGTACTTTACTTTCTGAAGTAAAATCTTCTATTTGTCTTTGGTCTTCTTGTTCAAGTGGATTTCATCACAGGTTCCCCTTCTTAAGGGTAGAATCTTTTTAACCCACCCCCTGAATGGTTTTACTGGCTTGCTGGGTATCAGTGGTAATATGGGGCTTGATAACAATAAGTTATCAGTTACTATATATCTGTCACATCCATTTTAAGACAGAAGAACAAGACTTCTTACTCATGTGGCAGAGGGTTTGCCTATTTTATTGATTTTTTTTTTTAATTGATGTACACGTGTATTAGGATAGGAGGTTCAAGAAGGGATGTGACCTACATGCCTTGAACAAAGAAAGGAGATTAAAATTTAAAAATACACATCAGTGTAGCTGAGCAATGTATTCTATGAATCACAGGCTTGATTTAATAGTCTATCTAGTGTGGACAAGTAAGAAACATGGGTTCATTCACGCAAAGACATTGCATCCGGGTTCCAGAAAAGTCAGTGAGAATTTGCCATTAACTTTAAATGGAACTAAAGCTTCACCTCAAAGCCTTTAATCAAAAAGTGTGAGCTAGCATGTTCAAACAATGTCTTCAAATCCTAGTCAAGGCAAAGTCTAAGACTCTGGCAGGAAAGAAGGCCCTTATTCAAAAGCTTTTCATGGAATCTCCAGGTTACCAGAGATGGCTGCAAGCCCCAGTTCTGTCCTCCTGAGCTGCTGGTCATGCACAGTGTTCTCCTCAGCAACACCATTGTTTTTAGTTTATCCTGTAGTGACACTGCAAGAAAAGAGCACATCTGCATGAACCAGAAACTCAGTTACCATCGTTATTTCTTCCTGGGACATAACAAAGCTCTTTTTTGCATCACCTTCCAATCTGTGCAAAATTCAGCAATGTATTTCTTCTCTCTGCTACAAAGGTTACACTTAGTGTGGATTCCTCCACAGGTACACTCACCTCTAACTGATCTCTCTTGATATACGAGCCCTGATTGTTATCCCTGAGACAACCCTATTTTGTCCAGATAGGTGCCTGTGTTATCTGTAAACCATCTAATAAGGATCCTGTCATCATGTACTAGATCAGCAAATGATTTATACTTCAAATCTTCATCCTTCATTGTAAATAGAGAAATAAAACAAGTATTTAGAGGAATATAGTAAGTACACTAGGGGAAAATTGGGTCTCAGCATGGTCAAAAATAATTTGTATGCATAAACATCAGGAAGAGAATGGAAATCTAGGAGTTCAGTGTACTGGAGGTTATTTTCTGGTAGTCTGACTTTGAAATCTTAGTAGAAATTAATTTTCCCAAGTCTCATTATCCCTCCAGGGGCATTTTATCACTTTATAAAATCTTCGGATGATCCAGTAGGATTTGTTTTCCTGGGACTGGTTTAGTCTGTGCTGAGTCCAGCCCATGATGTAATGTAGAAACTGTGTATACAGCCCTAATGGAGACAGAATCCACAAAAGTACCCACAACATTTCCATACACATAACTCACAATTTAGATCAAGACAGGAAATGTTTTTTCTCATCCCATGTGTAAATATGACATTTTAAAAAAATGTTCCTATCTCAAATCAAGATGAAAAGATTAAATAGCCAATATTTTTAGACACTAAAATTCCACACATTCACCAAGGAAAAGAGGATTTCATTTCTTCTCTAACTCATTTCTTTCTCAGGAGTTTCCCTTAACTTATACTGTAAACAAAACAACAGAGTTTGGTCCAGGCAATGGAAGAATTTTTGCAAAGTGTTGAAGTGGAGCAGTTTACCAGTTTCATCAACCCTTTTCTTTGCACAATTTGGCATCTCAGGGAAAGAGCCTTGTTCATTGGGAGAGGATTTGCTGAGAAACATCATTTGTCTCCACCACAGTTATATTATTTACGTTCAGAAACAATTCTAAGTACTTTTGCTGCTGTGTGCACTTCTCTGTTTGCATATGTATGAACCTGTGGGGAACTCATGAAAGAACTGGTACATCTGTCCTGGGTGACTCCCTGTGGCATGACACAGGGCAGAATGACACTCAGTTGTGGGGAAAATGTCATTTGAGAACATGGTCTGATTCTGCAGATCTGCTCCTTCACACAATGTGGTATAAGGCACAACTCTGAGAATTAACCCCAAGTCAGTGAACAGAGAGAGCACAACACATCCTCTGCACATAATGATTTAAACCAGCTGAGATGCAGATCCTATGGGCTCTCCCCACATCACAAGTCAGTTTTTGGAAATCAGAATCCTCCCATCAGTGTAATTTCTTACCATAACGTGGTTTCAGACTTGTCTCCTGCTTTTTTCTTTCAGATACTTTTTGCAACACAGTCCCCAAGGTCTGATATATTTATTTTGCCCCAATCTAATGCCTAGGCCACTTTTATTAACTGACAAAGCTTTAAAATCAGATTGAACAAAGCTGCTAAGGAATGACAAACCTTTTATTTTTTCTATGGATTAAATAACACTTATGGGAAAATAAAAGCTACATGTATTTCAAGTTTCCAAATTTTTGCCAACTTCTGAAGTTTTCTCCCATCTACACTCACTGACCCTATTTTAGATTTCTAACCTTTTGCTAATACATGATACAAATAGCAGTGGTCAAGGTTGAGGGCAGCAGAAGCCTAACAGGTGAAAGGCTGAATAACTTGAAAGTCAGAAAGTACAGTTTTCAAGGAAGAAACTTAAGAGTTTTGGGACTTCTCAAACACTCCCAAGCTGTTGTCCCCTACTTAATTGGCCAGGTCAGTGCTGACACTACATTTCTGATGGTCACATATTTTTTCTTTCATTGGCTTTGTACATTTTCTATCTAATTTTGTCCTTGCCCTTGTGAACCTTTATCTTTTTACTTACGCATATAATTCTTCTCATTCTTTCCTCGGCTTTTTGTCCTTCCTTTTTATTTGTTTGGTTGGTTGGTTGGTTGATTGGTTAGCTAGTTTTTAGGGGGGGGGGTTTTTTACCCTTCTTTTTGCCTTTGTCTTGTATATATGTGTGCAACCTGAAAGTGTAAGTATTTGGGGTTCTGTAGTATCTAGAATACTGGTGCCCCTGGTTCACCTGTACTGAAAGAAGCTACAATAAGGCAGAGCATACTGATTTTTAAAATCTGTTATGTGTCCCTGAAACAAAAAATCTTTCTTTAGCTTCATAATTCAGATACTTTTTGAATATGATTGCAACCGAAAAAATAAAGCAAATTTTCCCTATTTTGGATATGATAACTGTGAGAAAATGTTATCACTTTCCGTCTAAACAAAGAGTTGTTTTCTCCTCTGTATGGCTCTGTCTTTGTTTTTGTGCTTCTTTTCATTTGTTAATAAAATGGAAAGAAAGATTAATTCCAGTTATAAAGGATAGAGAAAGTTATGAATTATTATAGATATTGCAATATTGAAATATTATAAATACTGCAACTGACCTAGTTAATTGTTCAGGGTTTTTTTAATTCAATGTCATGAATTTGAGGCAACTGCACCAAAAAAATCCCCTAAATTCAGAGAGAGTTATGGTAGCAGCAGTAAAAATACAGAAAGTTTCCCAAAGAGACATGATAAAGTTGGGAAAAGGTCAGTTCCACATAGATCAGCAGGACTGGGGAAAGTATTTCGTCTTCCAACACCAGGACTATTGTCAAGGAGACATTTATCTGTTAAAGTCCTTTGCCAAAAAGGAAGAAGTTATGAAGCAGTAGTGACAGATACTGAGGCAAGGTTGCTTGCAGTTGCTTTTGCTTCCAAAATATTCAAGGAAAATTGCTGTGTGCAGGCCTCCCTTTTTCATATTGTTTTTCCCTATGACATGCTCATTGCCCAGCAATCATATTTGAACTCCTGTAAGGAATGGAGGCAGTCTGGCCATGGCTACCAGAACCATAGTAAGCAAATGGTGCTCAAAGCTAATGACAAAATCAAAAAGCTCCTACGTGAGATTCAGAGCTTATTCCCAAGAAGAAACTAGCAAGAGTCCAAGGAGAGGCTTGAGGCCAAGCACACCCTGTGCTTGACCCCTGGAAAACTGTCAAGGAACGTCAAATACGAAGTATGCCAAGCATCTAGCAAACAGTCACTGGAGTCTCAGCCCACTTGCAATGAATGTCCACAGGAATTTCTCTCCTGCCTTTGCTAAAAAGCAAGTTCTGATCTTGTCACAGGAGAGGTGGGTCCCTTGGACCTGAAAGGCGGCTGAGCTGCTTTGATGAGAGGACCTCATGGATTGCGGGGATCACCATCCAGTCCTAGGCTGAAGCTCAACTTGTCATCAGTGGGAAATCTCAGTGCACTTGAAAACACTTGAGAAAGATCACCTTTTTTTTTCTTTTTCCCCTCCAGTTAATTGCTAAAGTTTTCTTTTTACAGTAGCTGGAAAGCAAACATTCACATTTCTTTTTACAGTAGCTAGAAAGCAAACACTCACAGAATATGAAAACTTCCTTGTGCCACAGAACAACATTATACCACAGAGGAACAGCAGCTTAAACTGTGCTTCCCTGTGTTCAGGATATGTACTTTGACCATAGACCATTCATCATGCACTGCAGCTATGGCTGGTGGTTAGACCACAGACATCCAATTGCTCAGAATTAGCTCCATGACATTCTCTGGTTAAGCTAGTGCACATGGAAAAATACATCATACACTTCTGGTTAAACTTTAAATGCAACTCTCAGAAAGTCCTTTTTGCAGGTCTTCATAGAGCTGTCTCCTGCAGTCAGCTACCAACTCGTCCTTTGAGCACGTGAACATGGTTGTTTCCAGTGTCTTTTTTTTTTTCCTGGTCTGATAGAATTAGAAATGTAAGCACTTGGAACAACTAGAGCAGTAGGCTTGGCCCTGATGGAAATGTAAGGGCTGGGGAGCTGAGATCATGTTACTGGACAGACAGCACATGTTGTTTTGACTGATCCTGGAGTGTAAGGGCCACATACAGTTAAGCTACCAAAGGGCCACATACATAAGCTACCTTTGACCCACCAGTAAATTCAAAGCTGATCATTGGTAACACCAGAAGCATTGCTAACAACAGAACTTCAAGGCTGTGAGAAACACCTCCCGTACAGTAACGACAGATGAATTTAGGGCAGTGTTTTTACGAATCCTACAAATAAACACTACTGTGGCCCATTTTGCAAATGGGCAGGCACATACAGAAAAGGCAGTGAACTCAGAAGTCTGAGACACAGAGACCCTTTTGCACTGGTTGCAGTTGTTTCACGAGTAATAAACCATTTATAATAGGGAAACCCTCAGCACAGCATCTCTGTATGAAACCACCCGAAGACATGCTTTGTGCTCCAGGAAAGCTGATCTACAGTCAGGCAATAGACTAAAATTCAAATTTTCAGTGTAACCCCACTGATGAGGGTCTGTGTGTACAATTATAACTTTAGAAGCCCTCAATTTCACTGATATGGCCATCACCCTTCTGAGAAATAAAACACAGATCCTAATATTAACCTAGAGTATGTGGAGCAAAAAACAAAGGAGAGGGCATGGGATGGGGTGAGAGTTTTGAACACTTTAGGTTTCACATTCAGTTGATCTTAAGGACCTGATTCAACACTGGTGAAGGGGAACTACATTGCTCCAAACAAAAATTTATCCAAGAGGGTTGCTTGTTGTTTGTTTTTTTTAATTCCTTAAATGGCTAAAACTATCCCTGATGCTGCAAAGGGTCAAGAGAAGCCATATTCATGTATTTTCAATTTCACCCAAGTATAAATATTCATTGCACTGTCTTTTTTTCTGTTAAGTGAAATTTCAGGTATGTGAAATTACCTTGCCTCACAAAATTGCCTTACTTTCACAACACTAATTATAAGTAATTACTTGTGCTGCTCCTTTAAGAATAAGAACATTATCAGCCAACCCACCTCAGGGAATAAATATGCATCTCACTTTGATGAAATTTGCACACAATACAGGTCAGGTAGTTAATGAAGCCATAAACCATAATATGTCTGAAGCACTAAACATCACCTTATTCATTTGGCCTTGGTGTTTAAGAGAGCAAGAGATGTTTATTGCCATGAGACACCCTCCTCGCCTTTAGGATCACCATTCATAGCCAGCTCTTTGTAAATAAACATATAACCTTTGCAATGGTAATTTAAGACTGTGCAGTAAAGAAGATGCAGTGAGTGCATGGAGAGTGGAAGAGAAGATAAAAAACCTCATGAATAAAGTTGAAGGCTGCAGGCTAAGGTGTTTATTAAGTCCCAAGCTGTTTTTTTTCCTCCACTTTTCCTCTCTACTGAAATAAAAACAATGATTGCTATGATGCTTTAAAATTAGAGCACATTTGTCGTTTTTAAAAGCATCTAACAACTGAACTTCAACTGTGCAACAGCATAATAGGTGTAGAAAATAGATCTGCCCCAGGCCTAGCCTCTTCTGTTGTGTAATCAGCCAGTGAGAAAGCAGGAGATCGGACCAGATAATGTCAGTTTTCCACTCCAGAGTGGTGAAGGTATAAAAGGTATACATTAAAATGCATCAAAGAAATGCTGCAGTCCATCAGACTGACTTCCTGGGACAGAGCGAGTTCACTTTCCAGCCATGGTGCAACATCTTTAGCATGTGTCACAAACAAAATCCCTGCATTAAAATGAATAAATCCCTGAATCGTAAAAAGAAGGCTTTGTATTTCAGCAGCAGGATGTCAAAGCATTCTTCGAGGAGGCATGAATTAAACCTCACAGTGTCCTGAAATGTAGTGAAAGAAGATAACCCTGTCTGTTTTATGGCAAGGAAACCTACACATGGGGTCCTGACCAAGGGCACCTAGCTAGTATGAGACAGATAATAGTTAGATCTCCTGATCTCTGCTCCTGTGTTTACTCCTCTGTTCTTGTACTGTCTCTTACTGTGAAAAATGCTGTAATAGTTTCCCTAAAAATTCTTATAATTCTCATTAATCACTCTCTACTACTTCGACAGTAGAAGAAGTAGAGCATAAAAGGTCTCCATGCTCACATGTCAGAGAGCTTCAAAAAGTGCTGCAAAACATCCATTTTACCAAATCATGGTGAAATCACGTGTCTTCTAGGTCTTGCTAAGCACTCTGCAAAGAACGTGGGTCCTGCTTTAGCTTCACAAATGACACGAGTGCCAACCACAACATTGCCTTGCCTGAAACAGTGCATGCAAACACACAGACATGCACACAGTTTGTAACTCTTAATTGCTTGTTACTGTCTGGGATGGACAGAGTTTTTGAACTGTGGAGATGATCAGCAATATGATGGTGTGAATTCTTCGGTGCAATCAGCTTGTTTAATCACAGCGGCTTTCAAGCAAAATCCTATTTCACCCAATTACTTTTCGTGTTACAGGTTCACTTCTCATGACAACTTTGAGAAACCTCAAGGTTGTTCAACTTGTCTGTGCTTGGCATAGGACCCTAAGTTGCCTTAAAAATCAGCCAGTGATAAATACCAGGAATAGGATATCATGCCCTTCCCCTTCATCTGGGTACACTGTGCTCAGCAAGGTCACTGTCACCTCTTCAACAGCTCATGAACCAGAAAATGCCACACCATGGGACATTACAAGTGACTTACCAAGAAAAATCAATAACAAGTTTACATTGGGACCACAGATTTGAGGTATTCTGGTGAACATATGCTAATATCATGCCTTTCAAATATTCACATGGTTTGCAGTCATACCTTCAGAGAACCAAATTCTACACCCCGTTGCATCCAGAGCAGCCAGAGTCTGTGGGTTTGAGTATGAACCCGCCCTGCTGGGACTGGCTGCTAACAAGGAAAGTGGATAGATCCAATAATAAATGCACTATAATGACATAATAAAAGTTTGGGAAATTGCAGGAGTCATGTTTCTCATTCAGAAGCAAACTTAAAATAAACTTGAAAGCCTGCAAACATCACAATTTTTGTCTGATGAAAAAGTCCCGACTGAACAGCCCAGTGAAATGACTTTGCAAGAGTATATGAAAGACATACCACAGGCAAATTGAGATACAAAGTTTGGGTTTTTGATCCCAGAGAGGGAGAATAATGTGTCCCTCCATTTATCCATGAACTCTGCAGCTGGCAGGGGCTGAGTTCTGTTAGTAATTACTGTGAACAGATGAGGGAAATTTTTTTTTTCCCCTTTTATTTTGACCTGCAGTTAAAGAAAATTTGCTTGTTTTATTTTAGGTTTAAAAATGATGAGGCAGCATCAACCTGTGTTTCACCCCAGAGCTGTTGATTTTCCCCTGTCTTCTCCCCCTCCCTTCCTTTCTTCCTCCCCTCCACCCCCCAGCTTCTTAATTTATTTCAGACTATGAGTGTGCAGATTCCCAATTTAGTGGGAACAGTTTGCTGCCAAGGCCCTTCAGGGGCTTTCTCTGCAGTTTATTTTCTTAACTACAAGCTTCAGGTTGTTTTGTGTGTGCGAGTGCTGGGGAAGGAAGGAGGGGACTGCATTCCTTCCTCCAAATTTACAATATGAAAAGTTTGGATTTGCTTTTAGCCAAGTAAGTTTTATCCTTCCTTGTCCTGCTCTTTATTTTGTTGCTGCCTTACTTCAGCAAACACCCAGCTGGCAGCCTCAGTGACTCACAGAGGAAAAGTATTAGACACATTTCTTGCTGAAATTGTTATTTCCCTCCGCTCCCTCTTTTTCCCTGTGTGAAAGAACTGCTCACAGAAGGGTGACAGGGACAGCCCTGAGCTCACGCCTGTTTTTGCACAGCTGCACTGGGAATATCTCAGATGAGATATATTTCCTTCTTCAAGGTGGGGCACCATGGGAACCCCATCTGTGTCCTTGGTTGGTGGGACCACAGGTGCACCCAAAGGAGCGCTTTGGAACTCCTCAAACAACCTTGGTTTTAGCAGAAAAACTAGCAAAATATCTACTTCCTCAAGCACCTGATGTGATGCTGAACTACTGAACATCTCGTGCTCCCTTTTCCCTAATGGGAATTTTGTCAGGACAAAAATAATGAGGAATTAGCCAGTGAGCCAGGATTTCTGAACTACATGGCTGGAGTAAGGGGTGGCCCAGGCAAAGACCCCAAGTGTCCTGATGGTCCCCACAGTGTTCCATGGTTGCCAGGGTCTGGCACCCAGCACGAGCACCCCATTAGCCCCCAGGATTTCCCAGGCGGAAGCACAAGAGGCCTTGCTTCACTCCAGGTTTTAAAAACTGTTGGTTGCTGTTCAAATGGGAGCAAAGCCAAAAGGATAAAAAAAAAAAAAAAACCAAAACCTATTTCCTGCAAAGTGGGAAGCCTGTGTTGTGGCTGGCTGTAGCAGAATGGGGCCTTCCAGCCAGGGAACGATGCTGGAAAGGGACTAAAGCTCCCCTTGGGTGATGGTTCTTGCTCATAGGAGTTATAGCACATCACCAGCTCCAACGAGCACAGGAGAAACCTCATGCAGCCTTTTCTCCTTTCATTGCCTTGTCCAGAGCCAACCCCAGCAGGAATTATTCCTGGATTTGCTCTATTTCTGGGATCCCTGGTGACACACCCCTCCCATGGAAAAGGTTAAAAGTGAAGGAGCTTGTCATAATAACTGACACAGCTCCAGTGCCATAAAGGTATCAAACACTCAACCCAAACATGGATCAATCCTTAGAGGAATACACATATATAATTTCAAGCTGTTGAACAACTAGAAACGAAGAATAAGTGCAGGAAACCCCAGCATGTTATCAACAGTCTTTGAGCAATAATAATAGAAGGTTCATTTCACGGAGGAAATTATTTAATACAAACTATTCACTCAACTCCAAACACAGGACAGCAATATAAGAGGAATATGAAAATAGTTTTATTTTTACAAAAAAATAATCCTGGGCAGGTTTTCTTTAGGGAAAGCAAAGCTTCCCTCCCATTAGCCCACTTCCTGCAATTCCACAGTGTGATTGTGTGTTGGGAATATACCCAAATTTATTTTTATGCAGATTACAGTAGTCTCATATTTCCTTAATACAGTTTCATAGCTGATTTCCTTTACCCATGTTAACCCAAAACTGTTTAACATATGTCTCACAACCAGCCATTGTCGGGCTCGGGTTAGCTTAGGGACTCTGCTTTTTCTGGTTTTTTTTTAAGAGGGGAGGTGGGGGTAGCAGTTGTTGCAGGAACTTTTTGTCATGCTGTTTGAACTGATGAGCTTTAAAGTTATAGAGGGGTATTTTTTGCATTCCCAGAGATTTCTACACATGGTGGGTTCTTACTTGTCCCTTTCCTCTTTTTATTTAGTTACCACCCAATGATTGTCTGGTGCTTCAGGTGATTGCAACGGATCTGCTTTATTCTATTCCTGGTTGCAAACAGCCAAATGGTCAAAAATAAAAAGGACTTGCATGGGATTGATCCAGAAGCCATGGTGGGGACTTTCAGCTCCTATGAACACAGCACAGCATCTGGTGACTGTGGTGGTCAGAGCCATTCCTGGCAGGTACCCTCCTCTGCTACACTGGATCATGGGAGGAGTGGAAGAGTTGAACACAAATAGCATGAGGTATGTGTCACCCCTGGCAAACCACCTCTCCTCCAAGCCCAACAGCACCTCTTTAAGTCTGACCCAGGACTATGGTAATAGTGATCTGCTCTCCATCACCTCAGGGGAAGAGCATGAGCAGAGGCTGTTCCTGAGAGAAGAGGAGGCAGACAGCAGATCACACTGAGAAAGGGAAAATTCTAGCCCAGAAGAATGGAGGGACCAGATCAAACAGAGAAAAAAGAAAAAAAACATTCCTGCCATCTGCAAGTCCTTTGTGGTCAAGTCATGGAACAGTGGGACACAAAACAGGAGAGAGATGAGAGAAAGAGATATTTTCTGCATTTGTTCCCCTCCTTCTAACGCAATGTATATTGGATCAGTTCACCCAGTTTCTCTAACTCAGGGAACAGATGGTGTCATATTTGAATATAAAATGAGTTTTCATTTGCTTTGCCATAAAAGAAAGAAAAAAAAAAAAAACAACACAAACAAACAAGAAAAAAAAAGAGCTCACCCAAAAATGATGCTATAGTTTTTTTACAGACCTGTGGTCTCAGTTACAAGCTGAGCTTATTTCAGTTCCCGGATCTAATTTGTGGTCTATTATGGTCCTTTTATGCCTGCAGATGTACAAAATGAAAAAAAGTCCCTTCTACAAATGGAAATACTTTTCTACTTAGACAATGTTCATGTTTTGGGGAAAAGTGAAAAACTGTTTAACCACATTTGGCAGCAAAATTCCAACTGTACAGGCACAGAGTTTGCTGTTGTTGCTCTGTGCTGTGTAGCTTTGAATTCAATTAGAATTCAAACCCACTCCTTTTTTAAGGTTCTGTTATGTTACTGGAAACAACTTCCGAAAAGAATACTTTTCTCATGGTTCATCTTGTCAGGACCTGTGAGAAGGACTAAGAAAGCACAGGAGAAGACCTCTTCATATAGCAATTCCATGACAAAGATGAAGAAACCAGATTAAACAGCGGAGGATTTAAGAGATAGATGTCTGTGGCTTCTGTTCTTCTTTTCCAAGGCATGAGTTTCATCCCTGTAGATCTGAAATAAAGGATCTGATTAAACCCTCTGGTTGTATTCCAGTGAGACTTTGTAATGTCATCGTGGGAATCGGTGGAGTTAGTCATAAAAGTAAACTCATGTAGCAACAGAGGAAGCCAACAGGTCAGATGAACAATCAAGACCTTTTTCTGAGTCTATCTACAGTCTTTCACTTGCATCACTTTTCCCCTGCTATGATGCTTATAAAAGTTTTGGGCTGCTCGCAGGTGCCAAAATATTCTCAGAATAAATTTGCACTGAATTTGAGACAAGCTGACTGAAGACCTCTCCTGAGTCCCTTATTTTCTCAAATTCCACAATTACGATGTTATTGCAAGTAGAGCCTTTTTTTCCTCTTTAATTTACACTCTGCTGGCTCACATATTACTCTCCAGCACATCTATAAAAGACCTTGGCTGCTGAGGTGGGGCAGGAATTGAGTGGTTTAGGATTTGGTAAAGGGATTAAGGAGTCTTTCATTTCTAGGTCACTAGTTCAAGACTGTCATGACTGTAGGCTGTCTACTGACCTGTGTTAAATATATTGGTGGATGTTGCTTATTCCCTATCAAAAAATCACCACCACATTTGGCATTGATTTGACTTTATAACAGAGTAGGTTTGGTATGCATTAATCAGAAATGGGAGCATGTTGCAAAGCTCAGATCAGGATGTGAAATCTCCCAAGGTTTGAGAATGGATGTGTTTGAGGTTCTGGTTTGACTTCTCCAAGCAAAAAGTCAAGGAGTGAAATGTGGGTTTCAAATTGTCTAGTAATTTAGAGCTGTTAAGAGCCAAGTCCTACTTTTAATTTTAGCTCTGCTGTTTTCTTATGAAAAGCAGTTTCTTTCTCCACTTCTCACCTGTCAAACTGCAAAAAAACTCCCAGTAAAATATCTTTTTTCTTATTTAGCTTCCGGAGATCCCTGAAGACAGAAAGAAACGAAAACATAGAAATTAGGAGATTATTAATATCTCAACCAACTACAAATCTCAGTGGTAAAAGGGAACCATTATCACTTCTGGTATATTTTAACTAAACATTGAAAGAAATACTGGAATTTTGAAGATTTTTCATCCAAATTAAAAGAAGAGCCATATTCCCAAATAAATTCAAATATTAGACTTTCAAATAGGTTTTCTGTAATACCTTAGAGGGGAAGCTCCCCTACTTTCTCTTTCTCTCATACAGACTCACAGTCTTCTACAGGCTCTTTGACCTTAATGGGATGTTATTTGCTGATTTGGAGTCTCAGTCCCAGCAGTGAGTTCATAATAAGAGTCAGCTGAAGAAAGGTTCCTTCCCTACCTTCCAACAATTGCACATTTTAAACCATCAAGCTACACATTGCTTCTGCCAGCTCTAAGAAAGATGTCAAATTGAGTAAAAATTCAAAAAGCAGAAAGCTCATTGAAAGTACGAACTCAGCTAAAGTGTTAAAATGCAGCATTATCTCTGCTTGGGAAGCAGCTTTCATAAACGGCACCAAAAAACAATCAAATTAGAAGATAAATACAACCTGGAAACAGCAGGGGAAGTTATACTGAACATAAATCTGCTTGTGATACTTTTAATTAAAACTGGATGTGATGCAGTGCTCAATAAGATATTTCCTTTATTCCTGTTTATTATTGAGATTACATTTGTGTATTCTGCCCAGCTGTAGGCCTGCACCATCAAGTCCAAGGGAGTTCAGATGCAGCTAGCCCAAAACAAAGGCTTAAAGGAGGCAGGCAAGCAGAAAATATTGGGGGAAGGGGAAATAAAAAGAAGG
>VYXB01010738.1:1094641-1328307 GCA_013397135.1 Pachyramphus minor
GCCTTCACCTCTCGCAGTCTCCAGGATGCTGTGGTGACCACATGTTCCGTACCTGACCATATTTTGTTTTGGGGCCTATTAGCTCTGAGGAATTTTTTTCTTTGAAGTTTGAGATTAAGCATGGCCCTGGTTTTGCTGGTTTTCCTGAGCTACTGTCTCCCCCAACCCTCCCTCCCCGCCTCCCCCCAGTGTTTCTGGGTGCTGTCAACAGGTCTTTCTCTTTTTCCTTAATCTCTTCTTGTGACCAGGTGTGGCCAGGAGTTAAGTTTGCTCCTTCTCCTTCATCTTGTGGGCTTCAGCCCTCAGTGGACACAACCAGTCTCTGCTCTTTCCCTCCTACTCAGTGAGAAAAGGGACAAGTCCCTCCCTGAGGGGTGGCAGAGTTTCTCTGCATGGTTGTAGGTGTTGGATCCCCAGTTCTCCATCAGCCCTTAGCTGCCATCAGCACATTGTCTTCCCATGTAAATATTTTGCCATATGTCCAGAATAACTATATTATCAAACCAGCAGCAGCAAAAGGAAAAAAACTGTTTTCTGATGTTGCGGGGGACAAAGATTTTGAATTATTTTCTCTACTGGGAGAACATCAAAGATTCTGCCATTTTCCAAGTGACCCAGAAACCAAAACAAACCACTCTTTCCCTTCTTTAGGCACGTTTGACTCTAGGTTTACTAGTAGCAAGAGTATGCTACCCTGGTGTGAGGGCAAGAAAGTAGGAATTGGGAGATCCTGCCTCACTCTTGAGTTGAATGCTTCAAGATACAGTTTTCATGAGCTGCTTCTTCAGAAATTACCATGGCCAGAATTTTCCTTGCTAGGTAGAAAAAACTTCATTTTCAGCTTCAACAAATTAGCATTCCCCATGGAATTTTCTTCACGCAGTATGGAAAATTCCCATTTCATCCAATTATAATTGCAAAAAAAACCAATCATGGATAGCTACAATACTTTACATAGTTCCTGATTTTCCAAAGTGAAACAGGAGGGGAATTTGATGCTGCATCCAGTTTTGCCTCCCTGATCTACCATGATCTGTACCCCAGCACTGGTACACTTTGGCCTGCCTGAGGTTTGGCCCTGATTGAAAGGACTGTAGCAAATCAGTAATTCAGTAATCTGGATGAGATATTCACAAGTGGTTGGGGAATGGGAAATTTACCTGTTTTCTCCCAGAATTTGCTGACAGGCCAAATATTTCAGGATTGTGTGGACTGGAGAGAAACGAGGACGTTTGACTGTTTATGGGAATCCCATTTCCCTTGTCTGGGATGCCTGTGCTTCAAGAAATGGTATCATCACAGTCTGGGGATATCTGCTTACAACTTTTGAAGGAGATCTTTAGCCATAATCTATCACAGCTTTAAATGAACATGAAACCAAGGAGACAAAACGAATAACTCACCCTAATGGAATAGCAGATGGTAAGATCTCACAGCACATCGTGGTAGTGTGTTCCAGCATCCCCTATATAATGTTTCTTTTTCTGAGTGAGAATAGTGTTCATTCTTGTTGTTTAATGTCTACAAGGTCTGGTAGAGACTAAATCATGATAAGAACCACGGACGTTTTGGAAAGCCTGAAATTGGATAAGTGTCAGTCACTATCACCTCCATCAACCTTAACTTCTTTAGTCACAATGCAAACAGCTCTACGTAGTTTTATTTCATCATTTACTGAGATGGGGGGAAAAAATATATCCTAAACACTTCTGGACAGCAGCTGTGGGTGGAAAATATATAGGATGGCAAAGCTTGTGAAGTGTGCAAGAAAAATAGTGCTAGTTAAACATGTCTGAAGATTGGGAATCCCAGGGCATTCATGTGCTGCTGTTCAGAAAAGGGAGGGATGCTGCATTTCACAACAGAAAGCCTTAAAAATAAAATAAAATAAAAATAATTGCTTTGGGGACCCGAGTTAAAATGCAGGTGTTTTGAGGGGAACATAAACATTTTTTCCTAAATGAGGCGTTGAGGGCTGGGAGAAGGGCAGTAAAATTAGTGGAATTACTGCCTGATTTTAACCAGATGATTGCTGCAGTTGGACACCAGTGTGGTTTCATTAGGGACTCTAATTTACAAGCCATTCACCGCATTCCAGGGGAATGCAGCAACTGCCCCCACCCCACGCTCCGAAGGAATGCCAGTGCTGAGCTTTATGGCAGCACTGCCTGACTACACACTTGCTGGCTTGGGGAATTTTTTTTTGGTCATTGTTGCTATTGTTGGTCAGGGTTTTTTTAAGGCTGAGGTTTTTGGGAAGGGAGTAAAAGGGTCACAGTGCCTTAACCCGGGCAGGTAGTCCCAGGAATCTGTGTAAATCTCCGCTGGCGTGGAAAACATATGGTCCTTCTGCTAAGAGCTGTCCTGATTTATACATAATGTGCAATCAGATATATTACATCATTTTGGCGTTAGATACTAGTATATTCCAGATATAAAATGACCCTTTTCCTGGCCTTCCATTAGATCCTAAATTGTCATTAAAGTACGGTCCTGAAAGCCTGAAGCAGGTGAGGTTTCGGCCTCATGTGACCTAGCTCAACATAAATTTGTCTGATCTTTATAGAGGCAAATGGCCTAATGAACGTTGTGGATAGAGGAGATTTCCATGTAGCCAGCCCTTGGGATCTGGTATTACTTTCAGAGGTATGAAATTTCTGCCTCAACCCACCTGGCAAAGCAGTAATAACTCCTTTTCTTTAACAAATAACACACAGCCCTCCTACATTCCTGCTGTTCACCCCGCTTAGCCATCTTCTGGACCTACCTATACAACAGTGTAGCTTTTCTGTGTATCCCTGGGTTTTATCCCACTGCCACATTGCGAGGCAGCAAAGCCAAAAGAGGGCAATATGATTTTTTACCTTGTTTTGTGGGTTCAGAGCCCTCTTTGTAAAGGATAAGCATCCTTTTGACATATCATTATTTTCTGGTTTGCTCCTGTTCCTTCTTACTGTTGCCTTTTTCACTGAATTTCACCTTTTCTATCAGGAGCTGCAAAGGTTCACTATTTTGTCCAATCGACTTTCTTTCCTGTGCTGCTTGCAATTTTCTTTTACATTCTCAGTACATCTGAGTTTCATTTTTCCCCAATGACTATTCTCTTGGCTAACCCACTCTCCAATTTTGGTAGGCTCACTGAGGTCCAGCAGCCATGGTTAATGTTTGCCTGCTGTTAATCCTAACCCTCACACCTAAATTATGATTAAAAATGCTGAACAGAATCCCAGAGTCAGAGGGGGTTTAGAGTCTGTCACCAAGTAGTTATAATATGTGAATGTTACATATTAAGAAAACACAGAAATGCAGGGAGTGAGGTTTCCTTTCAGTTGTAATATTTATCTCCCATTTTTTGAGGGCAGCCATTCTGGTCTACCACTGCCTCTCCTCTGCTCCCGTCAGATCTCACAAGTTCTGTTGGTTTGGCTCAGACATCTCTTTCAGTGCAAAACCTCCCATTTAAAAGCCAAAACAGATTTAGTAAATACTGTCCTTCCCCTGAGGCAGGAATGAACAAGTAGATCAGGAACCATGCTGACAGAGGAGCAACCTCACATGGGAAAAAGGAAAAGAGCAAGTCCCCTTGCATTAATTCATTCCTTGGGATCCCGTGTCCCACTTGGAAACCTCAGGTGAAATATTGTGCAGGCCTCATCTTGAACAGATTTGAACTCTCCTGACCTGCTTGAATCATTTAAATTCCATCCCTGGAAGTGTTAAAGGCCAGGTTAGACAGGGCTTGGAGCAGCCTGGTCTAGTGGAAGGTGTCCCTGCCCATGGCAGGGAGTTGTAACTAGATGAGCTTTAAGGTCCCTTCCAATCCAAACCATTCTATTACTATGAAATTACTCTTCAAGGGTTTTTCCACCTTTGAGGTTTTTTTAAAATTACATAGTGCTTGTGTTTGTGTGGGTAAAACTGAACTCCTTAGCCCCCTTCCAAAGATGCTTGGATTGAGAAGATGTGGTTTTCAGACTGCCTACGGAGCTGTTCTAATTATTTCCTTCAAATATGACTCACTGAGTATTTGGGTGATTTTTTCTGTGCCAAAACACATTTGTGAATCAACCCTGCATCCTATTCATGTCTTTGTTAACCATAAATATTTGCCAATGGCCCATATGATCAAGTGGCAGTCTACCACTGTTTGCAAATGCTTCTCTCAAGGAATATTTGGAGATCACTATTCTGGTCCCTACCTGAGTGTGGGGGAGTCACCTGAGCTGCAGGATGATAATGTTAGTTCAGTACTGTCTGAAGGTGTATAAACTGTATGATGACTTGTGGCAAGAAGTAAACAATGAGGGGAAAAAATTCCTTTTCAAATTCCATTTTAAATCATTTGTGCTACTATGAATATTCACCAACTGGCAAAATGACTCAGTTGTGCAGGTGCCTGAACTGGTACAGCCACCCAAACAGCAACCATGTGCTTTCACTAAGGGGAGAAGTAACTTCTTCGCTTTCTGATAGAAACCCAACCTCAACTCAGAGTTGCCTTTAAATTAAATAATTTCACCACTAGACTTTATTTGTAAAGGTTTGAACTTTATTTGGAAGGTTTGACTAGACACCTTCCATTTTCACTTTGTTACATCTATAGACTAGCTGAAAATCTTTGTGAACAAAATATTATTATCATAACTTATATATATGTATATATATCATAACTTATCTTTTCATTCCTCTACAGACCTGAGGTGGCAATGGCCTTGACATGCATCTTCCTGCAGTTTATAAGCAGTTATTTAGACCATCAAACTATCAGATGAATTGTCATGAAGCCATTCTGATTTCTCTCATTTAACCTTTGAATGATAACAGACTTCATAACTTTGAAGACCTTTTATTTGCTTGGTTGATGTTGTTGCTGCATAGTCAGGATTCACTGCACCATCAGAGCATTTTCAAATGCTTCATGACTCAAGTCTTTTATTCTTCATTGACTTTCATTGGCATTTAGGCCTCTAACTCACCTGTTTTTATTAGTTTGTAAAACCAAAGAAACTATTGTTTAAGTGTGAACGATGTGCATCAACTCTCTGTGTTAACCAATTTGTAGGAGTCTCTCTTTGGTACTAACAAGGAACAATCTGGCATGAATTATTTTCCATTGCTGTTCAGAGACCTTTCAAGACTTCACTTCTTGTTTTCTTAAGATCACCCTGTATAATTGAGGGCTAAAATGCAGGGCAATTTCTCCAGATCCCTCCCCAGTCTGCTTATCATCATCTCATGGATATGTGCAACGTACATGGAAAAAAAGTTGAACAAAAGAAGAAGCTGAAATTTTTCTAACAACAGAGTGAGTCCAGGCAACTTCTGAAGATAAATTTATTAAATAATCATTCTGAGGAAAATATGAAATGATAAAATAAAACCTTCATACAGTTAAAAATAAAACTTTGACATTTTGCTGATTTACTAAAGGAAACATTATTCTTTTCCATTATAGTTCTTAAATATTAACAAAATTCAGTTTCTTTAAGAAAAAAAAAAAGAAATTGGATTTTTTTCTTCCTTAGAAATCTTTAAGAATAAATATGTTTGGGGATGTTTGGACAACATGAAAGCTGTACTGAGAATGTCTTCTACTGGAGTGATTGATCTTGAGGAGTTTTTAGAATAAGATGTTCTGCATTATGAAAGAAGTGCTGTTGACAGAGAGCTGCAGATAAGGTTAAAAATCAAAGCATCATGACTGATCCTCAATATGGCACAAATCTTATGTCGCTTCATAATTTGTATCAGTGTAAAACTAGTGCCCATTATGGATTTGTTTATTAGATGTACAATTAATAATTAGAGATGTTGCAAGACTAGAATTAATGTATAATGTATGTTTTATAATGTTACAATTAACTTTATAAGCAAATTACTTTTGCATAAGTCACTATAAAAGTAATGTCCTCATTGACAAAATGCAAAACTTTGTGAGACTGAGAGAATCAGGTGTTCAAGACAGGAGATTGATGCCGGTAGAAGAAGACCTGCTCCATCTCTGCTGCAGTGGTCCTGAGGAAGCTCTAAGGTGAAGCAGAGTACAGATGTTGCACTCCAGTGCTCTGCAGTTGAAAGTAGATAAATGACTAATAGTTTTCACAAAAGGCCAAACAAAGTTTCATAAGCTCCTAAAAGCTCCTAAGATGTGTTTTGGCTTTTTTTTCCCTATAATTATCTCACTTCTAGGCTAAACTTAATAGGAAACCCACTTGGTTTTGTAAGAAATACTCTTGTTGTTTAAGAATGCAGATGTTGTTCAGACTCAGAAGGAAGTCTGCTTCCATTTGGCCATGTGTCTCCTTACAAGGCATCCACAGACTCTTCATTGTACCCACAACACTTAATCCAGACAGACAATGACTTAATACTAGCTCTTGACACAACCAGACACTGCACTATATGGAATAAGGCTGAGGCCATCAAAATAATTCTCATTTGAGAGTAAATACAGCCTGAACCCAAGTTTGGGAGTCTGCTGAGTAAACACTACCAAAGGAGAAATAAACATGTTCCCTTGGCCTGAACTACCATGACTTTCTCAGCTGCAGAAAGAAAATACAGCATAAGAGAAAAAAGAATGTTTAGATATAACTTAGAGGACGGAAATTTTCTGTCCATGTTTAGAAGATCTCACAATATCTGACCACAGCCATGTGTGGTAGCTGATATCTACCCCTTACCCAAAAATATGTTCAGGCAGATGGAGAATGAGATTTCTGGGTTTTGATTATCAAGGATAAAACCACAGACCTGGATGAGCTAATGTTGTTCCAGATGCATTATCTTATAATCTTCAGGAAGAGGGAAAAGGAACATTGAATCCTCCCTTAAAGAGGTCTTTCAGCAGGCTTAATCTCTTCACTGCATGAGACAAAATTGCTGCCTAAAACTGGAGGGTATCTCTGCCTGAGTCCCAACCAGACAGAAAGTCAGATCTGAAGGAACTGCAAACAGGGGAGTGAATCACAAGTTTCCATTCATCTGCTACAGCACAGAGATCCCTGAGTCCTTGCTCTACTCTGTATTGTTCAGAGAATGGCCCTTATTTAGGCACTTCAGCCCTTAGCAAAATAGTCGGTTTTGAGCAAAATTCACTTCAGAAGTAGTTCTAGAATCATTGTTACACCTCTATAGCCCTCTGGCTCTCCCTGGGAGGAGCAGCCACATTTAGCGCATTACACTGGGCGCTGCAGTTGAGCCCACACTGGGACTTGTGAGTTTGACCCTCGGGCCACTGAGCTCACTGATAAGGTGGCTGCCCTCCAAGAAAACATCCAAACCTCCAGGCAGGTCCCACAGCAATTGCAGGGTCAGCTTTTTTGCCACATACGGTGACCATTAGCTAAAAATGTCAGAGAGCAAAGGTCACTGCAGTGCCCTGGCAGTATTTATGTGCTTGAAAAGTACCTGGGTGCCCTTGTGTATCCCAGTATTACTGCTCTTATGTAAAACCAAGAGCTTGCTTTTCAAAACAAGATGTGCTTTCTCTGTCTTATACATGTCATATGCGTGCTCTGCCTTTGAAAGGGTTACCTCATATTTAAAATAATGTGATGGGAGAACAGAATTCAGCCCTCAATAAGCTGTAGGGGGAGAAAGCTGTAAAGCAAAGGATGCTCCTACCATTGTTTCTACATTGTTAAAAGGTGAAAACCCCAGACAACGAGGGGGGGGGAGAAACAAGGAAAAAGAAAAGAGACAGTTTTAAGGGCTTTTAAAATATCTAATTCTCTGGGTTCTAAATTGGCAAAGAGCCAAGCTGTGTCTTAAAGGGACAAGCACTTTATTATACTTTCTAATTCTTCCAAAGTCTGTCTGTAGGATATATGAGCTGGCTCTAATATGACTACTCTATTCTCATCCTCCAGTGGTATACTCTGGTCTCAGCTCATAAATTGAAAATGGAAGATCAGTAAATCAGCGTGGACTGTTTCAGAGGGACATTGTGAATTTTCAGTCAAATCTTCTGGTTTATCTTAAATATTTCATCTTAATGTCACCTTTAGAAAAAAAATCTTTCATTCAAGTAAGTTACAGCATCCAGTTCTAAACTGATTACACTCCCCCACTGACCTTCTGCAGAGAGGCTCCCACAGCAGTACAAAGACCATGTTGGCAGCTCTCTGCTACAGCTTAGAAGGAGAATTTTTGACATGGTGAAGATCCTTAAAAGATTCCCAAGGCGTGTTGTGATGCACAAACAAGGTAAAAGGAGGTCCACATTGCTGTAACACAGCATGTGCACCACTGTGGCTCTTGGCCAAGGATCCTTTCCAAGGTCTACCACTTCTGTGGGGGAGCCCCGTGTCCTTTACACCAGCATGAGCAATACAAGTTTGGTTATTATCACTTACTGGGCCAAACTATTTTCTGTCAGGTCACAAATTTTAGCAGTCTAAGCAAGGAGAGCTATTTTTTGAGGCAGGAGGGGATGTGGTAGTGAGAAGGATTAAAAAAGAAAGACACAGATGAATACTCTCAATGAGTCTCTCAGGTACAGCCTGGCTGAATCTCCTTACAATAATAATAGCAACTTCCTCCCCTGAGGAGGAGCATTTCCCCAAAAGCTTGAAGAAACACCTAGAGGGGAAAGATTTAACTGAAAAATTGTATCATGAAATGCACTATAAATGTCATTCATTCCAACCAATGCCAGTTGTACTGGGCAATAAACAATGGACCCTGGAAACGCAATTCTTCTGTATTCTGCTGCTAAAATAATTGAGGAGTTACCCAAGAAATAATGTGCTGATGAAATTGCTCAGAAAGCTTGAGTCTGTCCTCTTTCTTCCTACCCTGCCCCTATTATGTTGTCTTCTGAATGGAGATGATTTTGTTTTTCAGGACTTCAAATGAAGCTGGGAATATCCATAGCTGCTTATTTATATAGGGTTATATAGCACAGTTAATTCACCCTGACAAGAATGATGCTGAGCTTTCTTGCCATATGATCTTGTATTTAAGATCCTGTCAGTTTTGAGGACTCTAAATAAACCTTCTTTTAAATATTTAATACCCTTCAGTGATATATGCCTTTAGGCTCTGAGCCTGGTCCAACCATCAAAACTTAGAATTTCTACATTTCCCATCACCACAGTCTTCTTATATAAATTAAATTTGCACTCTAAATTCTCTGGTGGATTTCAAGTTGTTTGCTTCTCATTTACCATTCCCCTATATCTAGAAAGAAATAAAAATCTACTTGAAGCCTCCTATAGGACTTCTAAGGTCCTTGCCTAGTGAGATCACCCCCATCCCAAAAATAAAGAGCCAGAATATTTTGTGATAATGTCTCTGATGATGTGAATGATGCTCAGGTTCTCTACATGTTCCTTCTTTTTTATTAGGGACTTGCACATGGAATGCTAAAAGAAGCCAAAGAAAGAGTGATTTCTCCCTCTACTTCTTGGCCTAGTGACTTCCTGCCTGTGGTAAATACAGGAATAGGAAAAACCAGAGCCCCCCGACACAGAATGAAGATCTTCATGGAGTAAATAGAAGCCACTTCACAACACTTACCCAATGAGGTGTTACAGCAAACGTGTGCCTTGACCAAATCAACCAACAAACTCTTGCTTGGGGACCTCACCCAGGTCCCTAAGAGGAACATAAAGCTCTTACTTTGAATGAGCCAGACAGAGGTTTGGATCTCTGCCTCCACTGGCTATGCCAAGCTGGTTTTCATTTTGACCACAAGTCCCACTGAAAACCTGCAGAGATTTCCTTCTAATTAAGTATAGCAAATAGTCACTCAGCCTCAAACCAACCCAGATCTTCATTCAGGCTTCTCATCACAAAAAAAAGGGGCGAAGGAGTTGGTAGATTCTTCCTTCCTCTCCCAGCCAGGAGCCTCAACCACCAATACATTTCNGGGGTGAAGGAGTTGGTAGATTCGAGGTTTCCTCTTATCCTTCCTCTCCCAGCCATGAGCCTCAACCACCAATACATTTCTTAAGGTACTTAAGGACTAGGTCCTTCCAAAATTTATTTGCCCCTTGATCCTCAAAGTCCTGCAGAACTTGTCCTTTCCCTGTGTCTCCCCATTTGCACTTCTGGATGTGTCACACATGCACACACAACCCTGCTAGAAAATCTGAGAGAGACACAGCAAAAAGCCTGACCCAAGAATCCCAGGATGTATTCCAAATAGGAACGCAGGCAGATGGGGTACCTGTCACACACTCCAGCCACAATCAATAGCAAAGGCAAAAGAGCACCAGCAAGGGCCTTCATCAAATGGAAACATAACTAAAACAAACAAAGTATGTGTCAGGTTCAGTTCAAGAGAGGTTCCTGGAAGCTAACTCATAACAGCTAGAACAGAAATTCAAGCTCTTTGACAGGAATTGTCCCTAACTCTAAGTAAAAGTGTTTAGACTTCACAGAACTCGGCAAAATTGCCTTTGAGTGTCAGCAGTGAACACTGTATATTCTTCTAAGACTTCACAGTACAACTGTCAGCTGTCTGTTTTCTTTCTGCTACATGTAGAGTTTATACAGACACTCCCAGAGGAGCCTTTAATTGCATGTCATGACAAGTCTCCCAACCTCTTTGTAGCTCTTCCACTTAACATATAGTGTAAACTCACCCAATCTCCCTTCACTTTCTCCTTCCCAGATTTCTCTCTTGGAGCTCTGTGGAGGTCTGTGTTGAAGTTTCATTATGATGGAGTAGGCCCAGTGGAGAACTCTATAAAAAGCATTCGACCCATTTATCAGGACAGATCTCTTTAGCAAGTCTATATAAACCTCACGTGTTGAAGAGCCATAACCTGTGACTCAGAGACAAAACTAAAACCTGAAGTAACTAAGGATGAGAATTTGTTGCTTGTTGGGTTTTTTTTTTTCCCACTTTCTTACTCCTACAAGATTTTTTTATTGTGCAAGATAGTCACTAGATTTTACTAACAACAGCACTGAGCAATCCCAGCAGAAAGGCAGCACCGTTATGGAGAGAGCAGTGCAGACACAGAGACCTTCCCTACCCCAGAGTTCTTATAATATAAATAATAAAGACAGTGGGAGGGAAAATAGAAGCATAGAGAAGTGAAAAGCATTGCTCAAGAGGACACAACAGCTCAGCAGTCACTACAGAGCCTCTCAGGGTGAGTGTTTTTGCAAGAGGTCTGGCTTTGCATTTAAAAAAAAAAAAAAGCAATTCTCACAGCAAAGATTTTAAAGTCTGGTTACACTTGTAAAGGGATTCTGTAGAACATCATGCCCCAGTGTGCCATATTATTCCCTTTTTGTGATTCTCAGAGAAAATTTCCTCAATTTTCAGGTCTAAAGAGATATTTCCTTTTTACTGCTTCTGCCTCAAAACCAGTATCCAAAAATTAAGGTGCAATAGTGAAATATTTATATTTAAAGCACTGTATGTTTGCACCAAATTCCTCCCCCGTCCATTATGGCCATGGTTTAACTGCACATTTAAGCACATGTTTAACCACACAAGTAGTACTACACACATCAATGAAACTACCTGCACTTAAAATTAAGCACTTGTTTAAGGGCAAGATGTAGAGAGACATACAGTGGGATTTTAAAAACCCCTTGAGCATTCAGTGGAATTTAGGTGCTTAATGCGCTTAAGAGACATTTGGAAATCCCACTGAGATGGTGCATCCGCAGCTGAATGCCTCTGGAAATCTGTCAGCGATGCTCAGGATGATACAGTGATTGATTGCAGTGACAATTAGGCTTCTAATGAAGTCCTCATTACACAGAGAATTTACAACAGATATGGCTAAAATTGGTGCAAGGATCAGATCCTTCTAAAGCGCCGCTTGGTGCTCAATCCAAAATAGCGCTCAGGTGATGTGTAATTCTGTGAGCTGCAGAACCAGAGACTCTCAGAGGGCTCACAGGATCAGTCAGCCAGCTTGTGGTTCATTAATGTTTATTAATTTCCAGACTTCAGCCATCCAGGCATATATTCTATATAGTGGTCAAAGACCCCAGTCCTCTCTTTCCCATCCTACCTCACCAAATCCCATGGCAGAGGCATTTCTATGCTCTCCCTTGGTAGTTGATCCCAGATTTATCTCTAAAAGACGACCCAAAAAACCCCAAAACTCCTGCTTGGACAAAATCAGCACCCACCCAGCAACACGTCCAAATGCCTGAGGACACTCAGAAGCTGAACAAACACCTCTAATGAAGTGATATAATTTTTCTAAGCTAATGAGAAGAAGGTGACCTGAGCCCACAGGTATGAACCCTAATGGACAACAAGCCGAGGAGATAAGCCCCCGCTTTCCACACAAGCTAACAGAGGTCATGCTGGCCAGGGTTTGAATCTTTCTGGCAGGCAGCTCACTGCAGCTCTACACCTGGCTGGGTTTAATTTGTTATTTATGTCAGCTTTGCATATTTGTAAAGTTCAAGGGTTTATTGCCCTGGCCTGACCTTGCCAAGTCAGAGCTCACATGTGGTTCTCTAGTAGCAATTTCTTTCTAATAAACTTTACTTGAAAGAACATGTGTGATAGATTTTGTTGATGATTAAAAAGAATGGGGCTATGTTCATTGTTAGCCAAGCTGGTTTTGAAGTTTTGTTGGAAGTCACCTCTGTTCTCATTTTTTAAAAAATGTCCCCTTCCCCCTCACCCCTTTATTTTACTGCACACCTTAATTATGTTTCATGTTGAAGCATGTAGCATTGTTTGTGTCTATACAGTAAAGACACTTTCCCCATGTGCTTATTAAGAACATTAAATTAAAGAGCATTGTTCACACTTGGTCTTTAATCAGAGCATGTAAAAGCACCTAGACCTCGGTGCACAAAAGCATGAAAATGCAAGTCTCTGATGTACAAACATGTAAAAAGCAACTAATACCTGCACATTCTGTGCCAGACCCAAAGTTTGTTGTTTGCAATTTGCTTTGTTTTCCGCTATTAGCAAGGGAAACAAATATTTTCTGTCCCTACAGGCTGGGTAACAAGGTGTGATCCTTGCTGCATAGGAAGCAACACCAAATTCCCTTCACCTTCAAAGGGCTGAGAAATTCACTCCGTTGTACTCAAGAACAAATAGCTAGTGGTTCTCTGGGAAGTGGAACTTCTAAAACCTGATATTTGACCTTTCTGCAGTGCACTTTCTCGTGTGGCTAAGAGCATGGTTGTGCCTGTGGTGTTTTACCCCACTGCTTCACCATGAGCCAGCTGGGTGCCATGCAAGCTGCAGCACTGGAGGCATTTTGGGAACTGGATAAACTCAGGGCTTTGTGCTTGTGCCCACAGACCTGTGTTTAATCCAGAGTTGCCCATCCTTCTGCCAAGGGTGGTTAACACTGGCCAAGTTTAAGAGTTATTACTGGTAGACAGACAGACAGACAACATGATGGCATAAATCTCGTTTTCTTATAAAACCCAGATGAAAGTGTTTAAACACTGCTAGTGCATCCCGAAATCCTTGCTTCCCCTACTTTATTTTCCCACAGATTGCTATGTTTTCAGCTCAGGACCTAGTTCTGGACAGAGAGCACTGAAGAAAGTTTTCATCTGATATATGACAGCAAGTTAACATGTGCTTTTGTGATTACAGAAGAGCACGTATGTGCAAGTACTTCCCTGAATCAACAGTTTTGATTGTAAATCATTTAAGGCAAGATTGTCATTTATCAAATGGGTGTACAATGACCTTTCTGAGATCCCCAATACTACTGTAAAATGACTAAATAAGTAAATAATGGTGACATCCATGTTCTGACAGCAGCTGTGAGACTTTTCATTAAATGAAGAGCTCAAGAGGCACTTGCATCTAATAGTCAAAACAGGGACCAGGAATCTGAATTTATGGCTGTCACTCATGGGGCAGGGTCAGGATGCCTAAAGTATCAGTTCTTTGCTCCCTCTGTGAACAGGACACTGGATTAAGGAATTGTCAGCCTGCCACAAGTCTTTCCTTTCTTTGCCAAGTGGCAAAAGACACTGTTTTGAATTATGCTTAGCGTGGGTTGGCTTGAAAAAGCTGCAGGGCAATCAGCAATGATCAGCCTTCTGCCAACAGATTATGAGAGATCAGCCTTCAGTCCTGTCCGAGATTTGCTTTTCTCAAGGCTTGTAAAGCAAATCTTAAATCTTATTGCTTGTCTTCCTTTTGTATGAGGTGATTTTCAGAAGACCGAGGCAATTTTAGCAAACCATAACATGTAATAACACAGGTTATTTGTGTGTGTGTGTGTGTATATATGTATATATATATATATATAAAATTCCAAATATTTCTTTTGTCTTTATCTTCTCTGTTTCTTTGGCACCCTTGTTATCTCTATGCCTATATGTTTTTTTCCTTCAAATTCTTCTTCCCGACAAATTTCACATCTTTTTAGCTCTGAGTGTCTTTTTCTGGCCTAACACCACATACTTTTGTTCAAATAACATTCATTTCTCCTTTTACAAAACTTGCTTATGGTGTTCTCACTTAAAATGCAAAAGGTAGCTTGGTAAGAGCACGTTTTTGCAAGGAATAACAAAATCAAGGATATCCAAAGCCAACTACAAAATCCTATGGAGGCAAAGAAGTACAACCGAGAGTACAGCAAAACTGGGGTTTCCAAAATAAACTAGAAAATTCTCCTCAAAGTCCTAGCCCTTATTCTTAATTGGACACCCTGGTGTTTGAAGGATCTCAGTGGAAAATAAAACAAATGAGCCTATTGTTCTTAGAATAAGTATTACAATAATAATCATTCTTTAAGCATCAGTAGTGCCTTTCATCTAAGGACCATAAAGCACAGTGCAAACATGAATGAACTAAGCCTCTCGGTGTTCCTATAAACAAGGTAGACATTTTAGACCCATTTTTAACATAAGATACAGGAAAGATAATACCAATTCTGTTTTTACATTTGCTATTAGTTACTTAATTCCATGTATATTTAGGCAGTATTACTTGATTTTCACAAGTGATAAAAGTCCCTGGTTTCAATGGCTTTTAGCATGTAGCATCTCTCAAACTCAAGTTTTACTTTAGTTCCTTTAAAAGTATGCTCTTATACCCTGCTGTCTCAAGATCTCTGCCAAAATCAGAACACATTGGTGTAAGAACTGGAGGAATTTGAGGCTCCTGATTCCCAGTCCCTTCATCTACACAGTCCTCTACCATGATTTTCATAGTGTAGCCAATGTCCTGTGAAGACCTAGGCATAGTCTTCTCTTTCAGCATGAACAACTCTATTGAATAGGATACTGAACACAGTGAATACAGTTGATTCAGCAGGCAGAGGTTTGTACAGGATTGGGTCTCACATATTTCCTTTCTACCCTTTAGAGCTCTCAGATGGCTTCACATACTCACCCAAGGGTTTAAAATATGAAATGGAGCTTAATCCCCACAAAACCTTGTTTTATCAGCATTTGCTAACTCTTTGGTGATTGGTTATGAAATTTATTAGCAGCATTTCCCAGGCATTGGCTTAATCAGAAGCTCTCAGCCTTGCTCTCAGCCAATCCAAGTGCTAAGCACAACACTGCCCAATTTATTTTTTAACAAGGTTCTCTACTATTGAAACCAGTATGAAGTGCAATTATGGGCTTAACATTCAACTGTTAAATTATCCTCCCAACATCTTTCCAGGCCACTCTCTTAGCTCTTCAGAAGAATATTTTATTGGAAAGGGTAAATGTATAAAAATCTACTGTTAAAACACTCAACAAATCTCCCCTGTCAGGCCAGTAAACTGAAGTCCACCCACTCTGATCTGAGATTGCTGTTTCTCTGCTCCCCCTTCCCCACCTCCCTTTTCTTTGTTTAAAATATGCTGACCACACAGTGACCTCTCGTAACCCATTGGTCGAAAATTACAACCAGCCACACAAACAAGCAGCTCGAGGTCAGAAAGAGCAGGGTCTGCTAAAAGTTAGTAATCATACATTAATTCCCTGACATAATTAATCAAAATGAACCACCGTTATCTAGCGCGGAACCTTTAACCTATTACAAAGGGGTCAATTTGCAAACCACTTGAGCATGGGAGTTTGGTACAAATAGCATACTCCCTTCATCTGGGATGCCCTAAGTAGGCAAAAATGCCTTTGAAGTCCCAAATCTACCAGATTTAGATATAATTTCATCAATCAAGTTAAAAGGCTGCCTTCCCTCCAAAAAGGATTTCATGTAGATCTGTCATCTAGCTCTGTTCAGTGGGTGACTGAAAATCCATTTGTTAGGCTCTTTTTGTCAGGATGGAGTAGGCTGCAGTTGGCTCTACATGTCAAAATAGCTGAAAGTTTATCAAATTGAAGGCTAAGAGGCATGATTTGTGTTAGAACCTGTGCTGGTCTGGTGAAGGAAGCAGTAAATCTCAGCTTTGTTATGCCAATCAGCTCCAATTCTGGAACTTAATTGTGTTTTCATTTGATATGACTGTAATTACATCTATATAGTGCATGCAGCTATTCATAGGGAATCAGAGACAGCACTTCACACATTTGTGACTATGCTGCCTTATGATCCTTTATGCTCTCATCCAAGCAAAGGCCCTGTGAAATAGCAGTATCTCCATCCTTAAAGTAGGGAACTGAAGCCCCAGAGAAATTTAACCCTGATCTTTCAAGGGATTTTAGTGCTCAGTTCCTTTTCAGATCTTAAATTCCTGCTGAAATCAGCATGAATCAGGCATCTCAACAGGAATCAGGAGCCTAAATACTTTTAGGATTTGGGTTTAAATGGCGTGTCCAAGGTCACAGAGGAGGAACTTGCAGCAGAGAGGGGAGCAGAATCCAGGTCTCTGAAGTCCACTGAATCAACCTTCCTCCATCAGCTTTAAGATCCCTACAGTCCATGGAGTCTCCCTTGAGTGTTTTCTAATCCACTTTCCTATGTACCAATACAAACACTCATCCGTATGTATATCTAATGTATTTATTTATTGCATGCAAGAATGGATGAGCTGTAGAGTTTTAGAAGAATATCATCTTATCAGTGATACCATATGTCACACAGGTGAATCTCGAGGGGTTTATGATGTTACCAAAACCTCAAAATAGAATTAATTTTAAGCCATTCACTGAATCTCATTTTCTGTGCCACATAATATATAAGCACAACAAAAGTGTCAAATATATTTTAAATTACTTTATATAAGCATTAGTGCAACAACTGCATTTGGAAAGTATCACACCTACTTAAAAAGTTTCTGGGAAATGTAAAACAAAGTCATTGTTAAGGTCAGCGTTTTAGCAGAGGTCACTTGAACTACAATTCCCAATATGCACATGGAGTTGACATGCCTGGCTTTTAAAACAAAATCACAATTCATCATCTGAACGTCAGATCTGTGGCTTATGAGTTCCTGGTGTCTGAATGATTATGACACTTATAAAGTATATTTTATTATTACAGCCCACTCATTGCCACTCTCCATATGTGAAGTGATGGATATTTTAAATGTAATTCTACTTATTTATATTTATATCTTACTAGTGACAGGTAAAAAGCATCAACAAATCACTGCAATTTTTAACTAGTCAGAGACAAGATTTATTTTTAGTATAGTTAGCATGCACACTGTGGTTATTAGGAAGAATGATTCCCACCCAGAGAATCATTGTTTAGTCATGTTTAATTAAAATAAACAAACAAAAAAAAATTTAAAAAAGCAACCTCAAAACATTCAGAAATGTCTCACAAAGGTAAAAGGGACAATAGTAGAGACACATATCAAAATAAGTCTTTGTGTGAAAACACAAAGGGGCCAGACTGTGCTCACCGCTCTGCCTTGGCTGCTGGAAAGGCTGGTCTGGTGCCATGATCTCCAGCCACGAGCCAGGAACTACACACTGACAGCAACCACTTCCAGTGCTGGAAGTGACCACTGGAAATTAGGAAGGTGAAACCGTCTTTAATAAGAGGAGATGAGATTGCCTGCAGCACACTGCTCCTTCAGATTGCTGCCTTTTCTAGTATCACTTCCCAGACTGGACAACATGCCAGACAAAAAGCTGGAGTTGTTCAGCAGGGAGAAGAGAAGGATCTGGGCAGCCCTCCTGGTGGACTTCCAGTACTTAAAAGAGAACAAAAAATAAAAGGGAGAGTGACTTTTTAAATGGACAAACTGGGACTGGACAAGGAGGAACAGTTTTAAGCCAACACAGGACACATTTAGATTAGATGTTAAGAAGTTCTTTACTCAGCGGTGGTGAGGCACTGGAACAGGTTGCCCAGAGAAGCTGTGGATGCCCCACCCCTGGAAATGTTCAAGGCCAGGTTGGATCGGGCTTGGAGCAACCTGCTCAAGTGGAAGGTTCCCACCCACAGCAGCAGGGTTGGAACTAGATGATTTTTAATGTCCCTTCCAAAGACAAACTCATCCTGTGCTTCTATGGAAATGGGGAATGCTGCAGTTCTACAGTTCTCCTTCTTTCAGAAGGTCTAAAAACCACAACCCAGCACCCAAAGTGCAAACAGTGCTGAGCCTGCTTCATCATCCTCATTTCAGAGACCTTTTGCATGTAAGTTTTGAAGCTGTTCCTGGCCACAGCTCAGTTCATGACTCGCAAAAAGAGCTGTGCTGGACATGCACTGCAGGGTGGGATCAAGGGCCGAGGTGGGAATGCCCTCTTTCAATCCTGGGCAGCTCTGTGTCATGGGATAGAACTGCTCTAGGATGCTGACAGACTGTTGGCTATGTAGTCACAAAACTTTCCTAAGAAAATAGGGAGAAAATAAAATTTCTTTTCCAGGAAAGTTGTTTCTTTGCTCCCTGTCCAGTCTCCCAAGTGTGTGAGCTGAAAGGCTGACATCAGACTGTTAATAGGGAGATTTTGTAGATTAGCAGAAAACTTTGAGGCTTATCTCCACTCACTATTGCAAGTCACCACATGCTCTAGACCAAACTACTGAAACCCTCACTTAGCATGTGTAAAAAGAATATAACTATAATTAATGACCTCCAAGGTCTCTGGTAAAACCATCTAGCATTTGTCAGGCACTTTGTGGGCTTTTGGGTCAAAAACAATAAGTGCAAGGTAACATTATGAAGAGTTTCAACCTCAAGTTATAATAACATATATTAGCAGGATTTTTGAGTAACAAATAAAATCGCATTGCAGAAATCTGTAGCATAGAAAATGTGACTGGACACATCACACATTCAAATAGACTTAGGGGTGTGTAACATGTAGATGTACTCTGGGCCTGGGCTTTTACACAATGACAAACCTGTTGTGTGGAGGGACCTTCTGTTGCTGTTAACAGATGAGAAACAAGTGTGAAAACACCACTTGCAGCGACTCACTCACAACAGCAGGTTGCTCTGAGGTATGAGTTACCTTGAGCTTGTTCAGTGGTATCACTCAAAGGACAAAGAGGCTGCTGGTAGCTCATTCTGCAAAACCGTCTGAGCTGCAAAGCCTCGTGAGTCACACGCCAGAGCATCTGCAAGGAAAAACACTGTTATATTTTCCAGGCCACCAAAACTCCTGCTCAAAGTGGGAAACTCACACATGTTCAATCCATTCCCTCCTCCGCACCCCCTGTTTCAACTCCTACGGGATGGGGAGTTTATTAGTTAATACTTGAGCTTAAATCTTCATCTGAGGAAGTGATGAGCATCTAAGTCTCTCCTCCCTTCCTGCACAGAGATGAAAGTTTCTTCACTGGCCTGTTCAACCTCCCCCTTCCTAGAAGAGATGAATCCCCGCTGAAGAAATCTGAAACCTCTGGCCACCCAGCATATCCTTCAGAAATAAAAGCATCTTCTCTGAGAAAATACATGCATGGAATGGAGCACAATGCAAGGCAAGCTCTGCTTGCATAGAGCTGTAGGAAATGAAAGGTAAAAGCCAAAAAAGCCAAACGGAGTGGTGTTAAGATAACAACAGGACATTGTTTTGATCCCAGGAGATCCTGTGGTTTTTCTTTTTAATAGTGTCACTTAGAGTAACTTATAAGGGAGGCAGGGAAGGTGACACAATTTTATAACTCTGCAGGGGCTTCACACCATGGGACAAGATTCCTATTGTACTGAGGAGTATTGGAAAGAAAAGGGGGAAAAGAAAAAAAAAGAGCTTGCAAAGCAGATCTAAAATTACACCTATTCTCAAGGAAGATACAAATCTAGGCCAGAAGGATTGCTCATTACAATGAACTCCTAGGAACTTTTCTAGCAAATGCTTCACAGGTATTTATCAACCTAGCTGAGTGCAGGTGAATGGGAGCAGGAAGAAAAAAAATCAGACTGTTTTCTCCCCACAAAACCCTCAGCCTAGTCTCTACAATGGATCAGGGTTTGTTTTCCATTTCCCCAGTCCAAAATTTATCCAAGAAGCTGCCGGTTAATGAGAAGGGTATGGCAGGGACATGACAGAAAGAAAGGAAATTTTAGATGTAACTAATTCTCATTACTTTCCCACACGAGATCATGTTCAGGGAAACACAAAAACAACCTTTTAGCTAATGGGGACAAAGTAAAAACAGCAGACAGAGTTTGCAGGGGCTGTGTATGCATTACACTCAGGACTGGATCAGCCCCCGAGATGCAGCCCCTGCACACTTCTCGACAATCCAGATCCCTGTGTTTCACATTGTTTACTTCAATCAGCCTCTGCTTGATGTTTTTTTCACTTGACCAACTCCCTTTACCCAGCTGCACCCCATATGGACACAGAACACTTCTGAAATCGTTTCTTTATTTCAGAAATACAAAATCATGCAGTCGACAGTGCCTTTTCAGTTCTTCTTTCTTCAGTCCCATCAGTTGCAACAGAGGTGACAGTCCATAGCACCAACGAGCTCTGGACCTCATGAGGTAGCTGCTGTATCCCATACAGCTACTGACAAGAGTTCCAGAGCTTGGCACTAATAAATAAGCTGCAAATTTCAGGACACAAAGCTGGAACAAAACAAAGATGCTGCTGTCCTCTTACACGAAAAATTCATAAACAGTTAAACTCAAAATAACAGAAAACAGGCAGATTCGAAGAGAGAAACAAAATCCAAGAAAATTGTGTGGGCATCTGTAATTTTTAAACATAAATCTATGACAATAATTACAGTGGGATGCACTTCATGTCCCACTATTATTACTCTGAGGAAAGGTCTTCAAAGATCTTTATCTGAGCTAACTTCAGCTATTGGGTACAGAACTTCCTTTATTCCCTTCCCACTCTGCACCTCACAATGCTCTTTTTGGTGTTTCCGTTCACACAGCGGGCACTGATCCCTGCTAGGAGAGGTGTCAAAACTTCTAATAAAATGACTGCTCACGCAGAAAGTCTCACAGCTGAAATTTTGGAGTCGTACAAACTCCCACACAAAGCAGGGCTGTCAGATCAGATTGCAAGGTGTCAGTTTACCCAATTCAAACCTGAGGTTCTATGAAAAAAATGCAAACAACCCCCCCTACACACACACACACAAATGGAAAATGTCAATCAAAAGTAATTAATAGTTTTCCTTCCTCTTTTGCACTCTAAAGAATGCCATGAGACAATATTCTGTGAGCTCAAATGGCTGATGAATAACATTCATTCAAAAATCAGATGCATGGTAAAATATTCACAGTTGTCAGTGGTACCTGAACACTTGTATTCCAGACACAAGACTATCCCAAATTCCTCTGCAGTCTCTGTGCTGAAATGTGCTGTGCACTGTAAAGTTTGGGAGGTGACAGAAGGCGTCAGTACAGATGGGGAGGACAGATGTGGGGTTAAACCAGATGTGAGGGAAAGAGCTTGGGGGCAGATTTGAGCCTTCAGCACCTACCATTTACGTCAAGCAACTGTGAATGATCTCATTTCCCAAGTCATCTGTGGCAAAATATGGCTTTGTGTAGAGCAGCCAATACCTACGGGAACTTATAAAAAATAAAGAATCCTGTTGAGCTTAACTGAGAGCTGAAGAGCTTTAAACCAAGCTCCTCCAAGCTGAAAGACAAAGTTCTTCATTTAGCCAGCACTATCTGGATAAAAGGGTTGGCTCTTCAGCTTGACATCAGACAGTGCATCAAGTGCTGGAGTGCTACTCCATATTTTATTTTCAATATTTAGGTATGGATTTACTCACAGATTTACTCACATACAGATTTACTCACAGGATATAGAGAAACTAACAAAGTTGTAGCCCCATGCCCTTTCTTCCCCATTACCCCACTAATTCCTATGTTTGCATCCATCCATATCCTACATCTCAGCTATCTATCTCTGCTCTCAACACAGCCACAGATCCCCAGTCCATGCAGATGAAAATACATTAATAGACAAACAACTATGAATGTAGAAAAGAAAATCCCCCCCATTTCTTTCATATCGCTTGCTGTGAGAAGGAACACCTCTCTTTTGGTGCAGCTTTCTGTCACCTAACCAGGGATTTTAGGAGACAGATATCCCTGGCTGTCAAAGTTGGCTCTGCAGCTGCACGTCACCCTCACGACGTGAGCTCTCCCTAACTCCCTTCAGTCAAACTGATCTGACTTTAGAGAGCCTATTAAAACCTTTGTGCAATTTTTTTCCTGCCTTTTCCCATTCAGTTCCCTATGTAAAGGCATGATCCTGCACAGATTTATGTTTAAGCATTACTTACTCAAGTAATCTCCTTAAAGTCAATCGCACGGCAAAGAAGGGTTTCTCAACATAACATGCCAGAGCCCTTGCATGATTATTGGCACTAAATGACTACATCATTCCCTTTCACCATCTAACACCTGTGTTGTTTTATGGACAGATGCCATATATATGTTTTGGATTTTTTCCAGCCTTTATTTTTGTTCCCTCCACATGTTTTAACCTATTGGCTAGAATAATCTTCATACATCCCTAATCTATTCTGAATGGTAAGAAGTTTCAGACACAGGTAGCTCCTCCCAGCCTACTTGCAGGCAACCTAATGGCAAGAGGACCAGTACTCTGGTGATCTTTAAAGCACCAGGCCTGTAAGTCGTTGCTGCTGTTGTAACCCCATAAAGCTCTTTTCTTTTGTTCTCTTGTTGAGACTGGTTCCTAGTACCCTTCAGACATTTTATTGATCTTTCTCCCCCTCTAGCTCATACATGCTAATTGTACCTCTGTAGCAAAACAATCTTATTATCATGTTAATTAGTGGGAGGGTTGTTGAGGGTTTCCAGTTCATTACCTGCTAATTTCAAGATAAATGAATCCACAGGTTACTAAGTAAATAAGGTCACCTATCAAGTACTTGTAAACGTGTTTGTAAACAAGGAGGGGAGATGGGGAGAGGGAGAAAGGGAAGTATGTTTAGTGTGGATGGTGGGAAGTAGCTTTGGACACGGATTTGGCATCCCATGCTGGGGTGACTCCATTTCCCTTGAACTCATTTGTAATGGAAAGCGAATGTTTGCTGTCCACCTGGTTCCCCAGTGGGACGTTTCCTCCTGCAACTACTTTGTGAGCTCAAAGGGCTCTTTGTGAGCAGATTACTCACTCAGAGGTTTGGTTGATTGTTGCTGCCTTTTGTGGTGAGAGCCAGGAGTGAGGACATGCACTAGGCAATACAGCACCAAAGAGGAAAGAAAAAAGCATGGTAGTGTGAGTCACAGAAACCTCCCCCTCCACATGGCTCAGGGTTATTCATATTGCCTTTATATACAGGGCACCAGCACAAAGGAATTCAATGGAAGAGGGGAAATAAACAGTCAGATCCTCTGCTGGGCTAAAATGACATGTGGCTTTGAAATCTGTGCCTTTACGCCACACCCCAAATCTCCAGGAAAATTACTCTCCGAGTGGGGCAAGTGGATGAAAGGACCATGGAGAAAAGCATATCTGAACCATGGGGATTGCAGAGGTAATGTATCAGGGGTCAAAATGGAAAGGAATACTCAGCAGGCTCCCTTGGGCTCCATCCTCGATGGTGTTCGTTAACGTCGGTGAAATAAATATGTGTATTAACTGTTCACAGCACACTGAGCTGGGGAGGGCAGCCAGCTCACTGGAAAGGAGAGAAATTCAAAGAGTTATTGATAAATTGTGGGGGAGAAATGGGGTACCAATCCCCATGGGAAATTTCCAGGTCCAAGTCAGAGCAGGAATAAGGTATGTGAGTACAGACTGAACCTTGCAAAGGGGCGATTTCTCCCTAAAGGATGTGAAAAGTTGGGCAGATCTCAAGTTAAAGAGAAGGGAACACTGTTAGGATGTTGTGGACAAATCAGGCATGACAGTAGCACACATAAGTAGGAGTATTGCCTGCCAGACTCCTGAGTGACCTCCAGCCCATGCAGTGCTGGCTGGGGCAGGTTTAGAGGGGGAGCAGAGCTCCAGGGAATTTGGCCTGTGAAAAAAAGAGACCAAATGAACACTGAGGGTCTTCAGAAAATTAAAAGATCAAAGAAGGAAATAATCTACCCTCTAGAGCCCTACTGGCCAGAAAGTAAAATGTTCACTTTACGGCAAGAAGGATTCAGGTTATGGGGAAAACTCAGGTGCCTATACATAAATATTTAACGTCAATTTAGGGACCAGGGATATCTAAGGCAGGCTGGCAAGCATAATGAGGGACCTGCAAGAGGCTTGTACCTTTGAGATAAGGCTCTAGGTTTGGTAAAATACCATAAGAGGTTTTAAATGACAGTGGAGATGTGTTTAGGCATCTGAATCATTCCCCAGGTAAAACTTATGGCTATGGGTAGTGAAACACTGGAGCAGTTTGCTATGAAGTCTTTATCTTTGGAAGAAGACAGGACAGTCTGCCTGCCTTGATGCACTGGGATCTAGCAGATTCCCACTCAAAACTACCTTCTTATTTTGTATCTAGGTGAGAATTCATCAAATAACCTCTTTTTCTGGCTGTGGTGCTCCTGGACTCAGCTTTCTACTTAACCCATGTCTGAGTCCGCTTCAGAGGCTTGGTATGGTTCACAAAACCTCCAAGGGTGATGCAGTGGGTTAGACCTGAGTGAACTGGAGAGATGGGGAAATTGCAGTGAGTAATTCTTCTGCCCCATCCCACCTTTTTCTCTGAGGGAGATGTCTGAAAGCACGGTTTCAGTTTGTCTGGTTTGATTCAAATTCCATTTGCGAGATACACTTGTGGTAAATTTCTTCTTTTTCCCTAGTTGCTTTTAAAATTTGTTATTTGTGCCAGGAGCTCTGTCATTTGAGTCACCTGATCTTCTTCCACCAGCTGGGTGAGCATATAGCAACTTGTATCATCAGCTTCCAAGGGTGAACAATCATGAAAAACAAATTTAAAGTTGCCTTTTGCGAGCATGCAGGGTAGAAATAACCATATGAATGTTTGCTAAAAACAAGTGCAAAAGCACCACAAAAACAGGGCAGGCAAATCCATTTAGTCTTCTTTTTTTCCTCCCCTCTATTTTATTTGGAGAGCTATGGATTTTTCTGTTTTATACACATTAGAAGGCAGAAATAGCCTCTTTTTTTTTTTTTTGAGAAGTACTTGATATCAAATGCCTGAGAAACACAGCAAGCCCTTCTCTGAACTATGAATTGCATGTGCTTTTATTTGGATACCAGAAACTTGGGGATTTTAAATTTCAAGAACAGCAATTTTGAGGAATATTCAGCATGATCTTACTATTGTAACTGAACAGCTAAAATATATGCATGAAACATAATTAAAGGGGGTCTGTTTTTGTGTTTATTTAATTTTCACCTGCTTCATATAGGATCAGAAAAGACTTTGAGAAGAGATGTCTTCTGTGTTCAGTTTTTTAGTGTGCTCGAGAATTTGGGGGTTGTTTTCCTGTGGTTAACTGCATAATTAATTCAGTGTTTATTAAGATGGACTGAAATGTTTGTATCATCTGGTTTTGGCTTCCCTTTCAGAATACCTTTAAAGTTTCTGACTGTATAAAATGTAGATACTCCAGAGGCATCGTGGTTTAGCAGTCCAACTGGCTGCTGAAAAGCTGAATTCTCCCTTCTTCTTTTTTTTTAATTAAGATAATAAATTGGTCTTAAATTATCCCTGAAATCAGACCAGTGTTGATTACAATGGGTTTCATGCTGTGACAGCTCAAGATGATGTTATTTTTATTCCTTTTCAACGAGATCTTAATCTCTCCCTGCGTGTAAACAAATTGTCACAGTAACCTTGTTCTTTAATCTCCCAGCTGAAGACCTTTAAAGCATTGGGAGATAACAGATCTAACTGAGATTTCATCAGCTTTCAGGCTTTTACAGATATGCCGCATGCCTCTCCCACTGCTGCAGTCTTTAAATGTTGAAGGAGAGAAGTGCACATTACACTCAAAAGCTTTCCTTAAACGTTTGAAAATAGTATCCGCCTAGCAACATGCGATCCAGGACTCGAATCCACAGACAAAATTTGGATGCAGGCACAGCAAGCCAAATTGCTACCTGTTGTAGCTGGTGCAGAACTTTCCCACTGGCTCTCCTGCATCACTCTGGCTCACCCGGGTCAACCTTGCTGAAAAGGTCGACGGTGTTTTAATGCTCAGAACAACATTGTATGTCAGGAAGAAACAACAGCTTGCATTTCCTAATCTTCTCTTAGCAAAGGAAAGCAATTTCAAGGGGCAGTTAGTAAAAAGAGGAATGAAAAGACCAGAGGTAACTTGCTCTTTTTGTTTTTATCTCCCTTCCACCTGCTTTGCAAATATGAACTAATTTATCTTCTCAAGCAACAGATACATAATTATACCTGGTCAGCTCTTACAAATGGGGCAAAAGAGGCAACAAGCTGCAAAGTTATTTGCCTAAGGCTCTGCAGGCGTCTCGCAGGCAGTGAGCAATGGCCCACCCTGGGGAATCCAAATCTTAAGCCTCACGACTCTTCCCTGAATGCTTTGGAGCAAACTCCCAGGATTAGCTAGTCATGATTTTAATGGTTTTCTGCTAACTTCCCAAAACTCTTCCTTCCACTGGCACATGGCTGGGATAATGTTGTCAGCTCCACCTGTGAATACTTCTTTAAAAAATAATGTCAACAATCTGTATGTCAGGCTATTTCAGTGCATTCAGATGAGCGTTTTTCATGTTTGAGGGCATGTAAGGATCATTATTCATAGTGGTAGGACTGGGAATACTCAATAGCATCCATAAACCTGGTGTGCATTTCCTTACAGGTGAACATTATTTGTGAGTAGACATATGGGTACATTTTCCAAACACTATACAGAAGCCACTGCACACACACAAAAAAATCTGTTCCTGTTAAAATACCTTTTGCCCAGGCATCTATTGATGTTTGGAAAATGTGCTCCATTTATTTACTGGCATGCCAGTTATTTGTCTATATAACAATGTTTTCTGTCAAATCAAAAAATTTACTGTTCCTATAGTTTAAATTCTTTCATTGAAAATTCAGTCAAAACTATCCTGACATAAAGGTTTCTCTGCAAACAACAGAGGTGTCTGCATTGGGTTGGTAATAATATTGTCCCAGATTTACTACTGACTTGCATTTGTTTTGATATGCTTCCACATCAAATTTAAAAGCACTTCATGTATTTCAGAGTATTTTAAAGTTGTAACAGATATGTGTTAACAGCATATAAGTATCAACTAAATACATATATATATATATAAATATATATATATAAAATGTAAATTAGATTTTATTTATCAACATTACCATTGACTGAGAACTATTTCTTTATTTCTGGATGTTTGGCTTCCTGAGAGATCTGAGTAAATAAGCAACTTTCAGAAGGAAAACAGGCAGATTCTCAGGTGGAGAATCTTAAATTGATGAGGCATATTGCATGCTTCAAAATTTCCTCATCAGAAATAACAAAATGATTCACCAGTAACAGCGAAAAATAATCAAGTTTCTCCATATAAAATTATTCTGTAAACATCTCTCAGGTTTGTCAAACTAATGACCAAAAGAAGACAAAGCCACAGAGAAATTAACATGAGGATACAAAAAGTTGCAATCAATACATTTGAAACACCTACGGTTTTTTTTCCCCAGGATTAAATTTTTTATTCTGAAATTCTGTTAACTCTACCCTCTTCTACCATTGAAATGTAGGTAAATTGGCAGGATCAGCTCAGAAATATTTCGAGAACATCATTGACATGTAGTTTCCTGAAAATATTTTAAGTAGGCAATGGAAAATATTTACTTAGTTATTTTTCAGGAAGCTGGTAAAGTGACCATGTAGAGAGTGGATTTGGGGAATATTTACTAGCTGAAGTTTGAAAGTGACACCTTCCTCACTTGCTTCACTATGGATAATTCCAACCTGTCCTGGACACACGTGGAAGAGTACTTGGGATACCTGGGTTGCCACATAAGGCTGCCACATCACTTCTATCCTTATAACACCCACAGGCTGCAGCCCAAAAAACAGAAATACACAGGTTTCCCCTCTACTCTGAAACTATTTCCCAAACATTCATCCTTTCTCCTTTTAATCTATCCAGAAAGAAGACCTCCCTGGTAAAACATCATTAAAAATGTACAGTGGTTTTAAGAGCTAAAGGGAATGGCTTTAAATGTAAATACCAGAGAGAGACTCTGGTTCAGTTTCTGCAGCTGCAGTTCAAGTCAATATACTTAGTACCAACAATTTCTTATCCTAGCACAGGCTAGCAAAATACCACTGCCTGAACTAAGTATAACTTGTCTTGCAACTTCTGTAAGAGTGAAGATCAATTTTCTCCCTGAGCAACAGACTAATTCATCAGCAGAGTGGAGACTAAGACGTGGCAAGAACAAATAGCAGAGAGCAGAGAAGAGAAACAGAGAGAGAGGAAAGGAAGAGACTGGAGGGAAAATGATGACAAAGTAATTTGCTAACTAAGGCGACCCGATGGAGCCCCCAATTCTGTGTCAGCTGGAAGGGAAGAGGCTACACCTGTGTGCAGCCCCACATTACTATTTGCATAGCAGTAAACCCCAGAGGTAGAGTAGGTGCCTACCAGAGACTGGCTGCAGTGCAAGGCTGTGTGATCTGTCATTCACTAAGCCCTTGGCATTGCTTTGCCTTCCTCATATAAACTCATCCTTCGTTCTCATCAGTGTATTTTGAGCCTTCTGAAATGAGGAGAGGTGGGTATCTCCATCCACCAGGCTGAACTGACTTTCCCTGTGGTGCTGCCAACACAATTTTAAAGCAGATAGTGTAGATGATTACTTAAGTGAATTTACACATGATGGCAAATAACTATGCTTAATAAAACTGAGAGAGCCTTAATGATTTCATTTTGGTGATTTAATTTATAAAAGCAAAGCTTAATCATTTAATAGCATCATTAAGAAAACACCACAGGAAGTTTAGAAATAAAGAATCATCCATATCTCCTGAGAAATGAGTTTTCTTCTAACATTCAGTTCATGACAAAATAAAACGGAAAGCTTACAGCTTCTTAAATAATTGCACTTGAAATATAAGCAATCCCTAAAGAATCCATTCAGCCTCATCTTCTGCAGCACAGAAGAATTGCATTTCTGTTCACCACAGTGTGAAAGAGGCTTCACAAGGAAAAGGCACCATTGGTGATGGGATTGCTTGTATATTTTTTTTGTTAAAGACTGCCTTGTGAACAAATTGCAAATGTCAAAGCAATTAAAAATAAATGTTTGCTTCAAAAGCAGTAGTTTAAAATAAAATCATATTCTGCCACCACATTTGACAATGGAAGCATCCCTTACCAGCATATGGACAGTGTGTATGTCTGTGCACACGTGCACACACAAATGTGCCCAAGTTCCACATGGAAATCTCCAAGGACTGGATTAACCAAGAGTTTGCACTGGGGTAATGGAAAATATGACCTCATTAGCACTAAGTTTGTCATTTGCTCCATAATACAAAAGTAAATTACAATGTATTAATGCAGTTAGTGTTGTTTTTAATGTGCACTGGGATACAATAAAAGTTTTTATTGGGGAAGTGTGATGGCATGTTTTCACTGTGGCATTAGCACTGGTCTTCTGATAGGGCAGCCAGTCATATTACCCAGTGGAACACTCCTATAATGATGTAGTAAAATTTGACTCTGATATAGTAAAATCTGTTTATGGTAAAGCTGCTTTTTCACACAATTGGGCTGGGGCAGGGAGCAGGGAGGACAGAGCTGAAAGAATTCTTGTCTAACTGTATTTTCCTATCAAGTGCTCAAAAACAAACAAACAAACAAGCAGATACTCCCAGGCTTCAAGCCTGCCCAAAGGAATCACCTTGCCACACTCTCCATTTTCCTTTGCCAGGCTCCTTGGCTTGCTCGATTCATCCATAGGTTTGTGATCCAGCAGCTGCCATAAATTAGTGCCCACATCTTGGTGAAGGACTTAAACAGGAGCACTGAAATTTAACACACTTTTAATGGGCTTGTCAAGGAGTTTTGCATGTACAACCCAGCCCATGTAAAACAACCTCAGGCACATTCGTGGCTTTGGAGCAGGAAGGTGATGGTGGAGAGCAGGGGGTGGGGAGGAATCCTGTCCCTGTTGAGTACAGAGCTTGCCTCTGTGTGTAGCAGTGCTGGCAGCCTGCACCCTCCTGCCCCTGCCCCTTTATTACATTACCAAGAACAGGTTTGTGGTACTAATGAGGGTTTGCAGGTGCTACTTTTAAGCCATGATTTTGTATTTCACTTCTAACTGGACAAGGGAAGTTTCATGCATTTAAACTCATTTCCATTGGTTTTCTTAGGTCCTGGCTGGCAATGACCAGGTCATTGTCATGACCCAGCCACACTGCAAGTCATGGTTGTCTATCCAGCACCCCACACCAGCAAACCATGGTCCACAATTCCTTGATTTCCAAACTCCTGTTTCTTAGCTTGTTTCAAAACCAAGGCCGAACCTGGGTTTCTGTGGCAGTAGCTCAGCACAGGCTGAGCCTGCACCATGACTGATTGTTGGTGTGCCTCCAGAGGCCTAGAAAGCCATGTTCATTGCTGATGTGACCAGGGGAAAGGTTGTTGTCCAAACTGGAAGCTATCATGGGCGGGAAAAAAGTGGCTTATTAAGACAGCAGTGATTCCCATCCTTCCCTGAAAATGCAGCAAGAGACTTAAGCCATCAGCCCAGTTCCCACCCATTTACTCTCTGCCCCTTCTCCTTTTCCCTTCCCTCACTAAGATCCAACCTTTCATTTCTGGGGAAACTAACCTGGATTTTGCTTTTGTTTCCAAGATGTGTTAACCAGCTTGAATGTCCTTTTGAGCGATAGATGAAAACAAGAGCTGGAGAGGAAAATTTGCTAGGACAGAGCTGTGAGAAGCATTCATTAAAACAAAAAGATATCCATAAAGTCCTGAATAAGGCTTTGTAATGAATGGACCCAACTAGCCTGTGCCTGTGGCTCTCTTGCTAGACTAGTGACAGTGGTTGAAAGTTATTTATTTGTTTGTAATATACTTTTCCACTGAAACACTTTAGTAATAAAGAGACATGAGGGGAGACACATTAGAAAGTGTGCCATACATCAAAATGAAAAGTACCACATAAGCTACATGATAAACGTAGGATAAAATGTACTTTGTTTTCCACAAGACAAAGCAATAAGGAAAATGCTGTGTCTGAAGTAATTTTGAGCTTGGAACTTCTGCTGGTTATTTATTTTTATTAAGCAAATATACAACCCTGTGAATGTACCTGGTGCTAACTAAACAAGAACAGCACACAGTCCTGGGTCTGAGAAGTTCACAGCCCAAGGTGAAGACACAACAAAAGCCAACGATTGAGGGAAGCACTGAGATATTTTCGGTGAAAACAAGCGGAATTTATAAAAGCAGCAAATAATATGGCTATTGAAACTCCACATAATCATTAACAGGTATAAACACATCTCCTCTCCTTCCCATTTATTGATTTATTCCCCAGTGGCATATTGTCTAAATCCTGCACAGCGAGTCCCGAGGCAAGGACAGCCTTTGTGTTATTTGTACAGTGCTTAGCACCGCTGGGCCCCGATCTTTCACCAGGGTCTTTTCTATTTCTTTTTTTTTCCAGCATAGCTAATATAATGAGCAGATCTCAAGATGAGAGTGAGGGAAGAAAAGCATCTGCAAGACGAGAGTCAACAAAATCTGAGAGTGACACCAGGGGACTCTGATTGGGAAGCAAGAAAGAGGGACAGAGAGCTAAAGCGGGGGCAGAGACACCGGTTACCAACTCCTTTTACTTATTTACTTAAGAGCTCTTGCAGTTTTACTTGAAAATGCACAAGGAGACAAGAAAAGAAAAAAGTTATTTTGACTTACAAAAGCGTGGAAAGGTCATTAGGAAGACTTGAGAACCAATAAAGCTCTTTAAATCCTTCCTACTTGTAATGCATAGAGCAAAGCTTACAGGAAAGCTGCAGCTAAGAAAATTACAAATGGTAATGCTATTATTTGGCATATAGTTGCCAAAGGCATTCAATATAAAGATTTTACAGAGGTGTCAACTGATATATAGCAAACACACAAACAGTCTCCTGCTCTGTAACATATGCAAGGAGAAACGAGACTAAATATTAAGCATATGAATTATATATTCTTGCAATGCGAGGCTGAGAAAATGCTTGCTGTGCACCATAGTTAAAATGAGCAATAAATACCAGGGTTAATGCTGGCAATGTCTTGTTGGGGAAGGTTCCTCTAAGCCCCCCTCTCCCAAGTTTGGGTTTCAAACCATTTTCTGCTGTGTTGGATAATGAAGTGATTAGACTGCTCCTTTCCAAGGCTGTTACATATTTAAAACAGGTTCCACCGCTGCTTCATTTTAAACATCAGAACCTGTTTTGGGCGCCAGAAATGTGAAACATGAACATCAATAGCTTTCTCCTGCCAAGATAAGAGCTTGCTGCAGAGGCCAAACATATGTCTCTCTTTCTTTCCCTGAGGAGGTTTCTGGATAAGGAAGAGGTGTGTCGGTACCTGAGCTGCTTATAATGACTCGGACACACATGGGCTTTTTGTAACCTTCCCTTTGCTCTTTCTCTGTGGGGCAGCAAGAAATTTTGGTCTCAAAGTTATTGCCATCTGGGTTTGAAAGGCTGGGTCTGTCTGAGATTGGCCTCCCCAATTAAAGTGGCTTTAACTGACCCCCTTGGTAGGTGCAAGCCTTTATGGAGGCAGCAATATAGACTGCTTTGTTTCCTCAGGAAGGGTCATCCCAAGGCTTGCACTTTGAAAGGAGCAGCAGGACTGTTGTGATAAAAGGCACCATCATTGGTACCTGCCTCGGCGCCAGCAACATTCAGGTGAGGGAGCCGATAGCGATGCAAATGTGAAGCGCTGCTCTGTTTCAAAGAAAAGCTCTCACACCGGGCCAGGAAAATCAGGATCTTGCTTTGCTCACCAGTCAAGGCAATGCCTTTGCCACCTCTGAGGTGCTGGAAGTGCTGCCGTGCCCAATGCGCTGGGTGAGCGCCCGCACAGACAGGTCGTGTGAGCGGGACAAGGCACAGCTTTGTATTCAGCAACCTTGCCCAAAAGGCAAATTAGTTCTTGCAGCTCAAGTTTAATGAACAAAAAGTGCTCGTAGTAACCAGACTCTTGCCTCCCTCAAACAAGGTGGGGTAGTGTCAGGGCAAACTCAGCTGGAGACCTGGAGAAAGATTTTCCTTGTGTTTCGCTCTGCTTGACCGACTCTGTGCAGATCTGAGCCACCCTGGCTGCCTTCCCTGCTGTCTCTGCAGAGAAGAGAGACACCTGAGACAGCCTCTCTGCTGGTGGACTGGGATGTGTGCCCTCCCACAGTGACTGCCACTGTGTTTTACTCCTCTCGGGCGCAGAAAGCATCGATTTCATGTCATGCCCTCACAAGACAAGAGTGACATAACTTAGCAGCTCCCCACCCCAGGCTGCTGGCTCCCAGCCCTGGGACACTATCTAGAGAGAGAATTGCAACCTTGAACTGATGTTTCCCAGCCAAGACAGCAGCTTAAATTTCTCCTGAACCTTTCCAGTTTACCACAGTGTATGCAGAGCTCTGCCCTTTCCAGAGCCATCTCTACATTCCAAACACTTACTTGTGCCTTGAAAGCACACCTCAAAAAATAACCACAAGAAAATATAAATCAGGCAAATCCAGGAACTCTGTCTGAGCGTAAAAAGTGTCAGTATTTAATTTTTACTTCTTAAAACATCTGTCATCAAAATCAGCACTCCCTCAGGCCACTCTAACTGTAGGGACTCATGGGGACTCACACCTGGGCTGAGGGATGGTGGACATGAAGCCACAGGGCAACTGCAGTTTCACCTTTTCTTTAACATTTAAAAAGTCCTAAGCATAGTCTGGTCATGTGGATACAGCAAATCCCTCCCCAGGCACTAAAATACAACCACCTTTAAAGTGGAAACAGCAGTAAAAGACTGTAGAGCTGGATAGACACAGCAAACAGCCCCTAAATATAGGAAGTTTCAAACAGGGAAAATGATGGTTGCTTCATGGGATTTTGGCTCTGGTGAAGAACCAGGGCTCCTAAATCTTCAGAGTCAGCACCATCCAATTTTTAAGCAGTTAAGCACTGACAAATAAATGCACCATTTAACTGCCTCTTATTGAAATTAATAGAAATGAATCATCTTGGCATTTTTGAAAAATCTTTCTGAACCAGCTTAGGTGCCTAAATATCTTTAGCAGCATAGACCTAAGCAACTTTTCAAGTACTAGTTAGCTGCTGCTTCCTAACGTGTCTCATAGCACTAAATCACACAGAATAAATGGAGTTTTTAATGAATGTGAGAGGATGGGGCTTCAGCTGCCAAGTTTCTCTTAGCCTTGAGCAAAGAGTGGCAGTAGCTGTGAAGCTGGTCCTGCCTCAGCCAGCTGAAAGTCGGGCAAAAATGTTGCACCCTAATTCTTCCAGCCTGTTTGCAGCACACACACCAGTTTTGTTGCAATGCTGTTGTTGTTGTTCTTACTTCATGAGGTTTCCTGATGCTTTTTTTTTTTTATTTTATTTTTCCTGGGATCCTGAGTATGCAACAGCACCAGCTGCTTCCAAGGGAAGTCACACTGATGTCTGACATCCTCTCTCCCATAGCATAGCAGCACACAGCAAACCACAGCCTGACCCCTAAAACCCTGACAGACAAGGTCCTTCTTCACACAGGACTTCTCCCATTCATTCCTTAAGCTCATGATGAGCTTGAAATAGCCATCAAAAATCCAAACCGCTGCAAGCACAGACATTGGAGGAAGATGGAGAAGGGCTACTGCAGTGAGAAAGAGCAGCTAAATCGCTGCTGTGGTCATAAGTTTGTTCTCATTCAAAGGCTTTAGTTCATCAGAGTTGCTGTGAGAAGGGGAGTGAAGGGAAGGCATTTGAGAATGCTTTGCATCCTTTTGTGTTTGATTTTGGATGGCTTGGGAGGCACAGCACATTCAGATCCCAATGTCATTGTTTAAGGGGTTGTTTGTTTTCATTCCCCTCCTCCCTACACTGAAAATTAAATTTGGCACACAGAGACCAGGCACTGATGACTCTTCAGGGATAGATTTTTATTACATTTAGGAGACAGTCAAAATAGTTTTTGACATTATTTTATTCTAGGAATTATAACTGAGACCCTAAGGGATGGAGACACGCAAAGCCCACAGTAAAGCAGTGGGAGATGCTGATTGCCCAAGGCTCCTTTGAAATCCCAGATTATGTTATGGATATAGTCACAGAATTGAAAGTGATCCACTTACCACAATTTAACCAGTTGCTGCCTGTCAGATGAGGCATGGGAACCACTTTTATGGTCTAAACAAATGTGTTAACTAACAAGTTGTGGTACGTCGAGAACATGCACGCGGTTGCTGTGGCTCAGTCGTGGGAAGTTGCTGGTGAAGCCACAGTCATTCAGCCATCTCAGTCATGTGCCTGTCCCTCATGGAAAGGACATATTGCTCATATCAGACAGCACTTCTAAGCTTCAAGCATGTGGTGGCCTCAGTGTGTCTGCTGTGTACAGCTCACGACGCTGAAAGCAAGATGTAAAGGGCGAATGAAACAAATCAATGGGTGAAGGGCAGAAGGCAGGAATAATACTGGGGAGAATAAATAATGGGCAAGCAACACATTTTCTACAACTGCTGGATGTCCAGAGTTGTGATTCTTCACTAGATTTGAGGAAGAGGAGGAATTGCTTCATTATGGACATACAAACATATTTTATTGTAAGATTTTAAAAATTCATTCCAGTTTTATTTTAGGGATCAAAATACCATATACCCTAATCTTTGCCTCTATTTGCTCATGGTTGCAACCCTGCCTGTATGTAAAAAAATTTTAAAAACTGAAAACATGATGTTATATTCCTTGAAATACTTGCAGTGTTTAATATAACATTTGGAATATCTAAACCAAACTCTCCATATTTTTGAACCGGGAACCTCAGCTGGCTACTGGAACTAAACAGGCCAACTACATCTTTTGCTCAGCTCTGTATTCAGTTAATAATAGTAGTACTTTGAAGTTAGCCAATTCCTTTCCTCTAACAGTCTCACAGTGCTTTTGAAATGAAACTAGATGTTATTACTCCTTTGTAGTGGCTCAGAATAAACCATGAAGTAAACAGTTTGCTGAAGGCTACAGAATAAACTTGTGGCAGAACCCAAGTTTTCCATGGCCTAGCCTATTTCTGTAAGCTGATGATACCTAATTTTGGGGTCCTAAAATGCTATATTTTCCCTTAAGGGGGTATTTGAATGCTATACACACTTCCTTTGTCACATGGATTTTAAGAAATTGAACTTGAGGCATCCCCATCTCATAGGGCCACATGGTAGATGTGTGTCCCATGCGAGATAGTTACTGCAGTGGGACCCAGGGGAAAAAAAGACAACAAACCAACTTGCAGAAATTGATCTGAGCATCACAAAATCTGGCCAACAGCTCACTCCCTGCCCAAATCAAAATATCAGCCAGAAAAGTGGGCTGCAGAGAGCAGGCTCTGAGTGGGATAAATTGTTGTGATGGGCTGGAAGCTACAGATATGACAGTTCTGTTCTTCCTAATACACCTGCCATCATTCACTGTGTTCATTATCACAACTCTTCTTGTATTTTTATTCATCAGTGAGAGCAAAATGACCGAGCCTCTTGATGCCTTTGTCTGCGAAACACCTTTGTCTGCTGTTTTTGTATCACCTTTGCCATCGCTGCTATAACAAATCACCTTGTTAATGTTACAGTGCTTGTTCTTGTGGCCCAGGGTGATCCCGTGTAGACTGGTGGGCAATGTTCACATAACTATAATCCACCACATTTTCATGCAATTAGTATGCGGCAGAATTGTTCTCAGATACTCACACACATACAAAAAGATTAAATAAAGCCCATTTAATGTCATGAATTGTCCTGTTAGGAGTTAATGAGGTCTGGTAGGTTGCCAAAGTCCAACACACAGAAAGCTCAGGCAGGCCAGGAGGGAGAAAGGGAGGAGTTGCTGGGTTCAGCCAGATAGACCTTGAAGTGCAACAGCTGTGCCTTGTCTTTGAGGAGAGGATCAAGTAGAGAATATGAGATAGGCAAACGTTGGCTTAAACTTTCTTCTCTCTTTGATTGTCCTTGGACATCTGCCTCATCTCCTGTCAAGAATGTTTGGCAGCTGTGAGCCCAGAATAACACTGCCGCTCAGCCAGGACGCTATCGCCGTCGTCTAATACTTTAAGCCAACTAGTCTCTGCTGTGTGCCTTGACCGATCCTGAACTATGCTAATGCCTTGAGCTAACTAGGCTTTCTAACAGCCCCTGGAATACATAGAAGTGGGGCCCGCGGTTTATTTTCCTCACGTGCTAATTGGCTTTAATTGTTGGCCAATTGGATTTCAAGTTTAGAAAAGGGTGCCCCAGACAAAAGGAAAAGTGTTAACTTAAGACCGTGGGAGAGACGGGCCATTCTGTTCAGTTTCTAATGTAGCAGACTTTATGCAGATGCATAAGTCTCAGGGCAATGGCTGTCCTAGAAAGATTTCTCAAGCATAACCAATGTGGTTTCCTATAAAATATATGCTTCCATACAGGCTGAATGTCATTAATGTTCAGCTATTTCCTGGAGTGTAAATTCCCATCCTTCAGAACCAAAGTGTTTGTGCTCATTTTGCCTCAAAAATAGAGGGGTGGGTAAGAGGAATATCAGATTAATTCTGATATTTCAACTGGTTTAGGCAGTGCCTTTAGTAGTAGAAACATTTCTGCAAAATCCAGCCTTCTTTTGGCTCCACAGTCATGGCAAGAGAGTAGGAAGAGGTGGTTCCTTCCTCATGTATCTCTACACTTGTCCAACAGAAACAAGCCCTCTCTGAATAAGAGGACACTCAGGTTCTGCATCCACTCCATCTCTGATCAGTGTTATCACATCATAAGATTCATTTTCTGGTGACACCAGTTTTATGACCACTGCATTTCCATGTATTTCAAACGAGTTCATGAGAAGAGAATCAGGCCATGTAAATACCTGTGAGATCAACCAGCCTAAATTATTTCTATGTCATCTTTAATGCGTGTATCCTCCAACATCCTTGCTAGTTAGGGTAGTGCTATTATCCATCTTTTCCTGAAGGCACAGAGGGGCAAATCCTCAGAGGTAGTTGGGATCGTAAATACCTATGAAAATATGTGCTAGAGAGACTAAAGGCCAGCTTTTAAAAACTAAATTAATAGGATTTGGGCACTTAACCTGCTTAAGCACTTATAAGAACTTGCCAAAGAACTACTGAAAACCTGATCAGAAGTGATTTGCCTAGGTCATATTAGCTGCTTTTTGCAGAGCAGGAATCCATGTCCTAAAAACCTATGATAGGAATTTAGTGCCATTAGGACCCAACTGAGCTCCTGAGCAAAACCTCAAACAAACTGTCATCTTTATCACTACATAAAACACCTAGTAATAGGAAATGATTAGGGCATTGTGAATATCTGTTGATCAGCAGTGAGGTTTTCTGCCCCCATTTATTTTTCTGGTTTTCTGAAGTATACTCTTTACACAAAGCTCAGTTCAAACCATTTTCCCTGGCCCATCCAGATGAAGGTAGAATGATGCTGTTGCACAGAGGCAGCAAGCTGTTTTCAAAGCTATGCAACATCCATTACCAGATGCTGATTAATCAGTTTTCAACCTTTTGTTTTGGAGATCATTCTGTAGTAGAGGTTCAGACTGTTTTCCATTACTTCTGATTAATTAATACTACCCAGTCAGTACAAAAGGTGGTGTTTGGCCCTAACGAGCTACTGGACAATTCTCACCAGGGAGGGATTTTAGCAGAGGTTGGGATTATTGGAGATGGTCATGGTAGAATAACATATGATATTCCAATTTACAACTAGTCTTCGAAGAGCTATAGCTAATGACACTACATTTGTCAGACTGCCTAATTTAGATCAGTAAATTGAGGTCAATGCACATGCATAACAAGAATTCAGAAAAGCAACTTTTTTACTGACGTTCAGTGCATTTTTTGTGCAAGCTACACTAAAAACAAGGATAGGAAATAAAGGTATTCAGGCACATGCTCATTCTCATGCAAAACTTAATGAAGTTTTCTCTGACCTTTGAGTTCTAGGGCAGTCAATGTCTCCTCTGTGCCTGTATCCTGGTAGTCCAGGACTGCCTTTATTGGAGCAAATACAAGATTGTTTTTCAAGCCCAGACCTGACCACATGAACCCTTAGGTCTCAGTCTCTGGTGTTGTTGTTCAGTGTTCTGAAAAGTTCAGTGTAAGTGTTTCCCACTCAGGTGCATTTTACTCACTCCAGATGAGATCAGAGCTGAGAACACCAGAGCAGCCCACAAAAATCTAGTGGTAGTTCCAGTTGGGATGAGAAATAGGAGTGTTATAAATCTCCTGACTCATTGTCCTAACAGAAGCGGAGGTAATTTGGATTACTTCAGACAGTGGGCTGTTCTATCCAAATCAAGCTTGAGCTGTGAATGTCATGAGCCCTTTACTTGTAAAAAAGGTTTTCAACAACAAAAAGAGGATTTCAGTTCCATCCTATCTCCTTACCCTATGTAAACTGCTATAACAAAAGCAAAAACAGAGGAACTATGCAGGGGAGTGACAAATTCACCAAATTCCTCTTCGTTAAAACTAATGCCTAGTGATAATATCATGCTCTTCTCCATGAAACATGATATTCTCTCCTGGTTTACAAAGCACTAGGGGGGAACATGCTTGCAAAAACTTCCAGTCACAGTGAATCTGACCTGGAGCATTTGTCTTTTGGGGGCAAGACCTAAGATCAGCCTCCTCAGGAGTTCAGAGACACCATGGGATTAGCACGAAGGGGCTCTGCTGGGTTCTTCACAGCCACATGCCAAACACTGGGTCAATGCTCCTCCCTGTGCCCATAGACACCTTGCCCTCTCTGGCAGGATTTGTGGGAGATAGGTCCTGCCTGCAGGGACAAACTGCCCAAACTAAGCTATTTGCTTCTCCTTCAATCCATATCTCCTTCTTCCAAGCGCATCTCAGCATCCACAACGTGAGGAAAAACTGGTAGACAGCAGCCCCGGAGACGGGACTGTCACACCGTGCTCCCCCCTGCCTACTTATTTTCACTTGGGATTGTCCCAGTTTGGCTCCCTTTGTGTATCCTACGCTGCAAGAGATCATACGGCCATCGCCGAGGAAAGCTGGACACTAGACACTTTCTGCAGCTCGTCATCACATCTCTGGGGTTTGTCACGAGGGTGAGCTGCAGGCTGACGCCAGTCACCTGCTTTCGAGGCAGTGAAGTGCTGCTTTCCAGTGCTCAGCGGGTCCCGAGAAGCTGCAAGTGGATGCGAGTGGCAGATGCTAACAGACAGCAGAGAGCCTGGATCTCCAGCCCTGCCTCTCCCTGACAAATTACACCTTCGCCACAAACATTTCAGCGTGTAACTTATCTCCCAATCGGAGGGCTGGCTGCCCCTCCTCGCAGAGGCAGTGTCCTTCCAGGTGGATTATTTTCCACTCAAAGACTGATGCCTGCAACAGCAATCTTGAAAGTCTCCTGCTATCTGCTTCTCACTCTTCACAAGACAAGACAAGACCACCCAGAGATTCGCCTGGAGAAATATTACACCAGCCTGTGGGCCGGCGTGCCTGAAATTGGCCCAGGGAGCATATCCACAACGAGTTACCCAGCTTAGGGAACACAAGGGGATTAATAACTTGGACAGTGTGCAGGATAAAACTAAACTCAGAAACAATTCCCCACCCAAACCCCATCAGAATTTTAATCTTTACAGACTTTTAGCTCCATAGCCCAATAAATCCTTTCCATAGTGACTCATTGTTACCCTGATCTTCCTTATAAAACACACGGTGCAAACAGTGTAACATTTTCCTTTCTTATTGCTCTCCTTTGTAAAACCATCTCTCCTTGTATCTCGCTGCCATTTGCCTGTTAGTCATGGGCTTCACTCCTGAATGAGCCACTTAAGAAATGTTACACTGATGTCAAATTGATACATGTCTTGTGAATACTTTATACTTTCTCTTTATTTAATGTGAAAGAACAGTGCTCGGTACTGATCAAAAATTGGGCATGAAGTTTCAGCCGAAATGCAACTTTTCTATTAAAAAAAAAAAAATCACACAAAAAACATTTAGCAGAAATTAGAATATAAGAGCTGAACCAAGGCCACAAATGTTTCACATTTCAAATTTTTATTTTCTTTTGCCCCTCTTGGAAAAATTTAAATTCCTCGTAGAGGACATTGTTTACATTTCTTAAGAAGCCCTCAAAACACGTTTTCAAAATTACTCTGTTGCCAGATCTTGTAGGCTGCAATGGCAAATCATTGAGCTTTGTGTGTAGACTCTGTCCTGGTAAAATGTTTTCCCAGGTATTTCGAATTTGGGAGTCCAGAATGACAGATTTTACACAAATTCTGAGCAGGCAGAGTAGTAACAGCAGAGAGGAAGAAAAAATACAATATTGTTCTGTGAACTAGTTATCTGCCTCAGGTTGCTCCCTTCCCTTCCAATAGCAATAGCAATATACACAGAGGACTTCAGGAAGCCCCTTTCCCTAGTAAGAAATTTGCCTTTTCAGGATCAATGTGCCATTTATGGTGATGTCACAGTAAGTGAATCTCAAATCCATTCAAGTTTCTAGTTTTTTAATTGAGTGAGAACATGAAGACATCATCAGAGATCCCCAGGAGCAGTGCAGGGAAGACACTGAAGTCCTTGTTGAAGCAGTGCAGCAAGGTGGGTTTTGAGCACATGGGCAGCCTTCAGAACTACCATGTCATTCCCCACAAGCTTAAAGCAGTCAGCTCACATTTTGAAATTCAGCCTTCAACACATAACAGAGTCCTTGACCACCCTCCTATAGAAAACAAAATCCTGCTTATTTTGGCAGATGTTCATTTTTCCTTTCAAGCATGCCATTCTATCTTCTTTCTGACTGTTTAGGGTCTTTTCCCTAAGTACAACGTTATTGTGGGTTTAGCCTGAGACGTGAGTCAATCCCCTCCTTTAAAGCAAACTGATTTCTTCACTTCTTTCCCTGTGATATCTATTTTGGAGGCTCTCAACACCCTGGTGGGCCAGTGGGACATCCCGCAGCCTCTTTATGGCTGGTGGTCTGCGGGAGGGAATAGGATTACATCTCTCAGCAGCCAATGGTGCTGCCTGTGGGTTCAATAAATGGGCTTAAAAAAAAAAAAAAAAAAGACACACACACAGAGCATGTCCTTCTTACTCTGCTTTGCGTGGTGTGACTGAACCTGCAGAGCCAGTGGGAGCTAGTTCTATGGTGATAACGGTAACCATTGACTTTCCCTTTCCTGATTTCACCTCTTTCATTATGTTGGAGAGCTTTGTTCCAGACTAGGAGATTATGCAACGGGTTGAGGAGGAGATGTGACTTCAGTGAGATATAGCACACAAAAAAGTGTGACAAATTGCCATGACAGGGGCTCCGATGGTAGCTTGTGATGGAGTGAAATTAAATCCCTAACCCAACAATGCAGCATTATGCTATATTCTATAGGCACCCTTGTTGAGGGTAGATTGAGAGAAAAAGAGACGGGCAAAAAGAAAGATGCACACATACTTTCCCCATCCATGTTCCCAGCTAGCCCTTTCCCCCAGTGTTAGCTTGGGGGTAAACAAAAAAAAAAAAAAAAAGAGTCCTTAATGCTTGGGCCCAGATGTAAGGGATGTGTGACACGGGGAGAAGTGGAACGGATTGAAGGGATGCCCAGCAAACACCCACAGCTTGCAGTGCCATCCCCTGCTCTGTTCCCCCCTTGCCCCCCGGGAGACAGGGCTGGGACAGCCTGTCTCCATATCTCCACACACAGCATCCCCAGTAATTTGCCCTCCTTCCTAATTAAAGTGCTCCCTGAGGAGCGATGGAGGAGGAGGATGTGTGTACACCTTTGTACTCAGCTGCTCCAAACTTCCTTGGGCAACACGGGGTGATCCTGATGGCTTTTTTCATGCTAAATAACTGACCTAGACGCCCTTACTGCCCCATTCATCTCTTCTACATAAACAAACTATTCATTCCCTAAGGAATAGGTGCATCTGTTCGCTCAGGCCCAGCTCCTGAGGGAAGCCAACAAGAGACTTGACACTATTTAAGGAAGAAGGGAGCACAACACACTGTTAGAGTATCTTTGCTGTCCTGGGGCCATCCAGGTGTTAAATCACTCAGTGGCCCCTGAAGGGTCCAGAGCCAAACACTGAAACAAAAGGCAAAGATGGGGAAGGAGAGTGCCAGATATCACAGCTCATGCTCCTTGAGTTTCTCTTTTGCTTGCTGAGGTTTTCGGGAGCTGTGTTTTGAGGAGACGGAAAATGAAGTTGACTCTAGGAGGCCAGGAGCACTCAGCACGGCTGCAAACTTTATGAGCTGGTCAGCATTACTAATGTTCTCAGAGTAACACTCTTGTGGGACTCCTGAGCTTAGTTTTCACTGGAAAGAAACAATAGTTTTAGCTGTGAAATGTTTTACATTCAGCTTCCACCTCTCCCCCCCTCTTCAGTGGAGTTGCCATGAGCCCAGACTTTAAAAACATTTCAGACTTAAAAGGTTAAGATTTAAGTGCTGCTGATTTTATCTGGGCTTTTAACTAACATAGGCAGGTGGATTAGAGATATGTGTACAATCTCCACTCTAGACACTTGGGTAAATATGCACAAGTGCTGAGTGAGCCAAGGAAGGAATCCGATGTTATTGTCTATTAATTTGAAAGCAGAGATTAAAGAAAGTGCAGAAATCAGTAGTGTAAATATCAAAAAGGATTTCCATTTATATGTAAGAACATTACTCTAGCAGTCTGGCTATTTCAAATAACATGAAAGCTTTTTTTTCTGAGGAAAAAGAACTGTGAATTTGTTTAAATTTACATATTTTCCTCTCTCTTTGTTTGCAGGAATGGTCGCCATGCTTGCAGCTAGGAAGCAGTTTGCTCAATAGGGCTGGGTTTTGTTCAGAGTCTGCATTTGGCTGGACAACCTAAAAACAGCAAAAGTATTTCACAAAGTTACATGACAGGCAACCAGACCTGGATTTCCTCCTCCTTGCCTTCTTTTATTTCCCAGTAATATTTGTGATTACTTATTCCTCTTTTTATTTTCACTGTACAAAAGCTTGAAAAGAGCCTCTGATTTTCTACTAATGTTTTTGTTATTCAGAAATACACCTGAAAACTTGGCAGAAATAATGTGGAGGTGATGGGGCATTCCAAACCATTTTGGCTGTGGCTATTGAGTGATGTGATGGCCTACCCAGTTCTTGTGGATCACTTCTGCCTCTTCCTTAGATGCCTACAACCAATTTTTTAATTAATTATGATAATAAACTGTGAACATCCTCAAACCAAGTTAAGTGCTTGCACTTTCTCCTAGAAAAGAAAAAACAAATAAGTTGTATCTACTCTGTTAATATGGCCTATGATTTTAACACTGGAAGCAACACTATTTTCTCTAGAATTGGAATTAAGTTGTGTCTGTACATGATTGGTGTTTTTTAAAAGCATACTTCAGGCTAAAATATCAAGAAATTCTCTACTTTTATGAAAGCTTTACAAATTCCTGGAGGTCATCTGAATACTCAAAAATAATGCATAATGTGACCCCATGAATCAAACAGGCCAAGCTCAGCACTTTTTATTAGCAGAAATATTCATGAATCTTTTATCCTCCTCCTTAGTCCACCAGCTCTTATTTTCACCCTGTTCCCTCCTTAATGCAACATTTCACAGGAATGCCAAGAAAAAGGAACCCAGCTTCAGGTTTAATTGCTAATATTTCTAAATTTAGTCAGTATAAAATCCATCTGAGGCTCCAAAGATTTTCCTTGTAATCTGCAGAACCTGAGTTTGAATCTAGCCCAAGAGAGCACCACAGCAAATAAATACCATCTGATCTCTACAGAAATCTGACAAGAGTTCAACTGTTTTCCACCTTGCTACAAGTATATCAGAGCTGATTTCCCAATGCAATGCTGTAAGGGAAAAAGTCAATTAAAATGCAACTGTCCCAATTTCAGTGAAAGTTACTGATCAGCAGGAATCACTATGCATGTGGTTATTTTTTTTTTTTCTTTTGAATTAAACAGGCCAATATATTCTGTGATATTATGTTCTTATGTTGGCTTGCTTTCTGACTCATGTAACTCTGGACAAGCAGCAGTGACTATGAGCCAAATGACCCCAGTTTTCCACACAACGATATGGGAATTGCTGGACTCAGCTCATTCCTCCCATCTTTCTCACCTGCTTCTGTGACCATTACAGATACCACAGTGAAACTGCAATATTTGGCTGAGGGCATACAGTATGGGATTGCCAGTTTTGTCATGTACCAGCACTTTCCCTATCAGTGTAGCCTAAAGGGGATTAGACTAGACAGAAAGGAACCCATTCTGGATGCTGGAAAACATCCAGATTTGGTTATCATTTCGTTCTTTACTTTGGACAATGTAAGTGTCTTATGGAAGACTTCAAGTTTTAGCAACCAAAATAAAAGGGAAGCTTTTCCAGTTCTCTTTCTCTAGTATCACAGATCTGACTCTGCAGGTTATTAGCCTCAACAAGTTGTCCCAGCTATTGCTAGCATCATGGAAATGTAGACAACATTTTCTGATTGAAGACTTGATTTGCACATTTTTATGCAGCAGCTATTTGCTTTAAATAGAAAGTTTTCAATATTTCAGTGAGAAAGCCCCAGATCCAACAATGATTCAGTTTCGTGTAGCTTTTGCTCAAGATTACAAATTTTTGTTTGCCAGATCACTTTGCAACCAACATTTGGAAAATTTTAACATGGAAAAAAACTTCTAGTTTCTCCTCAGTTCTAACGTTAAATGCCCATAAAACACAGAGGAATCTCCTCAGTGAAGCACTTAAAGTATCAGGTCCTCCTAATCCAGTAAGATTAATTATGATGTATAAGTAAATAGGAATTGTTTTTAATTCATTTCCAGATGTAGGATGATTAGGTCTGCAAATTAGTTTGCTCCAATACTAAATATTGAGACTGCATCAATAATTACTGAATAAAAAGCTGAGCCCTGGGGTTTGGGCTCCCCTGAACAGTTTGGATCAAGAGTTCATTCAGATTATGTTACAGATAACAGCTCCACACAACATTTGGCTCAGGTTCAGTTGCTTTGAGTCTAAGGCCAGGATAGGCCTTCAGTTCATCTCCTTCAACTCTCTTTCTAGCCCATGCAATTATATTTCACTCACATATTTCTAAGCTGAGCCCGGTGACATTAATTAAATGGGAGCATTTCAGAAATCAAGAGACAAAATTGTTGCCTGTTCTAGACAGAGAGAGCAGGAGGGAGAAGCAACACCCGGCCCTTGCCATGGCAAAGAGCTGATAAAGGTGACTGCGCCTGGGATTTGTCTCCTGTAGCTTTACATGTCTGTAAGGTAGATGTCTAATTCTGATCTCATCATGCTCAGACTCCCCTGCAGTCAGCAGAGAGGGCATTCCTAGTGCACGATTCATATGCTCTGCCTACTTCAGGATGAGACCCTGTGCCCCAGTTTCACTGAAAGATGACCACCTCAGGTGTGGACAGCTGTAATTCAGGTATCTGAGAGCCACATAAGGGCATCCTCACCCTCTGTGACTACACCACCAGCCCTGCAAAAGAAGGGCAGCTTTCAGGCTCTCAAGGATCCCTGTTGGTTTAACCAAGAGAAGTTTCAGACTGTCATTCTCTCCTGATGCAGGAGAGCAATATGGGTTGGTATTTCTAGTTTGGGTTTGCCTCTACCACAAAGGAGAGCTGTCTGTCATGCAACATTATCTTCAAGGTTAGGATGGGGCTGACGGCATTCTCTCGCTTTATGAAAGCGAGAATTGGTATTATTGTCCTTTCACTCTCATGAGAGACACTTAATTTGAAAAGAGGCCTTGAATTTTGTTAAACATTATCAGTTCCTATTTTATTCTAGATTGATATGTAGATTAGGCAATGCCTGACACTTAAAATTAAATATGAATAACACAAAATAAGAATAAATTAAAAGACTGCAAGATGTCCTGGCTGCTCTAGCTTTTGTCATAATATTCCTAATACTACATGACTAGAGGTGTTGGTTAGCAGAATTCAGTTTGATCCCTATGGAAATGTGCGACAGAGGAAAATAAACTATAGAAAATGTGAATTTAGGAATTAAATTCCTAAAAACCACTGTCTTGTGCTTATCTAGCCAGGATTAGAAAACAGAGACCAATGCAGCGTAATCTTTTCCAACATTTCATCTCAGCCATCATGTGTTTCGACTCTCTCCTGAAAGAATAGCCTCTAGGAAGAGGCTGAGTGCAAAATTCACAGCACATAAATTAGCCTCTTTCTCCAGCTAGTGGGTTATTGAGAGGAGATTGGAATTGCTTTGTTACTCAAATGTATTTGACATACTCTTTTGCCATTTTTTTAAACTCTCTTGGCTACTCAATGTTTTGCCCTGAATAGTTGTGATCCCTATTTAAAGGTGAATTGCTTTCCTTAAATCTAATAAATGAGCAACTTGGCTTGTGTGAGCAAACATAGCGGTTTTCGCAAGAACTTGCATCCACACTGGTGATACTGCTATTTGAGAGCCAGGGTATAAGCAATCACACAAAATTATTGCAAAATTGGAACAAAAGAGGGGCAGGCAGGGTGAAAATGAATTCTTTAGAAAATCTGAAAATCTGCACCTTCATACAGACACAACACATCCTGTAGGCCACTGGAGAATCTCAACACGTTACACATCCAGCATGCAAGACATGTTAAGAAACTCAATATTAGGTTTCCCACTGATTTCTGAGTGACTGGATGTGTGGTTGACTGTCTTTTCCCTTTTCCCAGCACGCCTGGATACCTAGTTTTGCTGTCATCAGTCCAAACACATGCTCTATTTTCCCCTCTTTCTAAGCAAAATCCTTACTCCCTCTCCCTCTTCCCCATACATTACGCTTTCCTGTCTCTTGTTTCTCCAGAGCGATGGTGCCTGCCAGGAATCTGAGAGATTCACAGTGTGTATAGAGCAGCCTGGGAAAGGGGCACTTAGGACAGAATTGCCTGTTTTGGGCCCAAAACATGAGCTTTTCAAACTCTGTGTTAGTCCCTTGAAAAATCAGGGACTAGGAGGAGCAGCAGAAAGCATCTTGCGTGTGTCAGTGTGTGTGTGTGTGCTTTAACCTGTAGTCTATGCTGGTGATTAAATGGTCTTTAAATCAAAGCTGATAGATAAATAAGGGAACTATTCCAAAACCAAGGGGGTTAAAAAACACTCTGCATGCACCTGCTGGAGACGCTGTGCTGCTGGCTCTACATTTCAACTCTAACCTGTATTTGATATGGTGTTGTTGCAGCTGTGGGTTGGGGTGGTTTATTTAAGTGGCTCCAAATGCTTGTCAGTGTGGCAACCAGCTGAATACATAAAACAGGCTCTCCAAACCCTTTATGGCCCAGGGTCAGAGTAAATGGAATAATAAAATCCAAATGCTTTTGTCTCATTTTCCATCACCCAAGCCTTCCGCATAAATCTACAGCTTTGCAATGACCTTCGCATTCAGTGTCGGGGATGAGGCCGCAGGTCTGAGATACATTTGGTCTTCATCTTAGGTCTTTAAAAGCTTTTTCCAATTAATTTTAACTGACTTCCATAAGGATCAAGTACAGTTTCCTCCTCCCAGCCCCCTCACTCCACATCCCACCCCCTTTTTCTCCTGCCCAGCATCTTCTCCAACCAGTCAATTGGGGGAACACTAGAGAATAAGACTATTGATCACAGTAAATGTGGTAGCACCAACAGCAGAGACATTTACAAAATGAGTGATTTAGCAAATAGGAAGTGAGAGATTTCTTTAAGGAGTTTTAATTTGATGTCTTCCTCACTGCTGCATGTCTGGTTTTCTTTATTTCTCTAGTGCCACATTATCCCTGCTCAGATGTCATCGTGGGGACCTTACACAGTCTCCTGTACACATGTTTACAAAGGGTAGGTCACTATTAAACTAAAGTATACATGTTTGGATTTAGTGAATCAAAAATCACCTTGTCCAAAATTAACTGCTGAGGGCTTCTCCTTCCCCCCTCCCCATCTGATCTCAACTAGATGTAAAGTCACTTCTAGGTGCTTCGGTTACAGTGAAGACAGTTCAAACCTCTGTCAAAAAGAAGTCCTCAGGTTATCTCTGAATGCTCTGACTTTAAGAACCCGTGTATTCCCCTCTCCAAATTCCCAAACAGGTTTTTAACAACCAGCTAATAAACTGGTGACTAAAAATGTGCTTGTTCCTAGTTCTGCATTCAGTGAAGCTGGGCCAGGCTTTGAGAGCTGTAGTGAGCATTAGGGGACACATTCACAGCCCAGAGTTTCCACGTTTATTGTGGTTTTGTTGACTTCTGTACAGATGAACAGATCTACATGATTGGAAGACTTGGCCCATACTGTGCAGATGTGGTCAATAAAAGCAACAGCCAGGTACCTCACTACTGGGGACTTGGGCTCAATTAACTTTAGACAAAACAAGGAACAAAAATATCCATAAGACAGGTGCTTTTCTGTGGCCCAAAGGAAAACAACTAAATGGCATCTCCAAAGAAAATCCATATTTCTTGAGACTTCCTGCCCAAAATTTTAAACATTTTAAAAATCAAGCAGGTTCTGATCATGTTGGCAGAACACCAGAAGTCCTGTATCCCTAATCAAACCAAGCCATCCTACCTGATGCTTTGTGAGATTTATCCATCACTAATCCATTCAAGTAACAAAAAGGCCTGTAGCTAACAGAAGTAGAACCACTTGGTTTGCCACGGCATCAAAGGCTGTCCTTGGAGTCTCTGACATCCAAGAAGCTGGAAATATCAGCTGAAGCTTTGCCTGTGAGTAGAGCATTGGCAGTGGCTCTCTGAGGTGGATCTCTGGTAGATCAGTACTGACCACAAGTAATGGTCTTTCCCTCAATAGGTGCATTATTAGAGCCTCTCATCTCTGTCCATCTGTTCTTGTCAAACTTGCAGAACTTAAAAAATTTTCTCTTTTAAGTCTGTCTGAAATTTCCTGATAGATTCAGAATTACCTAGAGTGGACAGGCAGAGGAGCAGGAATGTCAATCCAACCCTGTATACAGTGGGAGATCAGGTGAAAGTAACTCCTATAGGAAACCAGGCTAAGAATGAAAGTTGTATTATCAATTCTTTTCTCCTCCAAAAATGAGAATAAAGGAAATCATACACCTGACCATGGAAGTTAGATAAGGAAGGAGAGAATGATTCCTTCTTGGAGACTATGAGATTAAAAGCATACTACTAAAGGTTAATTTCTGCACCCCAAAAACAGGATCTTTATGATAATAAATATGAATGTATGGATTTGAGACCTGATTTTTTCCACCCTAGTGCATGTTAAGTGAGTTCACAAATATTAGCTTTATATTTGCTATGTATGAAAACTATTTATGGCCCTATCAAAAAGTCCTGAATAGATTCAGATAGAAAGAAAGAAAGAAAGAGAGGGAGAGAGAGAGAAAGAAAGAGAGAAAGAAAGAAAGAAAAAGAAAGAAAGAAAGAAAGTAAGAAAGAAAGAAAGAAAGTAAGAAAGAAAGAAAGAAAGTAAGAAAGAAAGAAAGAAAGTAAGAAAGAAAGAAAGAAAGTAAGAAAGAAAGAAAGAAAGTAAGAAAGAAAGAAAGAAAGAAAAGAAAGAAAGAGAAAGAAAAGAAGGAAAGAAAGGAAAACTCATCCAGTTAAACAGAGAATAGTAAGAAAAAAACAAGGAAGGAAAAAACAAACAAATACAGAGCAGGTGTTTAGCCAGTCAATTAATTTATATGGCTTCTAGCATGGCACAGGGCATTAACACCCCCCAGCAAGGCACACAGGTGGCAGGGGGCATGGCTGGGGGCAGGCAGGCAGCAAGACATACTGTGAATTTTCTCCCTGAGCAACACGATTACAGAAACAACTGCAAATAACTTTGTGCTGATCCCCAGCAATGCATTCAGCAGCCCCTAATCTTCCAAATGTCTGCCTATGTGATGGTATGAAAACTATGGCATTCCTTCAGCCCTCACCTATGGAGACACATCTGGGCTTTTCTATTGATTCTTTATTTATGGGTTTCTGTTTGAAAAGAGAGTTAAATGAAGATCACTAGTACAACCCTGAGAATTCAAGTGGATACTGAAACGCTGTCAGAACATACAAACAAAAGACACACTATGCGTATTTGCACCTGGAGTTTTTAAAAGTGCTTTTTGGGCATGCACATTTATAAAAGAAGGAAACTGAGGCACCAGGGGAAACAATTTGACCATGTCATATAGCAGAGGGCAGAAACTGAACTCAAATCTCCTACCTCAGTTCTTCACAGGAGCTCCAGGAGCCTCCATGCCTTGGTTTCACATGTGAAACTTTAAAAGCTTTAATTGAGAGGCTGCATTTCCCCTGGAGTGGAATCAAATGAAACAAGCTAAACACTCAAGTAGGCTTACTGGTTTAATTTAAAAGCGAGGGGGACTGGTAGCAGGGAGCTCCCGGTCAGGGGTCATTTGTTGTGGAATATACTTCTCACCTTTGTGTTCCTCAGCGCTGGGCTCTGGCAAACTTAATGACATTTGGCATCTCCACCTGCTCTATCAGTTTATTCTTGAATTAGGCAGCTCAGCCTACAGTGGCTTGAGAGCTTACTTGGGGCTTGAGATTTATTATTTTGAGAGGGTTTTTTAAGGAAATCTTTGGCTTTTAATGTTGGATTAGTAGTAATAGTGGTAGCAGTAGGAGGAAGAAGACCCCAGGAAGTATAAGGGGGGGGGGGGGGGGGGATGACAAAAAAAATGCATGATGCAGTTTGCCTGCAGGAATGATGTTCATTTAGAGCACTCAGCTTTACCCTGGCTTCTGCTTTGTGATTATACAAAAATAGGAATTTCACAGGATCTTTTTCCAGGACATGAAGCTGACTTCATTCCTTTTTAAGACTGAGGATTTCAAACCAAACATCTGTTTGAAACTTGAGATGAAATTCACATGATTTAGACACAAAGCCATGAGTCAATTAGATGTCCAACATGCATGGTCAATACCCTTGGCTCGGCTCCTCTGAAAAATTAGCACATAAGTAATTTTATACACATAAGAAGGCCCAGTACATTCAATGGGATTACTCCGGGTTATTAAGCTTTTTCCCAGGGTAGGGTTCTCAGTTGGAACAAAACCACAAACCACATCAAGCTCATAGAGTTCTTGTACAGACATTTTGCGCTTCTGAAACCAGAATAATTTTCTTGTCAGGGTTCTGCCATCACCACTCAGCAGCAGGGATACTCCTGATGGAGATTTTGAACTCCTTCTGAAGCCAAAGATGGGCTGAGACATGTGGATTATCCCAGCCATAACCTGTCAATAAAATCCACAATAAGGGACACCCAAGGCATGTCATTGTTGAAGATGAACAGTTTCCAAAATTAATGGTTTTTTCCCCCAAAGCCTTTAAATATTGTCAATATATTTAATATATAGCTTTCTCCATTGCATCAAAGGCTTTTCTCAGAGTTATTTCTTCCCCTTTGCCCCTTCTGATACCAGGAAAAGAAGTCCCATTTGGTTTCTAGAGGGTGACCTAATCATCTCCATGAGCTATGGGGAGGTTTGGAGAGGAGGACCACCCTCTTAAATTACAAATTCTTGTCAGACTCAGTGGGTGAGAGACCCACGTGCCCTCATCTGGTCACAGAGCACAGCACACTGGCACATTAGCTTCTGAAGCTGCCTTTTCAGTGCTGACCTTTATATTAATGCTAATAGGGTTTGGAGAAATAAAATGTAAATTTGTCTCTAAATGGATTAGTCTGGGCTGGGGGTGGGAAAGAAGGGTGCAGGAGGGGGTATTGCTTGGAGCATTCGCACTAAAATTAAAACATTTATGTTTCAACACTTAATTTTGTTAGTGGCACATCGAAGTTGCCTGAATGTGTAATACATCTCTCAAGTCCACTCTGCTCTCACTCAGACTCCAAGTGTGTGTGCATGCACGCACTGCCTGACCACAGTTACACACAGTATTCACCTAATCAACATCCGTTCCCTCTCACAATTTGTCACCAGGATTGTTTGTTGGTTGTCGCACTCCAAATTCACCAGGGAAGGAAATAAACAATTCTCTGTCCTGCGACCATGAAACTACAATCTGGACCCGAAATAGATCTTTTTTTTTTAATTTTTGTTTATCTGCACTACAGTGTTCATGCCCATTCTCCACACTAAGGTTGTGTTTACACACAGGAATTGGGTAATAAGGTTAATTGGTGCTTACCAGGGCTTTACATAAGAAGAGACCTTAAGAAAGGTGAGTAAGCAGCAGTATTTCCACTTTTTACATGGGGAAATTGAGCCATAATTGGCAAAGTGATACTTGGTTGCCCTGTCTGGGAAGGAAAAGTGAAGAAGGCAATATTAATCCTGAAAAGTACAGTTTAACATTTGTTAAAACATTAAAGCACCTTCTTGCTCTGCTTGAACCTCAGACATTGACTCTTCACAAGCAAACATGGGAGGATGAGAAGTTCATTTAGATATTGGTGATAAATCCCTCTTCAGTAGGAAAAGTCTGGAACCCTCTCACATGGTGCAGTTTGTTTTCTTTCTCTTTACTAAATAATTATCAGTTGGAACTATATGGTTTCATCAAAATCAAAACATTTTCATAGGAATAGATCAGTGTGGCAAAAAAGCTTGGTTAGAAGTTATGATATCTCATTTCACCAACATCAAAACCTTTCAGTTAATTTCACTTCAATGTTTATATTAAAATATGAATTTTCATGTTCTGTGTTTATATAATTTTTTTAAATTGGCACCTAACTGTTCTTTAATGTTTTAATAGTGTACACATTTTTCAGAGCACCTTTTTCTTGGCTTGGAAAATATAAAAATTTCAGCTCTTCATTCTGACAGAGACCAAGGTTTTCCAAAATGTCAGCATTTCTTTGGAAGAGAAACTCTGGGCTGTAGCCCAGATCTAAGTCCTTCTTATTGTAAATGAGGCCATATTCATTAGACATCCAGCCATGGCACTCTTATCTTACACGAACATAGATCTACAGCATCGTGGCTGGGCCAACGCAGGAATCAGAATTGGCACATGGGGCTGACATAGATTCATTCCTAATGAAACACTTCTAGGTAAAAGTGATTAAGTTAGCAGCATGCCAGAGAAATTACTCTAAAATCTATTGCTTTCACTGAAGATCTGATCTCTGGAGTTGTATTTAAAGCCACTCACAAGATTCTATATGCTGACAGACTCCTATAGAGTGATATCAAACCTTTCTTTTTATATGAAGTCCTGTAGGATTTTTCCGTAACTAGGTAAACCCCCAGGTAAAATTAATCAAGTGATTCAACACAGAAGGAGGCAAAAGTCAGGCTGAGGGAGTGGGAGGAGGAATCAGAGCAGCAGTGGTTTGAGCTCCTTGTCGCTGCCTGAGCTGACGTTGGTAGCTGTGCATTAGATACGGCTCCAAACATGATGCAGATGTGAAGCACCGAGGTACTGTATATACACACAGGGTCCCATAAGGTGAAAAAGGAGGGGGGGAAAGAGCAGATCATTCAGTAGTTGAAAAGTATCTGATTGCCTAATGTAAACTGTGATTAGTGGCTCAGTGCCTGGACAGTGAGTACTTCGCAGGCCCCCAAATACGGTCCCCAAATCAGCGTGTGTGCTGCCAATCTGTCAGGCAGCCCAGCTGTAACACTTTCTGGCATTGCAATGTCTTCAGCTGGTTTGTGTCAGAGCCGGCCAGCGAAGGGGGAGGTTTTCCAGAAGTTGGCTATTGAGTGTCTGTCTGCCTGGATCAAGGGTGTTGCCAGTTTGACATCCCAGCAAGGGGCCACCACATCTGGCCACAGAGCCATTAGGAAAAGGGAAAGGTAGGGGGTGCCTGGGAGGGGGCAGCCCTGCAGGATTCGGAGCTGGGAGATACCCCCAACAACAGTAAAGGCCACTGGTTTGAAAACACAGGACTCCCAGAGAAAGTTGAGACCACTGCATGGAGAAAGGTTTTGAACTGCTCAGAGCACAGCCTAAAATTCACAAGTGGCATTAAACGCCCGAGTCAAATTGGGTCTCAAAGCCCTAAGCATGCAGACCTCTTGCTGAGCCTTTTCCTCCCTGTTACAAATTGATATTTTATTAGCTCAAAGCCAGATGCTTCCCCTTAAAACAGATTAATCTCCAGTTCATCATACCGCTAGAGACCGAGCTAGGCGAGGGGTAGCAGCAGTGCCAAACATGTGTGAAGTGAACAAGACCCCCAGGTACTGCAGGAGGAGAAAGGAAGAGAGGAAACAAATCTTTCTTTTTCTTTTTTTTATTTCTCTTTCTTTTAATAAAGCACTGGTCTGTTTTATTTGATACCTTCGATTTTCTTCAGTGCAGATGGGGATGACCCAAAATCCATATAGTTACATGCCCTCCTCAGGTACCATACAGGTGGTTACTGCTGCACAAGTCACAGCAATCCCAAAGGATAAAGCTGTTCCCATCCAAGGGGCAAGGCAGGGATGCAATGGGCTGTAACAGAGAAGAGAAGGGCCTGGAAAAGGATTCTTTAAGAGGATCTTGAATCAAGGGTTAATTGTTTCCAAATGACCACTGTGTGGGAGACTATTATGGGATGGGACCCATTCAGGATTGGTTTAAAGCTGCTGGTTAGGTACCTTAAAAGAGGGCTAAGCAGCAGCAGCTGTTTTACATTTAAAGTGACTGAAGTGAGTAGTGAATTACTGTGGGAGACAAATGAGCCCATGACATGATTGGACCTGGGAAGGCTCTCCCAAGTGGCCACTTGTTTCATGAGAACTCCCACCCCCAGGCTCTGCATTTGAGTATCAAAGGCACAAATAGCACCAATTAATTCAGATTAGCCCAAGAGAGAGCAAGCAGCCAGGTTAGCTGCCTCTTCCTCGATGCAAGAACCCCCATTGCTGTCATCTCTCCTGTCTTCACAGTGTTCCTCTCTGTTCCCAAGCTCTTGTCTTGTTATTCCAGATTGTTTCTTGAGGAGCTCATGGAGAGCATCAGCTTTAAGTCAGAAGCCAGCAAGGCCAGAGGAGTTGTCTTGGTGTAAACTATTCACTAGCAGTAAGAGTTAGTAAGGAGGCAGTGTGTGCTGTGGACCTTGTGCTTGCTGTCTAGGAGCTTATGGCCCTGACACAGTTCATTTCAGTGTATCCTAATAAGTACACAATGAGATTCAACTTTTCCTGAGGACGCCCAAGTCCCACGGCATATGGAAAACATAGGATACATCAGAATTAAGAGTCTACAGTTGGGATAAACTGGCTGAACTATGTTTTACCGGTCACATTTCAAACCAAAATCCAGTTTCTGACAGCTTTGCAAGATACCTAGAACTTCCCTTTAACCACCTACCCTCTTATCCTTTTTTTCCCCTTTATTAGTATTCTATATCACCCTCAATTTGTAATACAAGAACCTTTTTTGTCACTACTAACATGCAGCTGCCAAGCACACAGAGCTGTCTGAGTACCCAACATTCAGGTCTGCAACTTCCTGGCGACACCGAGGGCTTGCGTCAGCCTTCCCAGAACCGAGAGGAAGAAACAGTCCTGTGTGCTGTTTACCAACCTGCATTAGTCAAAATACTGCATTTTAAAACCCCTTAAGTTGTTATACATCATCATATAAGTCATCACAAAATAGTGAGTATGAATTCCTAAGAATTATGTTGACATGGAAATTGTCAGCAGAAGTGCTGGAAATTTACATCTCCTCGTATATCTGTACTCGTATCCTCCATAGAAATTAACATATTATAACACTAATATTTCAAGGTAATGTTTTCTCATGAGGACGCCATATTTTATCAGTTAATATCATCTGCGTAAAAACTATTCAATTACAGTATCAAGCAACGTGTGATTAATACTAATATCACTAATGTAATGCCAACTTTGTAAGGTGTCATCATAGCTGTTCAGGCAGCTGGAAATGGCAGGAGCAGGGAAAAAAATCATTCTTTTTAATTAAAAGAAAGAAAAGTTCGATATCTGTGAAAATGAATGGCCAGTGATATCTGAAGTGTTGTCCTTCCCTGCCTAGAAAATGTAAGTTGGGCCACAGATCTTAGTGGGACAAGGATTACACTCCCCAGCTTCATGCTGATGTATTCAGCCTTGAGCTCCATCCCTCATATCCCTACCTTATTAAATGTAAGCATGGGAGGGAGTCAAGTCTTTTACCCAAGCAGCAAGATAACCACTTCTGAATTTTGTTCTTTTTTAATTATTATTTCAGAGATGCTGTTGAAAAGTCCTTGGATGCTCATTTCTCTCTGCTTTTACCTACACACAGAGGAGCACACTGCAGGTATGAGGGACCTGGGACAGAAAACTGCAATAATACAAGCATTATCAAGGTGTGAGGAAACCTGAGCTGGAACCACAGTCCTTTCCTAGGAAAGAAAACACAGTATTTTTTAAAGAGCAATAATGCTGCTTTGTCCCTCTGGATCCTGAGTCCCATGAAAGACTGGTGTTCTCAAGAGGAAGAATCTTACAGGAGCCCACAGAAGGCACGGAAATTAAGAAAATAACAGGATATCATCAGCTGTTCACAAAGCTAAAGCTTCCAGAATTGAGTATGGCTGTTACACACCATTGCAGCTGGAATAGCTCCCCTTCTCCCTTAACCTGCAGATTTGTTGCCAAAGCTGAGTAGTTCTGTAATGAATAATTTATTCCAAATCATTTCCCACTTCAGAAATTGTCAGAAGGGGATCATGAATTCTTTTACATGTATATGTTCTATGTACAACTGACACTGTCCGAGGGAGTCATGGAAAAGCCATGGGATTTGTATCTCACATGAGCCAAGTTTTCCAAGCTTTCTCCCAGCCTTTTGCCCAGGGGTGAATTCCACTCTATTCAGATAGATCTGCCTTATCATTGTGTGAATCCTTTTGGGTCTGTAGCTCATCCACATGCATATTCACTATTTCAAATTCAAGCTGTCTTGACAAGATGCTTAGGTCACATGGGCCATGTCTGTTCCCAAACGGGAAATGGGTGATTTGGAATCAGCTTCCTAAGACCGCCCCCACATCCAAAATCCTATTCCCACAGAAAAATCTGCAGCATAGTCCTGAAGTTCGCTCTTCCAGCCATGCTCCTAGGAGAGTATATCTAGGAGAGAATTCATGGGAAGTGCTGAAAAACCTGACCTAAGTGAATTGGTTTGAATGTTAGGATAGTACAAAAACCAGTTTTGGCAGCATTCCCCTAATTTATTTCACCAATTTAGGCAGATTTTACAAAAGCAGCTAAGCACAAAATGAAAAGGGGACTCTAACAATTCTGAATCGTAAACACATTTTGAGCAGATTGTGCAAAGCAATTCAACTAAAATTAGATTATGAAAAGTACACTAAGTAAAACTGTATTATGGAAATGTTATGAAATTAATTAATCTAAGAAGCAACGTTGCCACCAGCATGTGCTGGCCCTGTAAACTCCTAAGTGTATTTGTTCCACTCCCAGCTTTCATTCCAGCTGAAGTTAACACGAGTCAGAGATGTGACATTTCTAGGTCTGTGACCTCAGTGAATATTGTGACCTATTACAGTTTTTCATTTGATCCTTAATTTGAGCTTGGTCAGTGACACTTGCATCCACTAAGAATTGCTCTGGTGACCATAAACTGACATCTAGTTACAATCAGTATGGCATTTCTTTAATAGGTTTAGTTACCAGTGTGGGTTGTTACTCAGCTAAACCAATAAATAATGTATTTTCAATTAATAGACAAATCTTGGAAGGATTTCTACAATATGTAGGACTAAATGAAGAAACACATTATAATTATGTGGTAATTTGTTAAAATGATCATTAATACTTCTGATGTTAATTATCTAATGGCAGAAAATTACAGAGGGTACAAGTAATTTGCCCTTTGTAATTGCTTATTAGGTTCTAGGATAATCATTTTGTTTTCTTTGCATAGCACTATTTACTGCCTTTTTCTTCTGACACTAGCTGAAGTGTATGTGAGGTCAGAAGTTACTGGATAATTTTCCAAAGAAACAAGACCACATTTTTGGTTGAAATTCAAGAGAGTACATCAACCATGATTGCTAAATATGATCTTGACTTTAAAAGAAAAAATATTGGAAAGAACACAATACAAAGTGAAAATTATACTTTTGGTTGTAGACTATGTGCATGTATTTATATAAAACAACCATTTATGAGTGGTTAGCACAGATAGCAGGGAACCACACGTAGTACACTTGTACTCCTGGTTCTGCCAGAGATTTGCTGTATGACTTTGGGTTAGAGAACTGACATTATCTATAGTTTATCACAGCTGTGTACGTGACTTCCAAAAAAGAGCTTCTCTGCCAAAAATTATTACAGATTTTATTGGCCTTCACCTCTGTTCATTTTTCCCACCTTAAGGGTGAGTAAATGATTCCTCGAATACACAGGCTCTGTTTCACCTCTTCCCTCATCTTAATCAAGAGTAGATTTTAAAGGCATTTTTTTCCTGAGAATCATATTCACAGAATATGTGTTAAACTCTCTGAATAACTTACTGGGAGGCATGGAAAGAAAGAGTCAGAATCTCTTGATTTAATGTTCTTGAAACAAATCATTTTACTTTTTATTTCAGAAGGATATTTTTAGAACAAATTTAGCCAAACTTATTCGCATTTTTAAAGTTTGGAATAATAATAACTTTCAAGTAAATGAAACACTTCATGTAATGTAAGGTTTGGAGGGGGGGGGGTCCAGATATAATTTCAGTCAGAAAACCAAAATTTCCCTTCAATTTCTTTTCTGTCTACTTTTCAAAGAATGAACAGGGGAAAAAAAAATAAAAAAACCTACAGAAAAAATAAGGGGGAAAATCAGTTAGCTTGCTCTTTTGCATAGACTATTCCTTAAAAAGCATTGACATTTGAAAATGCATCCCCAGATGGTTTCTCACAAACCACACAGATTCAGAGGTGAAGAGGGCAGGGCAGAACCCAAAGTAGGGAGGAATCTGAAGCAGTGGGATTTGGGGGTAAAGGAAGCAAATGAGGGAGAAATTAGAGGCAATGGGACTGCTGGGAAAGAGGGGGCCCCAGAGTAAACTTCCCCTTGCATAACTTACATGTGTGTATAAACCACACTGCTGACGAGTCACAGTTTTTATAGATAATCCGTGGGTGAAACATGGGAAAATATGGTATTCATCAAATCCCGATCAGAAACAATTCCACTGAAGTCCATGGGATTGCACAGGCATAAGCCAGATGTGAAGGAAAGAAGAGTCAGGATCAGGCCCACTGCACATGCTCACAGGCTGTCAAGCATAAAGTGTTTTGGTACCAGTTTGGGAAGGGAACCTCCATTTAAACCCGGAGTTCCAGTTGACTTAATAATGAGACCTGTAAATATGGAAGTTGTCATCAATAAAGCTCAGTTAGAGTGTTCCCAGGTGAAAACTGATGTCTTGTGAGGGTTAGGGACGAATCTTCATGCAGCAGAGGATCACACGTTGGCCATCATGACAGCAGATTTTCTTGCAGAATGGTGCCCAAATGGAAGTGATTACATCGGGTGTAGAGAGAAGCAATAGGGCCATTCACACATAATCACAGAGTAGATGTAGCAGAGATGGGTGTCAGCCAGCCTCCTGGATCCAAGAACATTTGGATGTGAGAGAAGTTCAGATCTTGATCCAAACTTTGTTGTTCAGACCTGCCTCTCGCTGTCAGGAGGTGGCTTCTGGCCAGGTCCATCTTCCATGAATGATCCCCCTTCACCAAACAACAGGTGGGATGTCCATTTAACTTAACTGCCAGGGAAAAAAAAAATCCCCATCCTTAAGTCTGTGCTATTTTTGGTGGTCTTTAATAGGCCTGCGAGGGGAATAGGAAGATAATTAGCCCTTTTACTCTGCCTGTCCCCACACAGCTCAGTTTTCAGACTTGCTCCCTTTTTCTGTGGCAATCCCCCCACTAACACTTTGGAGGGATGTTGACAGTCTCCCTTTTGGATGCTCAGCCTTCTGGAAGGCTTTGCTCTCTGCAGGCAGAGCTGTCTGGCACACAGCCATTGACAGCGAGCTGGAGTTTGCTCTGAAGTCCCAGTGCAATCATGCACTGTCTGCTGCCTGCTGCTGCACAGTGCTGCAGGAGCTTAAAAAAGACTCCTCTGGTCCTGTCAAAAAGACAACCGAATTATTAAAGCAGCAGCTCTTCAGGTGTTCAGAAGGACTGTGGGAACCAGGCGCAGAAACTGATGGCAAGGGATGATCTGCCCCTTATGCTAAAATGCAGTGGGGTAGGAGGGATGTGGATGTGGTAGGAGAAAAAAAAGCCAAATATTGCTGCCAGAATGGTGTCACTAAAATATTTGAGTGGATTCAGGTCCTGTGTATTCCTTGCTGTAGTGGCTTTGGACTGTCCAAGTTTCAAAAATATCCACTCCTAATCTGTGTCTAGCTCCTCTCTTTCCCACAGACTTGGGAAAATGTGGCAATCCTCGGAGAGATCCACATTAAATTAAAACAGTGTGCAAGAATCTGTTTTCCCAGTTCTACCCCCTGAGATGGAAGCAATGGCAGCATCCATAAACAGCATCTTGAAAATAATCTGACACCTAGGGATCCCCAAGGCTCTTTGGTGAGGTACAGAGCCTCATGTGGGAGCAAAGTTAATGTGTGACTCTTGTTAATGGCAGAGCGAGGAGAAGGACAAAGGTCTCTTGGCCATGTGCCTGTCCCACCTCTCCCCCTATTTCTCTATAACTCAAAACTTAATAATATTTGCTTGTTATTAAGCATTAACATCTTAACCTTAGTGACCTCGTTTGTTACTCATTCCTGAATGTTACTAAACTATATTGTATTCCTCTACTAATTCTATATTTTTTGAAATACTATCAATTTCAAGTGATTTTCTTTTTGACTAACCAGTTTCTGAACTCCACAAGACTTTCTATGCGGAAGACAGCCAACCTTCATCTTTCCATAAGTCAAACCCTAAACTAAGAACCAAAACCACAAACCAGCCTTGGAAGCTTTGGCTTACTCCATCCCTAGGCATGTCGTTGCCTAGAAATGGCTTAGTCACAGCAATTTCTAGATTGCTAGACTTCCTACTGTCTAGTTTCTTGGCTAAGGCACCAAAATTCTTGTGTTAACAACTTCTGGAGCACTGCTCCGTCGATACAGGAGCATCCTCTGTTAAGGTGGTGACATAACCATACATTCAGCTGGGTTTTTTTGTGGGGTGGAGAGGGTTCTTTTCCTATCTGCTCTTCAGGAATGCTTTCCTTCAACCCTTGCAGCTTCTGCAGCACCCCTGCACTGCCCTGCCTGACTCTGAGCAGCCTATTAACCCAGCAGCTTGGCTTAAAAACCAGAAAGTCAGCATTTTCCTTACAAGATGTATTATTTTATTAATAAGAAATATAAGCTCTTGCAAGCTTGCAGTGGGGAAGGACAGCAGAGAAAGCCAACCTAGTCGACAAGAAGCACTCTTTCCCCATCTCCAGACAAGCTTGCTAGGACATAAGGCGACATATCCCACATTATCCAGCAGCCTCCTGAATGAATACTTTCCACCCTGTGACAGAACGCAAACTGCTTTAGCCTCACTCTCCTCCTGACAGACCTTCTAATTATCTCAGCTGTTTACAGCTCTCAGGCCCTCTGCTACCAATTTCTCCATTATTCTGACAGTCAACAAACTAGACCTATTAGAGCACAGCACAATTCTTGCCCAAGGCAGGAACTTTGTGAGACCACAAATCGTCTCGGTATTAAAAGTCGGTGCATAAGAACTGCCCTCAGCTTCAGCGCTAAATTGCTGGTTTGGAGACATTCATTGCTGTATATTGTATTTCCACTATATTCCTCTTTAATAGACTTCGTGCTGAAGTGTGTAAGAAGAGTTTTAAAGCCTGAGGTGGCGACTAGACCTTTTTTTTTTTTTCCATTTTATATATTTTTCCATCTTTTTTGTTTGTCACCTTATATTGCAAGGTTGGTTCACATCCATAAAACAACACTGCAGTCATGCAAGAATATCTAACGGGTAGTGGGAGGCACAGATTTTACCATTAGAAGTTCAACAACAAGGTTTGGGCAATACAAGATTTGTTATTCTTCAATTTGTACAGGGCCTCAGACTTAAAATTATTTCTTTTGTGCCTTGAAACATTTTATTTTCCTATTTGGCAAAGCTAACCTGGTTTTGTTCTTCTAATTTTCTGGTATCAAAGTAGTTAGGGCCAAGTAAGAATAATAGTCAGAGAGAGAGATTACAGTTTCTATTAATAATTTGCATCTGTTTGTTTAAGCGGTGTTTATTCAAGGTTCAGAAAGCTCTTAGAAAATTGTATTTATTAATTAGTGTACACAGCACTCTATAAAGTATTTATGTATGGTCTATCTCCCGATTTCTCTTAGTTTGAGTTAGTACAGTCCCAGGGATTTATTTTGACTAAACACACAGGAACCTTCTGATTCAGGTATATTTCTATCTGAGAGCTGGACTAATTTTCAATATTATCTTAAATTCAAGGCATCTGCAGGTACCTATGAGGTTCAAACCTCTCACGTTACCTACCAAGGTGTAGAAATAATTCCAGATGTCTACAATACACATTATTATCTGGCTGATAATGACTAATCCCACCAATTAGCCTAAACAGCAAAAGCTCCAACAACATTTTCCTGAGCCATTCAATTGATTCTGACTCAGTTAGAAATACTCTCACAGTAAATATCATTCAGCCTTCTATTTGCCAAGCCAAAGTGGTTACATTTATGAAAAATTAAAGCTTGTAAATTGAAAAAATCTTTAAAGACCAAACCAGAGAGAAAATACATAAAATGTACACACACACCATTTCAGCTAAGTGGCATGTTGGAAGGAACGTGTGCTCTCACTGAACTGTGTTACCTCTGCCTGCTGGAATGCTGGAATATAAAATGACATGTTATATTAGATTCTACTGAATTTAAATTCTTCCTTCGAGGCATTTATAGTGAAATAAAATATTTTCCAATGAAGACTCTTTGAAAAGTGATGTTGCTTTCAGGAAAACCTTACTGAGAACAACTTCCAGTTTAGTGGCACAGGGCTGTGTGAGTTTGTCACCTAGTCTATCCCATGAAATCCTGTACTGGACATGGACATCATGGAACAACAGAGGGAAAGCCTTAGCACAGGATTTGTTGTAAAGACTGTTGAATTCCTCTGAGATCAGTGTCAGTACTGAGGCATATTTAACTCAAAAGCTGACCACTTAATAGCTTTAAAGTGTTCAAAGTTCTTAAGTTCTTCCAAACACAGCTTTGAAAGAGAAATGTGTCTGTGTTGCACTGTGGTTTCACGTTTCATCTTGCAGGATGTACTAATTTGGGCTAAATACTGCTGTGACTTAGCAAAACAAAACTTAAACCAAATTGTCAGGCCACATTGCTCTAAACCCAGATAACTTCAGCAGAACTGTGTGAGATTTGAAGTTTTGCTACTGAGATTAGGAGCAGCTCTAATGGTTTCCACAGAACTTGCATGAAATGGAAATTAGCAGAGCCTAGAGTCATTTGTCATCCTTTTAAATTTGTTTCCAAAACTTGATTTCCTGTTCAGAAGAAGGGCATGTTCCTGGGTGAAAGCCAAGCTGAAAGTAATCGGACCCTAGATGGCACTTCTAATTGGCTTTGGATCAGATTCTCCAGCAGGACACCCTGGATTTCTGCCTGCCAGAGGACTTTCTCTCCACACAGAAGACTCATGTTCGCAGTCTTAACCACGTCTGAGTAACTCAAAGGTAACAATGATGTTTTTCTCTACCCTGACTGAAAATAAAGCTTTCTGCTACCAGAACCAAGAGGGAATCAGAACACAAAATGAAGATGTCAGAACTCTTTGGACCATGCTGAATGGCACTGCTGTCACACAATGGGAAATAAAGAGAATCACTGAACTTCAATATGTATGCAAGAAAAATTCACTAATATTAGTTTTAAGGGACCTATATCTAAATAAATGTATTAAAATATATTGAAAATAGTATATTAGATGTTGAATTTTTTGTTTGCTTGGTTTTTAATCTGAATGAAAACCATGTTGACAGAGCATATAAGTATTTTTTTTATGTTGACCTTAATGAACGAATTTACTGGTAAGTATTTTCAAAGTATGTCTTAAGTAAATAAAACATGAAGTAATTGAAAGAGAATTTGAAGCTTGCAACCACAACTATTTGTAGTGTAGACCTAAGTCTAAGCTTTGTGTTCATCCAATTATGGTATCAAATCATTGCCATATATACAGTCAGCTCAAAGGGTGTGGGATGACAGTCAACACATCAGCCAGAATATTTGCAAGCATGTCATTATGCACTACAATCTTTTTAGCTCTCACAAACCAAGCAAGAATTGTTTGCAAATCTTGGCAAAACAGGCAAGCTGCTTAGTAACATCATTTGGATACTGAGGATGTAATAGCCTTTCCTCTGAGACCATGCAGAGCTCCAGGGAAGTGCTGGCATTGGAGGCTGCTCTAAACACAGCCCACCTTAACTGTTGTTCAAGCCTCTGGGGCACTATTCACAGTTAAAATATTAATTTTGGTGACCTAGCCAGTAGTGTACTCAGAAATTTGTGGGTTTTGTATATAAAATTGTGGCTCCAGCATATAACGGGAAAATATATTTATTCTTCCCTATTTCATGCCTGAAACTACTGAGAGACAGTTTCAGCTTTATGATTTCTGGTCTGGACCCCTCTCTAGCTCCAAAATTAATTAAACCAAACCAGTGGGATAGACTTAAAGTAACATTGGCTTTTGGAAAGAAAAAAAAAAAACAACCCTTGTCTCTCATGGGAGGCTGGCAGCAACAGATTACAGATTTAGGAAGCCTTGTTCCTGGTCGTTACTACAGTTTTCATTAAAAAGATATGCACGCTAATCGTGGAAATGGGAGGCAACCTAGAAAAGAGATGTATTATTATGAGAGGCTGGGACATTGTATTTGTGCATACAGCAGGGAAAACTATATTGAAATGAGTGCTAAAAACAGCCCAAGAGCAATGTGGGGAACGACGAGGAGGAAAATCCAGAGCTTGAGCATCGTAAGGGGAGCAGCGGAGTTGGAGTCAGAGATGCAGGAAGGAGAACAGGTGAGGGTCAGAAAGATAGAAAGGAGAGAGAGCAGCACTGGGAGAAGACATGAGAAATTAGATCAGAATCTAAAAGCACTCAGGAGAGCAGGGAAAAAGGCAGAAATTAGAACAGGAGCTAAGAGGAGAGCCGAAGAGGCAATAAAAACTCAAGGAGGAGAAAGAAAAACTGCGAGATGAAGAGAGGAGGACAGGAAAAAAAGGGCAGGAGATAAATATGAGGCAACATAAAAGGGCCTTGATCTCCAGTTTGTAAAGATGACGTGATCTGTGGTGTGAAAGAAAAGAAATACTTTGCATTTTCTGAAATGGCCATGAAGAGAGGACCAGACTACATCTCAGAAATCAATATCACATTTTATGCCTGCTGCACCCTTCACGAAGAATCAAGACAACATTGATTTGAGTAAGTAATATTTCATTGAAAACTGATCTTTGATTGCATAGCTGCAAGGGACTGGCTGTGAAAGTCCCTCGGTGCTGTCTGTGCCGAACAGGTGTCATTGTTGGGATTGTGTTAGGAGCGATGCGGCTTCATTCCCGGTCCGCGGAACACGTGGGGAGCAGAGGACACGTCACTTTAGTCTTTGAGAGCAGATGATGCCGCATCAGAAGGGCTGGTGTGCTCTCCAGGGTCATTAGCCTGTGTCTGTGGGTGTGAGGGGAGCAGCCTGCAAGGTTTGCTTTGTGGATGTATTCATTTCAAGTGGTGGAACGATTATTTTAAGATAATTAGAAAAGCCTTAGACCGATATTTTAAATCTGCTTTCCTGATCAATTGTAGCAGTGTTAGAGCTGGTGTGCAGTCATGAGGCACAGGACCATCTCCCTAGGCTGTAAGGTCAGGCTCTTGTAATGGTATTAATGTTTCTGAGACTTTTTTTTTCCCCCCAGTGTTTGAGAGTATAAAACCTCCCCTTGGTTTTATTTCCCTGGCCAGTAATTCCCTTGGGAAAACAGATTCACTGTTTATTTTGCTAGCAGATCTTGATGTGTTTCAACCTCCTTATACCATGCAAGGTGACAATGCAGCAATTTATAGCAAAACCTGTGTTGGAATTCTCTTTTGGAAATCATTTTCTTACCTCAATATAATGAAAATGTGTGGGTGAAAGGCTAAGCTGATGGGGGGGGCAGAAGGTGTTTGAAAATAAACCTCATTGTATCAAGCTGAATTGCAAACTGGCTTGTCTCAATCAGAATATTTACCTATTTGAATTAACCTGGAGCACTAATGCTGCATAGACTTTCCAGTGAGCCATGTCATAGCTTGTTATGGGTTTCACACAACTCTGGGACACTACAGGAGATATATTTCTGCCATTCTGCTTGGTTCTTTGGGACAAATGTAGCCTCAAGCCACTCCCTTACAAATCCAGGTGCTAATTTACCACCAGGGTAAACTGCAGTGCAGGATTTTGTTGTTGGTTGAGGCCTGTCTCAGTGAAGCCAAACCAGGAAATTCTGTTTCAACAATGTCAAAATATTTTGTTTCAGTTGAAAATGCATAAACAAAATATTTGCAAAACTTTGCAAACTGCCATTGAGGAAACATGGGCTCCACATCCCAAATGTTGAGCTGCAGACTGTACCTTGTTACTAGAGAAACATGGCTGTGGCAAACTCATTTTGAGTATCAAGGAAACAAAAGCCCAACTGAGGAGGTAATAGGTAGTTGCAGAAAGGTTTGTTAACTGCTCTTGAGGAGAAGTCTACACTCATGACTGGTCCCATCTCTAACCAAACTTGTCTAAATGAAGATGTCTGTAGTCTTTGCCTTTGCAGGAAACATTGAGACTTATTTTGGGAAGCGGTTTGGAATGCTACACTCAAGCAAAGCTGAGGTTGTGTGTTATAGTATGACAGAAAAATGGTCACAGGAGTTACTGGTAATGAAACTGGACTGAGCATCAGTTGGAGAACATGTTATTATGAACAAGACAGATTGGTTTTGATGGTATGAGTGAGGATAATGGTGAAGGTTCACCATAGTTACATGGTGATCCTCAGCCAGGGGCTTAGGAAAGCAAATCTCCTCATATCCCTCATGGGCAAAGGCTGCAAAGAGCTTCCTGTGGAGCAACTCTGGAGCTCCCTTGTCTCAGTATCCACCAGTGACCGCTGTGAGGAAATCTTGCTTCTTAGTAGCATGGAATACTGAACCACCACTTTTTCATGGCAACTTTTTCTCTACAGGTATGGAATATCCAAGGAATTTTGAAGCCTGTGGATGGTCAGGGACTAGTCTATCAGAGTGCAGTGTCTCTTTAAATACATCACCCCATAGGACAGGTAATTTCCTTTTCAGTTGAAATCTTGAGCTTCACACAATTTCTACAAAACTCAAGACAGACTGTTAATAATATACACACATATTTACAAATAGTGCGTTTTTTCCCTCATATATGCACGCCTCCTACATCCTTCCACTCTTCCCACTCAAAGATAAAAAAAGAAACATTTTGGGTGTTTTCCTGGTATTTAGTCAAAGTGTAACTACTCAGATGCAGACATAATGTATGAGCTCAGTTTTCACAGTAACACTGTATTAGAAACAGAACAAAAAATAGTAATATGCAGGTTATTACGATTTTCTGACAAATATAACTCTAAACCATCTAACTTGCCCCAGAACCTGGGGATTGTTCCACAAGTAGAACTGGTAGCTCTTAAAAACTGAATAATAAGTCAAGTCAGAGCCTTTGAGCATAGTTTCAAGTTAATGTCAAAAACTAATGTACAGTTATTGTTCAGTAATCAGTCCAAAAATAGTTACAGACTTATTTCAAAAACAAGGGAATGAAGAAGACAGTTTTAAAAACAATACAAAGGACTTGTGACCTAAGAAAATGCCAGGTAAATGCATGTGTGTACATGTACATGTGCATGTTTGTGTATACATTAAAGGGACAAAAAAGTTAACAATGATTACAAAATAAGGTCAACAAATAATAGGGGGAGGGAATGTAATGGCTATTTGTCACGAATATGATGAAAAGTGTTCATCATATTTCTGCCTTCCCTAAGCCTAATACAAATGTGGGGAAAGTGGTGTGACCCATCGAGTTGACATTAAAAGCTTTAAATTGAATTAAATTGGCAGAAACCTTCAAAAATTGTCTTGGGAAGAGAAAAAAAAATCCATGACAGAGCATAACAGATGTATGAAATTAAAAGCATTTAGGATACATTATCTTTGCTGTATGATGGGAAATGTTTCTAATTGCACTCACAGGGTGCCTTTAAGATGTGTTTTTATTTAAGAAGTGTTCTTTATGATCTGTTATGGATTTTCGGCAGAAATACATAGAAAAAAGAATAAAATGCATATTAAGATATATGGGTTTTTGCCACAATCAATTCGTTTGTTGTCATTGTCGAATGAAGCAAACTGTAAAGGCAAAATTTCTGAATTTATAGGAGTAGGATGGAAAGAAAGCGTCATATTGGATAATGAGGAATCTGTACTATAATGATGGACATATACTCAAATTCTCGTGTTTGGTCTCATAACTCATATCAGTATCTGTAAGGATACATATCAGGACCGTATGGATTTCTGGGTACATCTGCACCTTTCTTCACATAAATGTTACTGCTGTTCTTTTCCTGGCTACTGAATTACTAATTATATCCAACAACTGAGATGCAATAGGAAATACCATATGTGAATCCCAGAATTATTAATAATGTCTGTGCTGCAAGGCATTCCCAACCAGCATTCAGTGCTCAAAGCCCTGCCTAGCACATAGTGAAAACTAAATAAAAGAGCAATGGAATTTCTCTTCTTGCGTGTTGCAGAATCTCAGTTAGTTCCTGCTGTGTCATAGACTCCCACAGATTTAATATGTATTGAATCAAATTTCAATAAGAGGTATCTCCTAAAATTACAACACTTCCCTTTTGTGTTTACCAAGAGGTTCACAAATTGAGGTTTTCTAATTAACGAATACAATGTTCCAGGGTTTTTTACTGCCTTTGATGCTTCCAAAGGGAGTCATCAGTTTAAGGCCAAATATGACTGTCCAATGGACTTGCAAGATTGAGTCAAGACCTTTTCAGTTTCTTTTCACCACATACCTTACCTGATTTCCATTATGAAGGGACTTTTTCCTTTTTTTCTATACAAAGGGAAAACTTTATACCTACAGATGCACACAAAAATAAACCAAACATAAAAGGCATCTATCCAAAGTGGAATACAGACCTCTCCATTGTCTTTTCTTGATTTGTGGAAGCCTTGCCTAAGAAGTGGAAAGAATCTGGACTGTGGTGATTTTGTGGTGACCTCATAGATTTATCTCTTAGCAAAGATCATGAGTCAGGAGTTACAGCTGTAAAAGCCATGTCACTTCTTTTAAAGTGAATATTCAAAACCACATAGTGTCTGCTAGTCTTAGATGCAAATAAAATAAACTCTCTTTTTGTTGTACTTGTAGGGAAATCAAAAGTTTACAAATATCAGATCTCATTCAGCCCATTAATAGTGAAAACTGACAAGAAATAGTTATTATCTCTGACATAAATTTGAGCAGGAAAAGGATTTGTTGCAATGGAAGCTCACGCTAATGGAATAAAAACGACCCAAGCTGTCCCACAGATGTCAAACTCAGTGGAGTCCAGGATGACTTAGAACCCTTCAGTTTGCATCAGAGAAAACAAATTGGCTGAATGAAATAACCTCTCATTCAGTTCTATATTTTTGTCACCAGCAGTAAAAATAAATAAATAAACCAGTACAAAACCACTTCCCTAACTTTCTCCAAATGAAATCATCCAACTATGTGAGCATGTTTCAGGTTCATTGCTCAAACTCAGAAAGGGGAAAGTAAATCAATAAGTGAAACAAAGTTACATGGACTAACTCCAAATTAGGGTTATTCTGCTGCAGCCACACAACCTGCGTGGTAAAGTTTGAGGTTTAATTTCTCTCCTGGAGGATGTCCACTAGTAAAAGGAATATGCAAGGAGTAAATAAACCAACAAATCCTGTACACGTAAAAGATGAGGAAGGAAACTTTTTGCGGAGTGACAAATTGGTTTCAAAACCAACAGTAGAAACTGCTAAAAACTTAGTCAGAAAACTGAAAAGTTAAACGGAGATGTGACTGATAATTGTATTGCACATAGGGCTGAGCTGAGCTGTGAGGGGCCATCAGGAAAAACAGAGGAAGAGTGAAAGTCAGGGGCCAGAAAAGTCATCTTAGAGTATCGCGAACAGCCCAGAGGCTGTAGGTTGGGAGATGTAATATTAGTTTAGGACTTAATGGCTTCATGAAGGCAACACATGCAGTTAATACACTAGACCCAGGAGATCTAGGCCTAAACTTACCTTTTATTAAGAGTTACCTAGAACTGCTTTGCATTTAAAATGAGGTCTTTTCAAACTGGATACTCATTTAAAAAAAAAATAAAATAAAAAAAGACAGGACTGATTATTTTCAATTAAATAGTTTTGTATTTTAATCAGTGAAATAATGTAATCTTTTGAGGGAAAAAACACCATGTAGTATAATTATATATAATGTACACATTAGTGAAAATAGTTGCTTTACCCTGATAAAACATGAATGAATCAGTGTTAACATGTAGCAAATTAAATCCTTCCTTGAAAAAAATCCCTTTCAAAGCTGTTATTTCTATAAGCCATTAATTTCTGGGTTAGGCTATGTGTTAAAGTGCCAAAAAAACACATTGAAAAGGATGACATATTTCATTCAAAAAAAGGAAACTTAGGGGGAAAAAAAAAAAAAAAGAAAACAGAAAACTCTAGTTTTAGCCTGAAGAAATCTTTGAATTTGGAAATCACTTTAGTTTGGAATCCCTTTAGTTAAAAAATATACATTAATGATGTATATTCTGAGCCTACTTCAGCGGGTTCAAAAAACCCTCTGAATATAGGAAGAATCATAGAATCATGAAATCACAAAATGGTTTGGGTTGAAAGGGACCTTAAAGACCATCCAATTCCAGCTCCCCTGGAAGCCATGGGCAAGGACACCCTCCACTAGACAAGGTCTACCCAGCCTGGCCTTGAAGATATCCAGGGACCCACAAAACTTATAAACTTTTATTCAGCAAACCTGTTGAGCACTTGGTGCTAACAATGAGCAGCGCAATTATGGGGATTCTCTGGTCCCCTGCAAGTGTCCTCAGCCTTGTTCCTCACCTGGAAACTGAGGCACAAATGTCATGGGCTGTGTGGGAGCAACAAGAGAGCCACGGTTTTAATCTCAGTGATGTCTCACAGCCACCACTTCCAGAACAAGCAATTGAATCCTGGTTATTCACCAGGTTCAGCCACATCTTCCCCTGCAATGCAATCTTTCTGCCCCTGGAGCAATAAGCAAGAAACCCAAATTTTTGAACAGTCTTAGACCACAAGTAAAGAGATAATGTACTGTTCTTAAGCATATAAATAGACACCAATCACTGAAATGAATAGTTCAGTGTATTACAAAGTATTTGTCAGGCTTTTTGTATTACTTAAAAGTAGAGAGAATTCTTTTTTTAACTGTTTCCCCAGATTACAGACACATTAGACACCAGCAGAAAGTGCAGCATGTTACTTGGTATGTCTCTCTTTAAAATATAAAGCACTCACCTCCTGTAGAGAAGACTCCTGGGGAGCTGGCAGCTAATGAAGCCAAAAAATATCGGGGTTCATTAGGCATGCAAGCATTCTGGTAAAATCAAAGATCACTCTGGAACCCCCTTGAACATATTATAGTTACCATTAAAATCATCATCATAGGATTTGAGGTTAGTAAAACATATTGCTTAGGCTATAAAACATTCTAAACTAGTATCCCAAATGTCTTGCCTCAAGCAAGCACTTAAATTAAAGTTTCAGACAGCTGGCACTAGAATCAAAATAACAGTTTTGCACAAAGAGATTGGATAAACATGATTATTGTTTTCATAATTTATTTTGTCAATGTGCAGTATTGTGCCTTGATCCCTCCATTGTGCCTGGGCACAATTTCTTTCACTTTTCAACAGGTAACTATATTTCACTGTGTGTTTTTTTACAGAAAGCAATCCTAATTGATCTGCTGGTCTTGAATAATCTAATCCCTAATTAGTTGAGCCTGAACGTTGAGAAAGGCAGCATTGTGTGCTTTAATTAATTTCCATAATCTGGAATTTTTGTTTGCTTGCCTCATAAGATCTTTTGGTTTTCAAGGAGAGGGTAGCAGAACAATATCACTACTTAGTGTATGAAAAAGGGGGCAGTGTTCTGGATATTTGATACACCATGATTGCAACAGCTACAAACTCATAGTTCTTAATTAAGACTAAACCCATTTCCTGTTTACCTTGAGTAACAATTTTATGAATATGTTCTTCCTGCATTTATTCCAGTTCAGCTGCTCCTTGCCTCTTAGGTGCAGTGAAGATGATATGCTCTCCTTTAATTTCAATTTAGTCCAGACATCTCAAGTAAGTAGCTGTTGAAATGTAGAGAAATAAAATGCCAGAAATGTGCTGCAGCAATCTCTTAAGCAAACACACATTTCCTTAGAAATATCCCAAAACATTTTACATTCCAAACCCACCTCCGAAGACAAAACATGGCTTCTTGAACAAATCTCAAAGAGATTTCTCCTTTCTTTCATCCAGGTGGTCAGAGAACAAAAGATCTTCCCCCAAAATGTAAAGCTCCATGCAATTTTGATACACATAATTAGGAAAGAATAACCAGGGTTAAGAGAAGCTCCTGCTTTGCAGACACTTTGGGAAGTGTTTGGACATTGCTGGAGAGAGCAAAGTACTCTAGTGATTCACGGTGCTCTTTTGTACTGTTTTGTAGCCACTTCTTAAACATTTCTCAAAGTTAAAAAACATTCTCATTTTGGTAAACACTTTTCTTGCAGGTCCCTTTGAATCTTGTCACTCACTACATATTTTTGTTCCAACTGGAAATTAAACTATGACATGACTGAGCTCTCCAGCCTCAGTTTACATAACTGCATATTGGAAATATATAAATATGGTTTTTATATACAGCATTCACATGCTTCACAAGGAATGTTACAAAGTTATGAAGAGCTGCAAATGACTTTGAGTCATTGTATTGGAAGTATTTCACGGACAAATGAGGACAAAATGCAGCCCTCACAAATATAAATTAGGAATTACTCCCATTGAATTTACTAGGATCAGTGTAAATTTATTGCACATGTGGGGCTAAGAGCAAAACTCGTCTCTGTTTATGCAAACTAATTGTGTGGTGTTTGCTAGCATGAAAAATGGCCAGTCATTCTCACATTTGTGAAAAAGATTTATCAAGCCAACACAGACCCAACAGGTGCTGTTCAAGGGTTGCCCTTTGCTTTCCACACCTGCAGTAAAATAAACTTTGCTTCTCTGATGGGAAGTCCACATGGAAGTATGACCACCAGGGCACCAAAAGGCATAACCAACCTTTCAGCTCTGCAAGGCCACCCAGTTACCATCACCTGGGGCCTTAGAGGGACCTTGACTGGTCTCAGGTCTCCAGAGGTCAGTGTGTTAAGACATCGCATCAACGCATGAAAAATTTTGGGCACTGATCAAACAAAGAATGAGATGTTGAAAATATAACAAAATTGCCTGTGCTGCTCTTCAGCCTTTTTCTTTCCTTCCTTGGACATGTCTCTGTTGCTTTTAATTAAGCTCTCAGATTCATAGCTTGGAGATCTTTAATAATAAATAAAGTGCTTGTGAGGCAAATTTTTCACTTCTAAGAAGGATCCTTAGAATAAATGTTACCTTCTAATTTATAGGTAAACTTAACCTGGTCTTACCTTTACAGTAATATATTCTGTGGCCATTTCTGTGCCACAGACTGGTGACATGAAAGATTTTAACTTTTACTAAATGGTGAAAATGTTGGATCACACGCCTCTAACACACTGTAAGCATAGTGCCTGCTGATAAATTAATCTAATTAACAAAGGTGAAGGTTTATAATTGGGGTTAACTAGAATTTAACTGGTCATTGTTCATATCCCCCATTGCATTGTCCCCTAAGTAACTCACTCTGGTAGCCCTCCATGGTCCCCCGACCCCAGCATCAAACTCAGGGATCAACCAGCTTCAAGGAAAAGGAGATACAATCATATTTCCAAGACTGTAATAACAGCAGAACTTAATGGTGTGATATTTTTATACTGTTTGGGAAAGAGACCCTATTTTTTCTTACTCATAAGCCCAGAGTATTTTTAAATAGTTCAAGTCCCTGTAGTACTTCACAGTTTGCAGTGCTGTTTAAAAAGTAATACATCTTTTCTTAGATGTACCCCAGATTCTGCCTTTTAATAGACATGATAATGAGATTCTGTGTCTTCATTTCCCAGTGTGCAGAAAGCTCAAATAAATCTTTGATTGTTCACAACCCTGGAGAAGGCTCCCAAGCCCAGGAATGTAATGATGTTTCTCTAAACAATCATTGCTAATAAAATTTAAGTGTATTTAAAATATATAGATGTGTGTGTGTTTATATATTAGTAGTATCAAAATTGGGTTTTATTCATTTTGCTTTGTAAATCTGAATCTGATTGCAGCAAACTGAGCTCTCAAGAGACTCATTTCTAGGAGAAGGAATGTCCTGAGTTATTTCTATGACCTGCAAGACACACATTGAGCTTCTGCCTTTGAGTGAACTCCCTCTAATAAGGAAATCAAGGGATGTTTGAAAGAGCCATTCAGTGACTTCTTCATAAGATTAGGGACCATGTCCCCAGACCACTGCTGAAGGCATCACGCATCTGACTGCAATCAAATTGTTATAACAACTTTGAAAGAACAGGGTGTTCAAGTAACTTGAAGGAGCATTAAAGGGCAAAACAGGAAGAAGGGACACAAGAATACATCGTAAGGGGTTAAAAGAGGGATGCTCGAGGATGAAAACAGTGATGCTTTTAACAGTTTTTATTGTCTGACCAGTACTTTAACCTTTTAAAAGGAGAGTCAGACAAAAAAAATACTTCCATATCAACATCTTTTTAAGGATTCTATATAAAATTACTCCCAGACTGACACCTCTCTGTGTCAATGCTGCTGGCTGTTTTCTCATGCCAGGGTTTTACACACATACACAGACTTGTGCAGAGTCCCTTGCACCAGTGAGACTGCTAATGGGAATTCCTTCACAGCAAAAGCATGGAGAACCAAAAGCAGAAACAGAAACAGTTAAACATCAGCCTTAAGGCAACAGTCCTAAGCTAATACTTAGAGAAGATATGGCAGATCAAGACCAGGCTGTGGCAGCCAGGCTTGGCTTGGTAACTTATTATAAAATCCAGACTTAGCAAGATTCAGTGAAATATTACTAAATGTGGGTCAAAAGCACAAATAAACCTGGGATTGTGCTTACGCGATCTGGGCACCTCTTTGCCAAAGACATGAAGTACTGTGGTTTCCTTTGGGTACTGTCAAACTTGTGGGTAACTGAATTCCAAGATAAAGACAGTAGGAAACCTTTTCAGAGAAAGTTGAAGAGCTTTCACCCATGGAGTTGTTGTTGTTGTGCACAGTTTGGTGCAGATTGTTGAATACAATTATTGATGTTCAGCAAAGACACACATAACATACTTGTCTCCAGGAAAAAATGCCAATGACTTACACCCTCTGTAGTTGTAAATTTGTTTTAAAGGTAATTTAGTCTGACTGCACCATTTCTTCTATTTCAGGTCCCAAATTTGTCAACACAAATGTGTTGACACAGTGTATTTCTATTCCTTTTTTATGTATCCCAGTCATTATAGTGATCATGAACATTCCTAATTTATACCAAAAAATTATGGTCTTCAGAAACAACTACAGGAAAAGCATTTTGATTGTAATGCTCTCCATGTCATAAAGTAGCCTGTTAAGACTTTGGATATCACTGACTTCTAAAGGTTATATCATAGAGAGGCTCACAGAAGACAACAACTCAAAAAGCCATACATAGGACAGAAATCTCACTCCTAAGTAGGAGGAGAACCACTTGAGCATGAAGGGTAGGAGGAAAAAGTGATAGGAGACCTGCCACAGCCCTCCCCTGAGACATATGCAAATCCCAGCTAGTACCCACCTGGGACACTCTACCTGCTCTTGGATTCTCAGAGGATTTCTTCTAGACATCAGCAGCCTAAAATAATTAATTAACCTCATCTCCATTCAGATTTCACCTTTTTTTTTTTCTCTCTCCCCTTTCAACCTTTGACCATAATCTTTAAAAATCTTACCAACAAACCTCTCCCTGATTGAGAAAGAATATCCTCTGACCCACAGATTTCAGCACATGTTCTATTGTGGTGTTGGTATTCTCTCATAAATATTTTTTATTTCCAAGAAAACAAAAAAACACCCTTTTTTTTTTCCTGACTACAGGACAGAGTGCTGAGCTGTCAGTGCTCGGTTCTGATGTGAAAGACCCATAGTGTTGGTAAGCAAATATTAGCCTGCAGTACACTTCATCTGTGATGGAGCTGGGTTTGGTCCACAGAGCAACCTTTTGGATGATTTTGGTATAAATTATGTCTCCCACTTAAACAGTGGAAGGTACCATCAGAGAAGCTGATATCTTTCAGAGACAAGATTCAATAGGATCAAATCAAGGTAAATTTTTTTTGCAATATTGATAAAGAAGAGTGGGGCTACCTATTAACTGGAAAATTTAACATTGGTGTGATCTCCTCAATCTTGGAGGAGGTTTCTCTCAACTCTCATTTTTTTCTCCATATGGCCTGAAAGTGAATCAGAGAAAAGAAACCAGAAATGAGAAGGGAAAAAAACAAACAAAATGAAACAAAAACAAACAAATAAAAAAAAAAAAAAAACCAGAGAAATAACAAATACCCTGAAAGCCAGTTAAATATTGGAGTGGTGCTGGATAATCAGGAGAGCTGTGGCTGACTGTTGTTTACAAAGCAAGATGGGCTGAGAGTTTCAAACTCAGATAAACCAAGACAGCAAAGTTAAGACCTGGTTCTATCTGGTAAACAGCTGCAGCCCCTTTTTAATTAACAGCATATTTCTGACTTGGTTCAGCTTGCATGGATGGAAAGGTGTTTCCCAAGGAAATCAGAGTAAGGACAGAATAGTGAAAAGGGGTGGGGGGAGGAGGGAAATAAAGGGGGAAGGGAAAAGGTGAGTTCAGGAGGGCAATGAGGCGGGGGTTAACAACACTGCTTAAGATCAAGGGCTGAAGTGCTGAGATGCTGCCAGACTTGAAAACTTTAATTTACTGTCACTGTTAGCCCCCTTTGAGGTTTATGGTGGTATTTATACACACAGCATCAATCACATGAAACAAGGAGGGGATTTATAGTTTGTTTTAAAGACTGTAAATGCAATGTAATGCAAATAGCATGCCTCATGGGCATTTACATTTAATGGGAAAATTACAGATGCAAAAGATTGGTAGAACAAATTTTAAATTGACTTTATTACATCTAGTGCTTTTCAGAGAATACTATTAAAAAAAAGCGAGGAGATATGGTAATGGAGTTCTATAGTGTAGCTTGACAGCTTAAATTCCACTTAACTGACTTTGCTTGCATCTTACTGTGTACATTACTTCTTCCAATAAGTTTGGTTGGCAAAACCTCTGGATCATAAACTGATTAGAAGCTTTGATTCTGTTTTGTTTCCTTTTTGGGATTGGAATATTTAACGTGAAAAGCTGATTGTATCTCAATAACTGTTTTTAACTAAGGTTCATCATCAAAATTGCTTCATCTAGACAGAGTCAGGAACACCTCTTTGAATCTATTATCGCCTTAATATGTGACCATACATGTATTCTCCTTAATTTGTATAATCTTCTGGTATCTTCCCTACATCTCTATAGATTCAATAGAAAATACTGCTGCATTACTTTCCTCACTGATGGAGTCAACATTCAGAACTAATCTCAGCTATTTGTGGAAAGCCCATTCTTCCTCAAAACAGGTTTATTTCCCAGCATTCCCATGTGGCTCTCTGAACACTTCTTCTGGAATGAGGACTGTTTGCTGGTGCAGTTGAAGGTTGTTATCATCAGTTGTTAACTTATGGTAGATCCATCTGAAAGGTGTTGGTGGGCCCCAAAATCACCTTCAACAGACCAGATGAAGCCCTGGTTGAAACAGGTGCAGCTCTACTTGCTTCAGGGAAGCTGTGCCCAATTACATGAGAGCTGATTTGTTTTCAGCCATTCAAGCCTCAAACAAGTAAAATAATTTAAGGTGTTTTTTTAAGCCCACTCTTATTGAGCAAAGATTGAAGTACATATGTTGGCTCTCAGTCTGTATTAAAGCCACCAGCACAGCAGCCTCTGTGTGTGCTGAGATCTGCATCTATCTGGCAAGAGCCTCCCACCCTCTGTTTCTTCAGATTTCTAAATCTTTGTTATCAACATACCACCCTGGAAATATCTTCCCAGTCCTGCTTATTACACTATATTTTAGTTGTAGTATAAGCAAATGATGCCCTGACCTTCAAAGAATATAAAGCACCAATGTGGGCAAAGATTGCTAGAGCTTAGACTATTAAGATTGTGTCTTTCCAAGATTTCAAATCTCCCCGAAATGCCATCCTCTCTCTTTATTTCCATTCATCATGACACATACACCCTTGAGATACCCTTTTAACTAGTTATCACCAAAAAGCCACAATTAAAGAAGGTTTGCCATTCATTAGTGATTCAACAAAGTGTACTGAACTTATCATCATGTACAAATATCCCTCCAGAACTTCCTGCTGTGTCCCTATTTGCAGACCCTGTAGGTCTCCCCTTCGTCTATCAAGATCTACCTTACAAGTAGACTAATTACAAACTATGTAGCATCTCAGTGCATTTATTAATGTGGAACTAAGTCAGATCAGTGTTTATTCTTCACCCAGTTCTGAAAGATACATTCTCCAGGTGTTGTCACCCATAACAAATACATAATGGCAGAGAGCAGCCTATATTAACATTTGAGCTAATACAAACATGCACTGTTTAAGCAATTCACCTGAGGTTGAGTGCCTCGCTGCTGTGACTTTTGTTTAAGGTTGTAATCCCATGTGATGACATTCTCTTGTGCACAAGTAGTAAGTTAGCACCATGCTTGGCAATGTCACGATGATGAGGAAACCATAGACTCAGGAAGCAAGAGCAGAAGGGAAACAAACTTTCACACTCAGGAATCGTTAATGAAGTAAACACACTTCAACGTTGACAGGTAACTCACAAAGCCACCTACCAGTCCTGCTCCAATCTCAACCAACACACAGGAAAAAATACAAACTTATCTGTAAGCAAAATTTAGAATAATTTTAAAGTTAGATTATTCTGTGATAGCCACGTAAATAATGCCTGAGCAGACACAGTGACCTCTAAATAGAGCAGGAAAAGGCCTATTTTCCTCCTGCGCAGAAGGCTGTGCTTCCGTTTTATATCTGTTTCTGATGATCCATAAAGAAACTAAATTTACTGCAAGGGTGCACATCATATGCAGAATCCTAATCCTACAACACTGCTGAATGTCGTTCCCTTGCCTTTAGGCACTGTAAGTATCACTGTTTTCAATAAACTACTCACCAGTTTTAACTGTACCTGGAAGAACGTGGAGTGTTGAAGCCTTGGGAATACACACACATGTCCAAGGAACGATGGGTAAACCCATGTGTTCATGTGTGATTAGTTATCAGAACTGCATAAAACTGGTGCATTGTTTCTGGTTGGGAAAGGCCATCTAGACCAACATGCCCAAATCCCAATATTTGGACCGTTTTCACAATCCACAAATGACATATTTCTACAAAATTTACGGAAATGGCATTTTAAATCTCCCAAGCCACCTTTCAATGAGACTTAACATTTCTTCTGAAGCTAAAAAATTACGCTGACAAAATATGTACCAGGATGGAAAAAAAAAAAAAAGAACAATAAAATACTAAAACCCTTAAATTTCAAGTACTTTTATCTTTCTTGGTAAACATTTTCCACATCTCCAGAAACAAACACTGTTCAGAGTTTAGCCCAAGCTTCTGAAAGACACTGATTACACTGCAGAACTCTAGGACTGTCATGTGATTTTAAAGACAAATACTGTCCAGATAGCACATACCAGCTGCCAGTTACTGCGTAGTAGGATATTCCCTCACCTTCTGTTTTAGTTTTATGAAAGATTGTTTTCCTTTAAAATGGCAGGTCCCCTCCATTCCTTCTCCTCTGCTCACAGTGAGATGTGTCATCTGATACTAATTTGTACTTGCTTTGTGTTTTGACTTAATTTGATTAATAACTATATCCTTTAATGGCAGTGTGACTTAACAATATGCTATTATATTGGTGCACTGCACTCCGGCATCGAGGAGCAATTCGTCTGCATCACAGCAACGTTTTGAAACTAATTCAAAGAGGCATTATTCTGTACCTCCTTACCACAGGGTAGAGGTCTGCTCTTCTACTGGAATTGCCAGCTTAGAGCTGCAGGCCAAATCTGTGTTGAATTTATCCAAAGACTTTTCCTAGCACTCACATTCTGGCCTGAATTATCTGTAGAATTGTTTTGCCCCCCTTTTTTTTTTTCACTCTCATAGTATTGACTGTGCTTTGTGGCTTTTTTTTAACTTGTGGCTTTTTTTTTTAAGTTCCCTTATGGATTCATATTTTGGATATTTTGGAGAGTTTCACAGTACAAGATATCAGGCAATGACAGAAAGGTATCAGAATTGTGGGACTTTATCACAGAGTTTATGAACACACACCAAAAAGAAAAAGAAAGAAAGAAAGAGAGAGGGAAAGGAAGAGAGAAAAAAACAAGCAATAAAGAATTTATCACACCTAAAATTAAAAGTATAACAGAACTTTATGTTGTCTTAAGAAATAACACATGTTTTCTGTTGTATAGAATGAAACTAGTAAATAAGGCTTAACATGCCTGCAGGAACACAGGGAAGTCCAGTGAATTCCCAGCAGCTCCAGGTAAACTCAGGAGAAGGTGTAATTGCATGTGACAAAATGTATATTATCCTCATCAACATTAAAGAAGAATCTCACAGGAAAAAAAAATGAGAGAGACAAAGCTTAGTCTACGGCAGTGACAGGTTCTTGTTTATGTTGTTATAAAGGATCCATTCTTTAATAAGAACAGTCAGGGGACAGAAAAGGGAGAAGTTTCTTAACAGATTTCAAGTCCAAGGCAATGGAACTAATCAAAAAATGCCAGAGAAGCCAGGGTTTGGGAGAAAGAGGAGCAGGGTCAGGACAGAAAAGGGATGTACTAGAAGTGAATTTCCCTATTGCTGACCTAGAGTCAGTAGTTGCTCTTCAGAATTCTTGCTTCTGTAAAAGAAAGATTTAAAGTAACACCCATGGTACCACATAGCAAATTTGTTTAAGTATTTAGGCAATTAAATACTTGTTAAAAAAAAAAATTAAAAAAAATTAAAAGGTAATTGCCCTTACAGTGGAAACAAAGGCAGTAAAGTTTATACATGATGTTTTCCTTTGTATCAGACCAATGCTTGCCACATGCCAAAACATAAACCAGATTGCATAATATGTAGGTTTTTCATAATTTCCTCAGATTAGGTTTTTATTAATGCCTGTCAACAGCAAATGACAGGCATGTGTTGCATTAACAGCTGCTCTAAGCCATGCCAGTACTGACTTTGCTGCAAATCTCAAGCCTGGAGGAAGCTTAAAAGCCCATTGACTGAAGAGAAATCGACCCCATTTGCATAAAATTTCTGAAGTTTTTACCTTCTCTTTTTTTTTTAGCAAACTATTAGTTGCTTTTACATTATAATTAATGATAGTCAATAATTACAGGGTTATTAACAATCACCTGGAATAAACAGATCTGATTATCTTCTGCAATATGTTTCACCCATCTTTAATTATTTTTAAACTTCCTGACTTAAATCATCTCAAGAAATTGTTTTCTTTTTTAATTCTCTGTGTGACTAGTAGAAAATAACTCCCTATCTCCAGGCCTCCACCTTCTACCCATTCTGTTCATGAAAATCTGTAAAATGATTTCATAGTAAAGCAAAAAGCAGAAAGAAAATACATTCCATATCCAACTTGTATGAGGTAGACCTGAGAGATGTGTGTTGTCCAGTTACAAATGCTACACAAACACATAGTTTACAGATGGGAAAAAGACACAAAGCTTTTAAGGTTTCAATTTCTTGAACAACAGGAAAAAAAATATGATTTACAGACACTTAAAAGGAAATCATGGCTAATATTTTTAAACGGGAAGTGACTTGTAAAACACTGGTGTCTAACTGGTGAATTAATTGTCCAGAATTGTTTTTTTTTAATTAGCTAACACTCCCAGCATAAAATAGTAATGCTGCAAAAGTTTACAAAATTGTTACATTAAAAATGAACACACTATATTCTCCAGTGGTTTTTTTTGCATGTCACCAGATAACCTCTCCAGTCTTTAAAATTTAAGCATCTATCAGACCAAAACGAATGAATCTAAAAAAAAAAATACTGGGAGGAATATCTGGGGTTAGAAGAACATCGGGAACATTGATAACATGGTATTCAGGGAATTTATTAGCAAGGTCTACAGCTGTTGGCCTGCTATTCAGCTGGGCTGTGCGTTGCTCATATACATTTCATGGCAGGAGCATTTCATTTTGATGAGTGGAAAGTCCATGAGAGTTTGGCCCAGACCGCACAAATGTAAAACAGAACTCCTCTGTGTTGGGCTGCATATTTCTGGATTCAGCTTAATTAATGTTGCTGACACAAATCCAAGTTTTCAGTGAATGTTCATCAACCTCAGACGAATTTTATCCAAGGACAAGAACAAAATTAAGGCAAACATGTATGGGTCAGCTTTAGGAAAGACCTATTGTTTGTGCATGTGCCACTCTTCATCAGACAGAATATATTTAATAAAAGAAGGATTTTAATTTTTTTTCCATTCTGGTCAAACTGAAATCAAAGTCAATATTCTGATTGGCTTCACTACGGGTAGGAGTTGGGTTTCTGAGCTTTCAAGTTTTTAGGGTTATTTTCTTTTAATACTTTCTCTGTCTCCTTGCCTCTCTTTTTAGCTGCTGTATGTTCTCCATGTTGCTTTGAGTGTGGAGCTGGCAAAGCATTTCTTCCCCAGCTCTGCCCATCACAGGTGCTTGGTACTCACTCCAGCACAGCTTCTGTGGGCAAAGGAGCAGACCCAGGCCATGTATGCTTAAAACATGGGCTAAGATGCAAACCAAACTGATCCTGTCAGAGCACTCCAATACAGGATGACAGCCCCTAAATATATTTATATTCATAGACTCAGAGAGACAGTACCACCACTATCAACAAAGAAACCCCAGTGTGCAGAAACTCTTTGTTCAAGGTAAAATTTTTGAACCTACTACAGGCAGTAATTGATGGGATAAAAAATATCCTAAAAGGCCACTTTTGCCTGTTTTACTTTATGTACAATGTCAGCTATTTTAGTGTCATTGAAAAATTAATCTAGCCACCTAAGCAAGGTGCCATTTTGCCTCATGTGCAATCAAGGCCTGCACAGTTTTTATTGAACTCCACGACCCACGCAGAGGGGAGAGAACTTTCCAAAAGAAACACTGACAGCTCACTTGGGAAAAGACTGAGTAAATAGATAGGACGCACACGTTGCCTGAAGGTCAGCAAACTTGGGCTCCTGCAAATTCCAACCTCAAAGCCCCGCTCTGACAGCTCCCCTCTGACTCCCATCCCAACTAAAATAACCAAGCTGCTTCATCATCCGATGCCACCCCTTCAGCCCTCCTGAAGCAAAGAGAACATGTTGCTTAATCCAGACACACCACCTTAGAGTCGTGCCCAGGTGATGAGCTGGGCACTCTTTTTACACCAGACTGGGAACCATCCACTAAACCAGCACAGTAGGAATCCAGTTCTGGGATATTAGGATCCTGGTGTAAGATATTAAGACCTTTGTGTTGGCGTGTGGTGTGTCAGTGATTGTTACTGTGAGTGGAAGACTGTTGGTCCATTATTAAGAAACAGTGACCTGCATTTCAAACAAACCCAACTAATCAATGGCTAAGATTTTGCACCAGCTGTTTAATAATAGTTTGTCTAATAAAATATTCATATTATCATATATTTTCCATCTTAGAGGATGATCAGAATGTCATTTTAATATTTTCCCCCTACTAAAATAAAATTTTAATTAAGGCTAAAGATATATTGCCTACGGAAAGCTAAAGTGTTTAAAATTATTAACTGCTTGAATACTTGTTGCTATACTACAAGCTTCCATAAAAGAAAAGAAATTAAGTACATGGGGGATTAACGCAATTTTGAAAGCTGCGTTCCCCTCCCTCCTCCTTTTAGATACGCCTAACTGAGCCATAACTATTTTTCTCCACTCAGCCAGACTCCAGCTTTGTGGCTTTTTTAATAACCTGGCTTTTCAAGCTTGTGCCCCCGAGAGCCTTTTCATTTCTGCCGCACTACCTACAAGCAAATTTCTTCCAGTTGCTCAACAGCCTAATGCCTCCCTTTCTTCGTTGTTGAAGCATTTCATTGCAGTTTCATTGACGGGGAGGTGTTCTGTTACAGTGGAATCAATAGCTCAGGGCTTCCCAGCACACCGATTAGCTTGTCAGTCAGAGCCTGGGGGAGGTAGTGTAAATCCCAGAATACCAGGGGCCACCAGTTTGAAAAGTAAGGAATGCAAGGAGCCCGCATGGGTTTTTCTACCACCTGTTGCTCTGCAACATGTGCAAAGTGTATTAACTTCTTTGCTGCTACATGCCTTAAAGGTCAACTGTGATAGAAGCTTTAAGCTTTTGGAATATTTTAATTCATTACAGGAATCAACTTTTACTGATTTGCAACAAAGAGTGCCTTACAAAAGGCGTGTTTTTTCGGTGGTTGGGCTTTTTGTTGGGGTTTTTCGCTAGGTTTGCGTTTGGCAACATGTTGGTTCCTCTTTCAGCTTTTTTTTTTTTTTCTTTTTTTAAATCAGTCCTTCATCTGCTTCTTTATTATGTAGGAATAGAAAGCAGTTTCTGTAGCAAATGTGGTTCCTTCCTCTGCCCTCCCTTCCACCATAAAAATAGTATCAGTTTAGATGATCCAGACTGTCACAAGGGGGATATTTCTTCTTTCACCAGTTTAGATTTGAGGAGGATGGAATTATGAAATATGAAGTTGGAAAACTTCTGCTGTACATATGGTCCTGGTGCAGAGCGCCTGAGTGGCGGCGGCTGTGCTCCCACCCTGCTGCCATCCTGGGGGACAGCAGAGCAGGGCCAGCTCCTTCCAGCCACTTTAGGGACTTCTGATACTGAGCAGGAAAAACTGGACAAGGTCAAAATTACTCTTAAATGCACATTCAGTGGGCCATCAAGCCACCTGAAGCTTACACCCTTCATCTACCGCTGCTGTTGGATAAAATCATGTCCTAAGGTAATACAGAGGTATATTGTCAGCATTCGTGGTCTGAAGTGGTGAGTGAGCAATGTGTCTCTGGATCAGCCTCTAGGTTATTAAATGCTGTCTCTAAGAAGTGCTCAAATTCTAAGAAAATATATGTAACCAAAACTCCTCCAAAGGCAGCCACTAAAAACAGAGGCTCAGGTACTGAGAGCCAACCTAAGGAAACCTTATTACAGACATTTATTATCCAAAAACCACGTCACACATGACCACAAAAGGAAATTCTGTGCTTAGAGCATGAAAGTCTGTGCTTTAGAAAGGTTTTGCTGTCACTACATTTGGGTTTGCTCACAAAACCGCTACAAACTCACCACAAACCACAAAGTAAACCTGCATGGTGTAAATTGTGCTTATTAACATAATTCCAGAAAATTAACTCAATAGAGTTTTTTTTGTTAATTTTGTTTTAAAAGAATGGCACTGGGATTTTCTAAGTAATAGCATAAACAACAGCTGGAAGTTCCAGGCTGTCCAAGTGGATTCCAAAGTTTGCATTGAAAATATTAATCTTTTCAATAGAGATTAATCTTAGTTTCATTTCTTTCCAAATGTAAGGAATAAGAAGAAGTTTAGATTAATTTAAAGACTCTTAGTGAAATGCCCTCTGCTTTAGAGGGAAGAAGGAATCCAAGCTGTTCTTCTGACTTTTTCCCTTTCACCAGCAAGTGTAAACCTGCTTTAATTTTAAAATATAAATATGCACTTTGATCTTCTAAGTCTGTTGCTCCAGATATTTAGTTGCTTAAGCAGCACACCAAAAAGATGTAACCAAACTTTTTGTGATCCTGTAGACCACGTATCTCTTCAATCACCTGGTAATTAATAATACAGGGAATGTCCATAACAGATCCCTTTTTTTTTTTGTCCCTCTTCCCCTCCACCCACTGTTAGTTGTGCTGTTAATTCAGCAAAATTAGTAGTCTTGTGTTGTCAGAACAAATCACTCCCACTTGGTTATGAATGTGGTTACTCAGCAGGACTGCATGTTGAGAATTTAGAGGATGTTTTTTCTCTCTGTTTCCATCTTTCACTTCTTTTCCTCCCCCTGCATGCATTGTAGTCATGAACATCTGATACGGGTAAAATTGCACTGGGTGATTACTTAAATTCAACCTTTGACTGCAGAAAAATACTCTGTGTCTTTACACTTCACCAAAAACCCTCCTCGTGCTGAATCAAAGCACTTGCAATAAAAGCCTGCTATCATATATCATTTCCCCCATTTTAACCAGCAATTAATTATTTCTTTCCCTCGCACCTTGGAGACAGTTACCTCAGGCATCTGAAAACAGGTCTGCTACTTGTAAGCACTTGAAGCTTCTGTCATCAGAAGGGGATTACCCCGTATTACTTATTACACACACGCGCTCAGGTACACACACACATTATATTCCAAAAAGGAATGTGAGACCGCCCAGCCACGAGCTATCAACGCCAGGCTGGGCCTGGGGAGCAGCAAACCCTCAGGCAATGCAGGACTCAGCCAGCACAGCGTGGCCTGAAGTTTGCACTGACCAACAGATTTGCCAGGCAGAGATCAGGTTTCAGTGCAATTAAAGGTCTGCTGTTAGCCATAGGCTGGAAAAGATGGAACTATACATAGGGAGTGTGTGTGTTCACTTTTGTACTGTTAATGCCCCAGGTTTAATAAAAGTGAATAGACCAGTAAACACTTTCACAGGCTGCTTGCGAAAACATATCCAAACTAGGGAAAATAAAAAGAGAAAGAAAAAGAGGTCATTCATAGGTAAAGCAGTATTGCCTTTCAGATATATTATTTTTGCAAATTATCACTATTTATAAAACTCATGAATGAATTCATGAACAAAAGCTGTAAAATATTCATGAGCTTTCTATAGGCCTGGAAGTTTTGGCTAAACATGAAAATACACATGCAGAATATATACACACAAACAAAAATATGTATACAAAAAGGTATAAATGTCACTCACATCCAGCTGAGAAACCTGCTAGTTGGACACAGAAACATGTATATTCTTTGCTGGTAAATTGGAATAGACTCTAAAGGCATGATGTCCAAATGATTATGTATGTGGGTGTCCAAACACATTTTTAATATAAAATACTTCTGCACACCAAATTGTTTGTTAACAGGGTAATATCCTGTCTTGTGCTCATTCTCTCTGTCCCTACACCTATAGTTGTCTCTGCACTGTGCACTGAAAAACTTGCCTTATTAATTGGTGCTGCAAAAGCTAGGTTATACATTTAATATCCAAATCAACACCTACAGCCATCATGACTTCATGTGTTTGGATTCTGTCCTAACTGGCAGTAAAAGCTGTCATTAGGAGCAGGAAACAGTATGAAAGACCTTTCACGGCCTCTTTCAGCGTGCAATGTCATCTGTTACCATGGGTTGTATAGTACTGATGGCTATAAATGCCACTATGAATGATGCAATCTCCTATGTGATGATGAACTTGAAAAAACCTTTGTTGAATTTGTGCTTAAGGTGCTCATATTCCGGTTATTCATGAGCATCCAAAATGTTGATCACCAGCCGGGTGTTTCAGCAACCCCAGCGGCAATGCCACAGAACTCACGCACAGCCCTTCCTGTAAAAGATGGCACAAATAAACTCACTTTATAGATTCCGGGAGAGTTATTTGTCAGGCATGTCAGCTGTGGCTCATTTCCCTAAATTCCATAACCTTTCCTGGTGGAAAGGTTTAGAAATAAAATTTGCAGTTTCCTTTTCCTTTTTTTTTTTTAAATGACAGCACTTCTCCGCGCAGCCCTCCTGCAATCATTTTGTTCAGATCTTTCTATAAATACACTTTGGGTACTCAGTTGTTCCTATCTGTAAACTAGCTTATCTATCAGGGGTAAAGCAATTTATTTCCCAAATTGTAGGTGTGAGGCTAAGAACTGAGTGAACCCCAAAAAGAGGGATGTGGAAGGCCAGCCAGTGCTCTGGGTGGTTCAAAGGGATATTGTGGGCAAGTCCCTGTCACCGACTGCCAATGTCTCTCCATCATGAGCAGCTGCAACCTTTCCTGCTGTATCCACAGGCCTCTCTTAGGAAGCAGCTGCCAATCATGCTGTATTGTGCAGTGATTTTGTGCTGTGACAAAATATCCCCACCATGGGCTGTGACAAGCTCATCACACATATTCTTTCCTGTAAATTAATGGAACCTGAACCTCAGTCTCCAAAGGCAATGAGGTCAAATTTTAACCCACAAGATTCTAAGCTTCATGTCTTGAATTTGCTTCGTTCGGAGCCAGATTTTGCAGCTCCAGAGTGGTTAGTTGTTTTTGTTGGTCCTCCAGCCTGAATGGCCACTGTTGGGGTTTTCCATTATGGAGCAAAGTCATCTGGTGGTTGCAATCTTCATTATATCTGTGGGCCTTCTTTCTGGAGGACAGAGTTGTAAATTCAGTTGCCATCCCTGAAAGATTTTGAAATAAAAAGTACAAAAGAGTAATTATGAAGACTGGAAATGAGTCAGAAGGGTAGACACAGCCAACAAAGCCTAACTGCTGCAGAGGACACAAAGAACACTTCGCTGACAGAAACACTGAAGAAAGGAAAAATTCAGACACTTTGCACTACCTGAGATGCAACATCATGAAGTTAAGGATCATGGCTGTAGCCTGTAAGGTCCAGAGTCAAATCAGACTTTCAGCACTGACTTTGGAACTTGCCAGTCCTATCATTTGTTAGTCAGAAAAAATGATTTATGGAAGAGTCTAGTACTGTAATAAATATAGAACTTCATAATCACATTTTACTTTAGCACATCATATGGGATATAAGTAGATATGAACACGCACTAATACAGTTTTTAAATATCCTTTATTTTTTCCTAGCAGGAATGACTGACTGTGTGAGACAATTTATTAACATTAAATATATACACAATACTAATAATTTGGAATAGAAGAGTGACTAGAATATGTGGGAATTTGTAAGAAAGAAAATTGATCACAGTGGAAATGAAAACCTAGAAAAGGAATTAGGTGGGAAAAATTAAATGTAAACTGATAAGATGCATGAGATAGATGTACTACATTAATGTTGGAGTAAGCATTAAAAAAATGGAGACATGAGTGGGCTACTGAGAAGCAAGCAGCCATTTCCCCAACCCACCAGCACACAGATAAACCCAGGGAGAGCTTGGAAGATTAGGGATCATATTGCAGTTGTGGCACCCACGACCTTCACTTCTGTTGGTGGTTTGGAGTGGTGGCTGTGATTTCAACCCCTCTGAACTCAAACGAAAAGTCTCGAGTCTGCACACCTTCACCTGTTCCCATGTGCTAAATATAACAGCACAGTGTCTTTTTACTGTTTGAGCTACATCTTGGTTTCAATACTTTGAAGTATTCCCTTATTTTCACTTCTTAATCCAGTAAGCAAAGATGCTCACCTTCTTTCTTCTTCTCTCTCCATGTATGAGGAGATTACGAAAAAGGCAGGTCCACAGGAATTTCTTAAACAGCAGTGAACATGCTTGACCAGAAAGACAAGAGATTCCCTGTCAAAACCTGGTGCTATACAGAGAAAAATAGTAAAAAAAAAGATTAGGGGAGAGGGGCTTTTTCAGGTCTAGAACCAGAGCCTTGTAACAAGGATAGCCCCTTTTGTCCTCATCTCTTTTAACTTTCTTTTTCCCTCGGAACAGTTGCCCGGTGGTTATGAAGAGCTTCAGTCCTGCATTTCAACTAAGGGGCCCTTCTTTATTCCTTCAGAAGAGGGCTGTCTCAAGAGCACCATGCTGAAGTGCTAAGTTATCATCGGGCTGGGGCTTTCGTGCAACTGTTTGTGTGTGTGTGAAACAAGCTCTCAACATGTTAGTAAGAAGCCTTTAACCCAGATTACGCCACCTCTCTTTCTATAGTGTTCTTTTAGGGCAGAGTGTGAAAGGTCACCCTCTCAGGCTGGATAGCAGCACTCAACCAATTACAGTGCACCAGTGTTTCCACAAAAGAGAGTTTCGAGCCCACAGCTACAAAAGATTTTACGTGGCTGATTTTCAAAAACACAATTACAAAAGGAGGAGGCTCGCTTATGTCTATTTTCGGGCCCTGAATGATTTTTTTGTTTAAAAAAACAAAAAAAAATCAATTCTGCTTCTCCAAAGAGGTCTGAAAAATACAGCCAGCCCAGAACCTATGCTATTTAAAAAGCAAAACCTCTAATCCCTCAGGTTCAAGTAGGTGTGATTCAGGAGTCCTGGAGCTGTGAAAATAATAGGATGGGTTATCTGAGTATATGATTAGTCTGGCTTTATGAAAACAATATTTACAGCAAGTGATATAATGACTTTGAATTACACCTTGAATTTGCCTCTTGTTCCTGACACATTGAAAATTGTGTATTTCGTTTGCACAGATACATTTTCAGACCTAATAATGCACTGACTAAAGTTTTGTCATTATCCTAAATGTAACTTCTTCAGAAGTCTGCATGAGAATGAGCCAGCAACCACAATGTTCTTCCACAGTGGAGTAATGCTGAAGTCAATGCAATGATATCCATGTTTCACATTGAGTACATCTATAGGGAGCTCACTGTAAATGTGGTTAGAGTAATCTTTCCCTGAGCATTAACCATCTTAGAAGTCCTAAGGCACATAGTTCTCCATTTAATCTGGAGACTCAGTGTCTTCCTTTACTCTGTGTAGCTAAAGGTCTCTTATTAGTTAAAGGGAAAAAAATCTCAAATGCTTTTAAATTGTCTGGCTGAGTATTCAAAAGACAGCTCTTCCTAGTTAGTTCTCAGGGAACACTCCATGCTTTCAGCCTAATTGTTAAAAAACATTGCAATGAATATTTCAAAGCTATCTAGCAGTGTTGAGTACCTGCTGCAATCAAATCAAATAGGCAACCTTGAAAATGGCAACCTGGAAGTCTTGTTATTTCTAGTATGTCCATCAGAGTGGCACCTCAGTGCCTGTGTTTGGAAATTTTTATATTACTCCCTAGGAAAGAAGTATATTCTCTAGTCTGTTTCTTCTGGACCCCTGAAAACCCATTAAAAGCTCAGAAACTATGTGTCTTTTGTAGAGAGAGGTAACAACTAGAGGAATTGGAAAAAACACAGTATTAGGATTGGCAGTAAAATGTTCCTGGTTTCACAAGCTGTAGATGAATTGCTACAATAGCATTTAATTGAAAAATTAGGACAGGAAGGGAAAGTTTTGCTGTGGGTTATGTAGGAGACCTACAAAGTCAGAGAAAAAAAATAAACACTGGTGCTGTTTATGTCAGAAAACAAAGTCTATGGGATTCCTGTGAAGCTCCATGGAAATAAGAGACGCCCAAACTAGCTGCAAACTCCTGAGGTGATTCTGGGAAAACTGGTTAAAATTCCTGTACCTTGTTGAATGTATCTGCCAAATGATTACTGATGTTTTTCTCAAATATGTTGTGAGGTTTACTTGCCAAGCTTTGGGGATTCTTGAAAGAGTAGAGCCAAGTGAAGTTTCACACCATCTCACAGAAGATATATGCAAGATTTCATATGAGCCTGTCTACGTGCTCCTATATGGATTCCCCAAAAGATAAAATATAACAGTACTTGCTGCACATTTCCAGCAATGGTCCCATGTCTTTTTCTCCTCTTCCTCCATTCAACGAACTGTTAAAAGGCCAAGAAGAACTGTTGTGCAGATGATAGGAAACTAAAGAACTTGTGGTAGGTGTTACACATTTTGGTACCATCTGTGCTATCTAATCCCAGCCAAAACAGTCTCCTGTTCCTATGTAACTCTGAATCTCACTGGGAAAAGGGGGGAGTAGTGTGACTGGCTCAAACCTTCCTGTGTAGGAGTATTATTATCAGTGTTTGCAAATTTTTTCCCTCTTTATAACTACCATAACTCTTCTTTTAAACCCCTCATCTGGCTGCTGGCCTACTACAGAGAGTGAGCTCTCTACAGAAAAATGGCTCGTGTTGGTTGGTTCATTTCTGGCATGTTGAAGGGAATCTTCACCCAAGAGAAATTCATCAATTTGCACAAAAAGTTCTCATTTTATTTCCCTACTTTTTCCCATTTCACCCTTCTCTTGGTCAGGAACACAAACAGCATCCTGATGACACATTTTGTAGCACAACTGAAGACAAGTATTTCCTGGAAATTCTTCAGGACTGAAAGCACTTGTGGTAGATATTTCCAGACACTGATGCCATTACAGATTCTCATAAGACCTGAAATTAGTTTGGGGTTTGTTTCGTTTTTTATTTTGTTTTTTAGATTCAATCCATGCTCTGATCTGCTCTCAGGGAGCTTGCTCTTCCCTTGAAGTTTATGGGAAAACCTGTTTGTGCAAGGGCTTCACACATGTACACACATTAGTCATCTTGTATGTGACATGCACACCATGTTGTCATCGCTGTCAAACACAATAAAAGTAAGGCTAAAACACTTAGACACATATTGATCTGCTTCTGTACCTCCTGTAGTATCCTTAGTGTAATAGGTCCTTCCACAGATCTCTAACACAGGCAACATCATGATTCCTGGAACTGTTTCCTTTGGAAATACTAGAGGAAGCATCTGATTCCAAACTTGCTTCTTGTTCTGCTCTTCTGCTGTTGCCATATAATCCTTGGGAACCTGTGGCCTTCATATGAAACACAAAAAAAAATCCAATTAGGCCCTCCATGACTCTTCATAGGGCCAGTTTTTCTTGGAGATATTTTTCTATGGCAGAAATATTTGAAAGGACCATGCTAATAGGGAAAAGAGAATGGAGTGATAGAATTAAGAAACTAAAATTCACTCAGTCATAAAGCCCGTCTCCAGCCCAGTGTGGAATTATGCTGCATGCCTCATTTTATAGTGCTGTGGCAACTTCTAGCAATGGGGGTTTCCACAACATTCCTTCATGGATAGATAGGAAACAACCCTCTGTCCCAGAACTCTACTTTTTGGGTTGTCAAGATATATTTCCATTTTAGTCCAACACACCTGTTTATACTGAAGGCCTGTGCAAAATACCTTGTGTCATTTCATTCACCTACTGATTTTTTTAAAAAAATATGCTACTGAAAGACTGGAACTCTTGCAAATTACATAAACTTGATTACTGTAATTGTTTTCAAGATAAACAAAGTTTGCCTTGTAATGAAGCAATAGATGTAACACTGTAGGCTTTCATTGTGCTTCTGAGCAGCACTTCTTTGTATTTTATTGCCCTTGGAAACCACATCTGCAAATTGAACTTTTTCACAAATAATCAGCATGTTTGAAACAGATGAATCTACAGCAACAGTACCAAAAGACTAACTTCCAGTGTCTACTTACTAATTCCTTACTTCAATCTTTCCTCTTCCCTATAGTGTTTTGCTGTTTTGTTTTTTTCTTCATCTCTGCACTTCCCACATTACCTGGAGCAGATAAATGCACGCCCTGTTTAATCTTATTAAAGCAAAATCCACTCAACTATCTTATAGTTAAGTACAAAATCTTAGCTCCAGAACATTGGTTTTGCCCAGGGATATGGAAGAGATAGAAGAGCTTATTCAAGGAGAGATTGGTCTCTTTGAGACATGTGGTCAAGCTACTAATAAGTCTGTGAGATTGTACAGTCCAACTTTGGGGGAAAAGTTTAAACCTTTTATTCTTTTTCTTTTTTTTTCCAAGGTAACCACCCAGTTTTCAGGAATAGATGTATTTATTGTGCTACCTTTGACTTTTTTTCTCTCTTTGGTGAGTCACAGGAAATATCTTGTTTTTCATTACATCCATCTTCTCAAAAAAGAGGTGAAAAAGACATACATAAACTGTTAATCAAGGATTTAAAAAAATTATCTCTCCTTTGGTTCATTCATCAGTAATCCAGTGTATAATAAAAGCAGATCAGGTACCTTTAACAAAATGGTATTTCTAAATTACCCCTGGGTAATTCAGAATGGTAGGTATTTTAATCTCTATAATCCCTAGTATGTATCTATTTATTTTCACTGGCTTTTGGCACCCAGCTGGCAAAAATCCAGTCCCTACGGCAAGAGAACTATCAGAAACAATAGGAACTTCAGAGAGGAGCACAGACAGTGAAAGAATGATCAAATTAACTTTTTTTTTTTTAATTTGGTTTCTGCTGGCATGGACACACACATACATATACACACGCACATCAAGGCAATGCAAGGCAAGGAAAAGCAAAGGACGAGGAAGAGGGAGTGAAACTGGAACACAATACATGTGGAGAAATCCCAATGGACACACTATATTTTATTCAAGTTTTCTTGTTTTCCCAAGCCTCTCTAACTGGTATGACTCCACTGAACAGTAGCACAGAAGATAAGAACTGCCCTGATTCCAACACACACTCTGTGTGTTTAGAAGTCACTCTGCCATCTATTTGCCAACTACTGTGTGTATGAGTCTTATGTGAGTGAGAGAGTTTATAAGTTGCCAACATCAGAGACATCGGTGACTGTATTTACTAACTTGTTTATAAATCTGAACAAATCATTCAAGATTTTGTATCGTGGTCATAAAGTTGCCAAGTCAAATCCCTAAAACTTCACAAATAAAGTTTTAATGGTACAGCTAATGCAATTGTTCAACTAGTACAAAATTATCTTGGTTCATGGAAGGAATGAACTTAAATAAACCAAGTGGTTCAGGAGGGGCTAACCCAAAGCGCCATATCCTGTAGGAAAGCCAGAGAGCATTGCTGTGGAAGATGATTTGGGAGGTATCATTAGTGATGGATTGAACTTGAATGAACCATCCTAGGATATTGGAGGGTTAAAAAAAAGGAAAATGTCCCACTGGAATGATGTGCAATCTGTAGAGCATCTGATACCTCCCATCATCAGATGGGAGGACTTATTTGCTCAGTCTCATTAAGAAAAGGAAAGCAATAGCAGCAGCCTTCATATGGTAAAACTAAAGTAAAGGTGAAAGGAAAAAACTTTTTACCTGTTCACTCAGGCTAATAAGATTTGGGGTAGACATCAAAAAACATTTAAGGAAATTGAATATAGTTGAGTGCTAGAATAGTTCACTTAGGGACCTGTGGCACTAGAGGCTCTAAAGAAAAAAAGAACACATAAGCTTTGTCCAGATTATTTTTTATCCTGTCCTAGCACAGAAAAGGACTAGATAATCTTCTGAGGCCCTTTCCTTGCTCACTCCTGAAGGTTCCATAGTAAAACCTAGGAAATATCAAAATTAAGGGTGTCCATTCCTCATTATGCTCCACACAGCATGAGTTCCAGCTGGGAGGAATTAGGCAGCGAGAACATTGCTCTCAGTTGTAGCACCACAGCAGCTCTCAGAAAAGGGAAAGACCCAGATCCAGCAGAAATCCAGCTCCATGCCTCCTATCCCAGACACAAAAAGGTTCCTGCTCTTCTCAGTCATAGTAAGATCTGGTTATACACACAGAAACCAGCACATATTCAGTGCATGAACTACCTGCAAACTTGGCTACTGAACTCCAGCAACTTTCTGCTGACCATGCATAAATTGGCTTCTTTTTTTTTTTCTCAGAATCTTAGAATCTGGATGGAAAGTGGGGTAACATTTTCCATAGGGCAGCAAATTGCATAAAGAGAACCACCCTGCCAAGTTTCATTCCCACCCTGCAGATATGGAAACACAATCTTTTCCACTAATCTTGTGTGTAATGCATGAGCATAACAACAAGTTTTTCTGTAACATGCACAGATAATTTCACTCTAAGGAATTTTTAAGAGGAAAAAAGCGCTCATTTCCATGCCAGAAATGCAAAATTCCAATCAAAATATTTGAAGCTTGGGTAAGTTAGAACAGAAAGCTGAAAAAAGGTCCTGCTGAAGGTTAGTTCCACAGCATAATTAGAAGGAATAATGTAACAGAAGACTGAAGAGAACTTCCAAGGTCAGTTAACCCAGCTCTCTGCTATGTGTCTACATTTTGTAATCCCATTTATAAATGCATTGAACTCCACGTTAAAACTACTTTCATTATTTGACTTAACTGCACCTATTAGAAGGCTTTTCAAGAGTATCAGTCCTCCACTGACTAGAAATCTTCTTCTAATTTCCAATTTAGATTTATTCACTGTCAGTTTATCCCAATTTTTTGTGTGCCAGCACTGTTTACTAATTTAGATAACTCTTTTTTCTCACTTCTTTACTTGTCTGATGTACTTTCAAGGAGAATCATACTCCATATTCAGCAGTACTTGTCCTGCTAATGATATTTAGCTCATATGGTGTTTGATGTCTGCTTTGCATCTCAAGGAACAAATAATGCCTAAATTTATGTATGTATCCATTCAGGTGCACCCACTGCAGACTGAATACAAAGTGACAAACCTACAGAAAACAACTTTTATACAGGCAAGTTATTTCAAAACTGACTCATGCAGACCATTTTTTCTGAAGGTTCAAGTACTGGTCACTGGATCTGGCTGTGGTTCATGTGATCTTCCCATTTTTCAGTTCCTACAACAGTGCTGACACTTTGTGATGGCAGAACTGCTTTTACTTCTGGCTCTTAAAGAAACAAAAGGTGAGTCCTTTAGCAAACAGCTTCTGGAAGCAGGAAAAGGACATCAGGAGCTTATCATAAACCTCATTAAAAGCAGTTCTGCTCGGTAAGACTATGGAGAGAGAATTCTGTATGAGAGAAAACAGACAGGAGAGAGGAAAGGGGTTGGAGGCATTGCTCAGAGCTCCCAGCTCAATCACTGTGTCCAGTCAGGGTAGATGCTCCCGCACTCTGTTACAGATAACAGGGGCTCTTTATAGCACAGATGAGAACAATCCTTGAAACACAAAGAAGAAAGAGTTCAAAGAGACTGAATTTCTTGGAGTACCAAATCCAAACTCCAGCTAAGAGCAAAAGAAAGGCCTGGGGAATCTGGGGACTTTGCAATGATAGTTTAATTAGACGAGCCTTATCTGTACAACAAATGTGGCAGCTCTCTGAAAAACTCTGCTTTTTATTCCTCACTTAAAACTCTATCACTTTCCCCAGCACTGGAATATCCTTTTGCATAGTAACAGGCAAGCTGCCTATGATCCAGACAGCATCCATGCACTAAGACTTGAAAAATTCACCTCTAAATGTGCAGGATTTTTTTCATAAAACTGCAAGATGTTCTAGCAGTTAGCCACTGAATATGGGAATTCTTTCCAAAAATGCTTAGACAAAGTTGTATTTAGCACATATATTTATAGCATATTATTTTACATATTTGGTACCTATCTGTCTGGACTTTCTTTTAAAAAGTGTCTTATCACAGTTAGTCTAAATAAAGTCTCTCAGATTACTTCCCATAGTTTCTATTTCATTATCCAACTGAGTGTTCTTATCTGTATATTTAAAATGTTTGTTTGAAATTATTGAGATTTCTCTGTAAAGTTTCCAGGAAAAAATTAGAAAACACTTAATTCCACTTTCTTTTAGCATAAGAACAAGGGGAGAATCAGTAAGATTAATAATAAAAAAAAATACTTTTTATTCAAATAGTTGGGTAATTTTACCATCAAAGGATGTCACTGAGGTCCAGCACTTTAAAAAAAAAGTCACATAGGAATGGGCACTCACTGTGGATTCATGGGAAGAGCAAAGGACTTGCAGGTTTTATACAGTCTGTGTATGGAGGTATGCAAGAGGTTTTCAATCACAGCATCAGAGAATCTTGGAATGGTTTCAATTGGAAGGGACCTTAAAGACCATCTAGTTCCAACCTCCCTGCCATGGGGAGGGACACCTTCCACTAGACCAGGCTGCTCCAAGTCACATCCAATGTGGCCTTGAACACTGCCAGGGCTGGGGCATCCACAGCTTCTCTAGGCAACCTGTGCCAGGGCCTCACCACCCTCACAGTAAAGAATTTCTTCCTAGTATCTAATCTAAACCTGCCCTCTGTCAGGTTGAAGACATTCTCCCTTGTCCTCTCACCACATGACCTTGTAAAAACTCTCTCTCCAGCTTTCTTGCAGCTCCTTTAGGTACTGGAAGGCCTCAACAAGGTCACTCCAGAGCCTTCTTTTTTCCAGACTGAACAATCCCAATTCTCTCAGCCTTTCAATCAGTCAATTAGCTACTATTTAGCAGTAGACACTTAATTCCAAAGCATAAAATTCAGATTTCTTTACCCAGTATAGGATTGTCTTCATTTTTAACACACCATGATGAATGACATCAGCCTTAACCTCCAGAGTTATCAAAAGTGGCAGAATCAGCTGCCCAGGAAACATCCTAGTTGAATCTGCAAGACAGGTGATGTTTTAGAAGTGAAGAAATTTAGATATTTTCAGCAAAAGTAAGAATGCTTTATCTTCCAGATCATTTGGAAGGGGAAAAGGGAGATAGCCCTTAAGTTGGAGAGGGAGGTTGTTCTTAAATTGGAGAGGGAGATTACTCTCCTGTTTGCTCAGCTTTTCTTGAAGGGGAAGAGGGAATCAGGGCCAGAAACTTTCCTTCTGTCCATAGACAAATCAGAAAATCCAGGAAGATCAGATGATTTTTGACTAAGCAAGAGAACTATTTGGGGGAAAGCAGGAGGGAAGTGGCAGCTCCAGGCTAGACAAGAACACACTACACAGAAGGTTAAGAGAGAAAAACACTCTTGCTCATAAGTAATAGCTTCCTATTCCTGGCTGTCCTGTGCATCTGGAGGTGGGAACAGTCCCAGAACCGCTCTGCACTGCACAGACTGACACACTTTTACAGGACAAGGCACTAAAGGCCGCCAGTGGGTGGGAAAGGCCGGCGGCACAGCCGGGGTTGCCCACCCTTTTTGGAGACCCAGGTGAAAGCCGCCTGCCAAGGTCAGGCATCCAGTCACCAGGTGGTGTATTTAATTTAAAAGGAGTGTTAACCTTGTTTACACAAAATAACACCAATATGCAGAGAAGCAGTAAATCCATTGTCGTTAAACAGCGGGGAGGCCGGGCTGTGCTGGCAGCCTGCCCGCCCTGAACTCGGCTGGCATCGCCGGCCACCGGAGCCCGGGCCTGTTGGATGCCTGGCAGATCCCCGGCAGAAAACGCTCTGCGGTATGCCCTCCCTACCCTCCAGTTGACTCTTTACATTCTTGTCAAATATATTTAGAACAAGAGGTGTCCACTTGAAGGGAAACATTTGTTAATCACTTAAATGCAGGAGCCTGGCCGCGCTCCAAGTTTACATTTATAAATATGTAGTATCTGTTTCCAGCTAAACAAGGAACTCCTGACCCCCCTCAACCCGCAATCCAGCAAATATATATACATATACAGGAGGGGAACTTGCAAGGATTTGGGGGGGTGGGGAGGGACTGGAAATGATGAACAGAACCAGCTTGGCTGAGGCAGGAATGGTCCAACCTCCCTCCCCGCCGTCAATTTGTTCTCCGCCTTTGTCTGCGAGTGATGTAGATAACAGCGCAGAAAGAGGATGATGTATCTTTAAGTAATGAACAGATTAAAGTTAAATTCCTGTTGACCGAGACAGTTGTGTTGACATTCCTGTTGTTTACAGGCAGCTGTCTCTACTAATGACACTTTGATAACTGGAGTGAGGCTGCTGTTGGGCAGGGGGATGGGGGCAGGCAGAGTCAGCCGGGTTAAAGAATGCTCTGTTTAAAACCCGGTCATCCAATTAAACATTAAAGCTGGATCAGAGATCGTCGGCAGCGGTGCTATTCGGGAACGGGAAAATTCTGGGCTTCTTTTTTAACTTATGCTCAGATTATGTGGCTTAGAGGTCAGGCTGCCCCAGTTTGCTAGAGGATGCGGAAGATTCCAAGAGTACTTAAAATAAGCCAGAAAGCAGTAAACTCTGTCAAGCCATCCGTGCACTGCCATGACATGGGCAGGCACACACAGAGTTGCCGGCGGCTGGTTGGGACTGGGGTCACGCAGAGGTCCTGTGGGGCAGCCTCCCTCTCCCACGGCTTTTCAAACAGCCGGGGAGAAAAGATCTGCGAGAATTCCGCCACAGCTGCACTATTCCTGTGATCTCCTGCCTCCTTCTTCTCTGAAAAAAGTTGCTTTGCAGGGCACTTTGCTGCTTTGCTGCTGCTGGGGCTTTGCTTGCTGCTTGCTCTCAAATTAATATGTTTACCATTAACAGCTCTCCTGTTTGGCTGCGGGCTGCTCACCAGCAAGGGCTACACTGAAATCCTGGAGTCTGTTCCTGAAGTCCTTGCTCAGGTCAAATTCCCAAGGGGAGCCCATAAAGCCCAAGATCTACCAGGTGATAAACTTTAGACGTGTAAATAGTCTACTAGATATCCTCCTCTGGTGAAAATTAAACAGATGCTTAAGCACTCTCCCAAATCAATGCCCAGTGAAGATAGCACAGCCCATCACCCCGGGTCAGATCAGCCCCTCTGCTTTTGTATCAGCAAAGTTTGGTCCTGCTCAGACCTAGAAAGTAGCTTTTCAGCTGCTGAATGCACCTGACATTACGTTACTGCCTCAAAGTTTCCAGCACCCCGCAGATCCTTTTAAAATGCAGATGCTTCTTTGTTAATGAAGCCTAAATTTAAGGCCTTTAAAACAATGTGATATTGCCTCTTTAATTCTAAATCAAATGCCACATGCTCATTAACTATAAGCATTCATATAAATAAATGGATTTATTTTTGAATTTATGAAGTCACTTTAATGGACTTCAAACTCCAAATAAAAGTACTGAATAGGCAGCATTTCCTGCCATCACTAAAAACATCAGTGCTGCTGTAGTGGAAGCATTTCATGCAGCAACAACATTTACAGTAAACAGAAGTTAATTTAAATGTCTCAATTAGAGGGAATGTACCTTGCTAAGAAATCTTAGCTCGTTTTATTGATCCAGAGAACTAGAAATTGAATCTTTCTAACATTAAGAGCATCAGTTAGTTTGACATTTTTTCCTCACACCTGTCATTTGGACTGGGAGGAGTGTAGCTGTGTTCCACTTAAAGCTTAAAGTATTTGGTAGATGGAAAGACAAACATATTTCAGCTAAACTGCAAACATGCATGCAAAATAAAAGCCCAAATTTTTAACAGCATAGAAAATTACCATTGATCTCCAAAAATAAAAATCTGACTTCAAAAAAAGTGTCATCTGTACACATGCCTGACTTAAGCTTAATCCACTGTAAACAGCAGAGTGGGGGCCATCCCCGAGCCAGGTCATACCCAATTTCATCTTTGCTGGACCAGCAGGGTTACCTCAGCCCAATTTCCAGTGGGACAGTCTGGAGGTAAACCGGGAACTGCTACAAGAAATCACACTGAGGGTGAGGCAGTAGCTCCCATCCTCCCCTGAGACTCCGTGTTGTACCAGTGCCTCCGTGTTTCTGATAAGACGCCAGACCCAAGCTCTGACTTATGGTCACTTAAAGATACTGTAGCACTTTCCACCCGCAGGAATAGGAGTGTCAGAAGCAGGGCCTTGGCTGCAGTCCAACCTGGTAATTACTTTTTGCATTTCTAAACATCGCCGGTGTAGGGGCGGGCAGAGGTTATTTTCTACTATTGAGTAACACCAAGTCACAAAGACCGGCCAGAAGAGCTGCCTGCCTTTCCCTGGGAGTGGGAGAGATCTCTGCGGTCTCTAAAGTGTTTTGGGATCCTTCAGGATGAAAGGTTCATTAACAATTGGAAGTTAATATTAGCATAATAATCAGTCATAGCTCTCCTTGTAAAACCTACTCAAGAGATCCCACGCTGCAGGTTCCCATTCTCCAGCGCAGATTTATACACGTTTCACAACCTGCAACAAGTAAGATTTTTCCATTTGAATGATTTTCCAATAGGAAATGCTGTTTCTTAAGAAGCAGGATACTGGGAGGTGGTGAAAAAAGTTAACTGAGCCCCAAATTGCTGTTTCTCCATTTGGTTACTGGAAAGATGAGGATAAATTTTTAATTTCTTCAGTACTAAAAGGAACGTATCAATTTGCTGAAATTATTGGAAGGTAAATGCTGTATAGTCAAAGATTTTTAGGATTAAAAATCAAGAAATATCATTTTATTATGAGAAAGGAGACAATATAAATACATAAGCTCTTGAAAAGAATCAATCTATTTAACATGGTTTAAATGTTTCAATATTTCTTTTCAAAACAGCATTTTTCGTTTGGAATCAATTCAATTCAGTGAATATTAAATAGTGCAAATGCTCAGAGAGCCACATAGTCTCAGGTCAAACTAAATTTTTGGCCTTGATTCAGAACAAAAATTTCAAGTTGTCAAGAAGCAAAGAAATCCGTCCTTCAGTGATTCTGACATTTAAAGGTGATGATAGTTAGATTATTTGCTATTCTTTGTATCCCATGCTCTTGTCAGGACCAGATACAGAATTTCCATGGCAATAGATGTGATTTTCACTTTTTTCTAGCATGAAGTGAATTAATACTCACTATATTGAAATGAACTGGTCTTTGATCAAGGGTGTTTTTACCTGTTGAAATCTGTTCAAAAAGACATATGGAGGGAGCATGAGAGTCAGATACAAGTTTGAATAAGAAAATGAGGGGGTTTTTTCGCAAGAAGCTCCAGTGGAAGAAACTCATATACCTACACTCTTCCACTGCTGTGCTTGTCACATCTCTCAGAGGTACTGAGAGTAACATCATCAGTCTTTTTAATAAGTACTTTTTCCAACAAGAGGAAAGTAGAACTGAGCCTTTTAGGGGGAAAAAAAAACCCAAAAAACTGCAAATAACCCACAGGGTGGATTTTTAATCCTGTGTTCTTGTTTTCATTTGCTGAGGTTGTTGGTGTTTTTTATGTCTTGGAAACTTAGACATCAAAAGCAAGTCAGAATAGTTGGACGCTTAACTAATTAATTAGCTTTGGTCTAAATTGCAAAAATACAGACAACAAATTCTTTCACTCTGAAACCAAAGGCAACATTGAAAAACATGAGTGGCCAATTGAAATAAAGCAGACAGGATATTAGCCTTTAAATAAAAATTCAGGTTCTGAAGGAAAAAGCAATTCTCAAATTTATTAGCAGGGTGAGATTCTATAGCAGTGGAGGCAGAGAACCTTAATTCCAAAACACACCTGGAATGGGAAAACGGGCAAATTTTGTAAATATTGTGCAAGTGTGATTTCAGGTTCTATAATGCACTGGAAGACTTTGGTATAAAAAATAATTCTCTGAAAAAATTTTGTTTTAATCAATTCAATCATTCGACAATTAAAGTTCGATGTTCACTTTTGCTGATCATTTAGATTTCAGAGGCTGAGGAGGAGAAAAACGACAGCAATTTCATCTTAATTCAGCTGTCAACCTTCTTACTGAACCTTGTGCATTAGTTGGGGTGTTAGTTAGATTTATTGTGCTGCAAGACAGACTTTTCACACCAGAAAATGGTGTCTTGATTAGTACTGAATGTGCATCATGAGAGATTCCTTGGATTACAAAATAATGACCAGTTTCTAACCAGCACTCCTGTGTCTTTTACCTTTATAACACTATCAACCAACTCAGTTGACACAAATTACCTCATTTTGCCTCTGACGCATCATTTTATTTCCATTTACCACTGACTTAAGCACACATAATTACTAACTTAGGTCACAAACAAATGTGATGGACAAGTTTCACACTGAGCAAAATGTTTTATTACATGGTATTACTATCCACCTAAGTTAATTAATTAAAATTAACATAAGCTGTTGGCTAATTGCAGCCCAGGAGAAATTCTACTGCACCCGATGGTATAACATTGGAAAATTATCACAATATTTTAGAGCTTGACAAGTTCCAGTGAAAAGCTGAACATTATTAGAAGCAGGTTATCATGGTAAATAGACCAGTGCTGACTTTCAGCATGGAAAATAGATGCCTTCAGCTTTGCAGATGGTGCAGAAGCAGCAGCAATGCTGTTTTGAACATTTCTATGTTGACACTGCAGTACAAATTTTCTCTGAATAAAGCAGATTTTTTTCAGCAGTCTTCTGACTACAGCTGAGTGAAATAAAATTTTGCTGTAGGAAAAGGACAAAGAAATTATATTAATACCAAAAAAAAAAAAATTTAAACTCTTTTGTGAGGAAGCGAGATGGGGAAAACCAAACAGAGTATTTTGTGACTACAAGGCCCAGGGCAGATTGGTTTAATTACACTGTCTAAACATCATGTGGCAGCTCCATGAAGGTATTCAAGAAGCTAATTCTTACCTAGGTACCTCCCTGCTCTTTAAGTTGGTGGAAATTTAAATCCTTAAGTCCTCCCATGTCCTGCTTTCATGTGCCTCCTTGGTGATGGTGGTGGTTGCAAAAAGTAAGGGGTTTATCCATTTACTAGGAGTTTGCTCACAAGAAATAATTAAACAAGAGATGGACCCACCTATGGCACTTTATATACCCAAAATTAAAGAGTCCAGTGAGAATCCCATGATCACCAAAACCACTCAGGAGGCGGTTTGCTTGCTCTAACATGTGAGCTTCCACTGCATGGGAGCTGTTTGGCAATTGGAAGATCCTGAAATAACAACACCTTTGATGGGCATGAGACACCACAGCAGGTGGACAGAGAAAAAAAATCTGTATTTTGAGAGTTTCCCATCCCAGGCAGTCTGAGCAGCCTCCCCTCATGCTGTGATGCTGCTCCAGACAGGAACAGTGAGAATGTAAAGACAGTTTGGGGGCTGTAATGAAAGCAGTGAGTGCAAGCAGAGGAATTATGTCTTCACCTCCTGAGTAGGTGTTTGTGGCCTTTCTCTCTTCTGAAGTCACACTGAGCTGCCAGGAGCACTTGCCTGGCCAGCCCCAAACTCACAACTGCAAAGGACTGTTTTGTCTCATTACCAACAGAAAAATCTTGGAATAATTTCATTTAGGAAAGGTCTCTGGAGTCGTTTGTCTCCAATCCTCTTACTCCAGACTGGTCCAGCTTTTAAGTTAGATGCAAAACACCAAGTTGCAGTATCTACCTGGAGCTCCTGCCTAGGTATGTGCAGCAACTATAGGGTTTAATAAACCACAGGGTTTATTAAAGCTCCCAAGGACATTTGCTGGAAGCAGCTTCTGTTTAAGAAAGGCACTACATTTCTGTTCTGTTAATATAATCTTTTAGTTGTCTGCTGTCAAATGTATAATAACTCTGACTGTTTATATAGCTGCTTAAAACTACCACATTAATTTCAATTAAACTGAAAAATGCAGAGGAGGGGGAGGCTCTGAGGTTACCAAGTTTATGGGAATATATTAATCATTGACCTGGGCAATATTTAATGCAGTTTGTCCTCACGTCCAGTCCACACTTGTCCTAAATGACTATTCCTATTTACCCCAGAATAACACTAAACTAAACAAACTACTGTCCCCTTGGATTTCTTTGTAGGCAAACAATACCCAGTGTCAGTATGCCTTTCTGTATTTTTATTTGCTGTTTTACAACCTTATAAAAGTCTGGTTTTCTACCTAATACTGCTTTTTAAATGAGTTAATGCTAGGAGAAATCAGAATGCATTACCTATATCATCTTTATTGCCTCCTGGTGTTTTGGTATTCCTGGGATGATTTCACTTCGTAATGAACCTCCAAGCCCGAGATAGTTGAGCCATCTAAGAAATATATCTTGGTTAGTCTCCTACCCCCTTGGCAGGCTGTAACTTGTGGCAGCACTGAAGCACAGGAACACTTTGGAAGGTAACCCTCAACTAATTCTCTTCACAGCTTTGTTCCTTTGCCTCTTTCTCCTTTCCTCCAGCAAATGCCAAATTTTATACACACTTCATCAAGTCATTTTTTCAGGGCAGGGCTAACACACAAGGGAAAGGTTTGGTTTCCATGAGCCCCACAGCTCTCGGACTGACTGACACTTCCCAAGTTTTCCCTTAAGCTGGCATCACTGCTGCAGGCTGACACCAAAGCTCCCACACCAGACCTCCACCCTGTCCATGGAAACAGGAGCAATGTCAGCCTCTTCCTAAAACAGGTGACATAATTAGGCCTTTTGACAGCAAAACCAGGAGTCTATTAGTTATCATTCATTAGACTGATGAACAAACAGAGAGATATTTTGTATTCATTGAGGTCACAGACATCCTTACCGCCCTTTTTTCCCTACACTTGGGTGGAAATTCCAGCCTCAGCAAGGCTGATGGTTAAATGTCCATGTCCCAGATATTTTCTTCCACTTTTATTGTGTGGCAGAAGATCAAATTCATGTTAGTCCTGTTTTGTCCAGAAGTGAAAAATGTCATGAGAGTCATAAAATAGTTACTTAAATTAATAATGAGCACAGATGTCTTGTGCAATGAGGGCTGCTGGGCCAGGTGGGAGTGTCAGACCATGAGGCCTCTAATATTTGGGCTAGTAGGTGCAGAGATCTGTTGCTGAAATATATTGCTGAATTTTCCACTTAATACTGAAGATTTACACCAAGCCTATTGGCTCCCCTCCATCACCTGGGTCCTGTGAGCAACTACTGAAAGCCCCAAACCCCCTAGATCAGCCTGCTGCCATGAGCTCAGATGCACTATGAGGATGTAAAGGTGAAGAAGAAAGACTCAAGCCCAGGAATGAAAAGCAGAATATCTTGTCTAATGTATTCCTAATTCTAGTTTGTATTTGATTTGGAAAATCTCAGAGAAATCTATGGGTGAGGATAGATAGATAGATAGATAGATAGATAGATAGATAGATAGATAGATAGATAGATAGATAGATAGATAGATAGATGGATGCTAGAATAAATCCCATCTTGTTTGGTTGTTTTATTCACAACAAAAAAATCTGATATATTTTATTCTTAGGGTTGTTATATCATGATATTTCTGTTCTGCTCTCTCCAACTATTGACAGAAGTAATCCTGTATGTTGTTAGTTGAGAAAGTAAGTCATACTCTTTGTCTTTCTAACAGAGACTTTAGTCCTACAGTGTTGGGTCAAAGGGTTGCACACTGACCTGCAAAGGGAAAAAAAAATCTCCCATAATACTAAATGTCTTTCAGAGTTACAATTATTTGCAATTATCTAATTCAGCATAAAAGGCAAACATGATGTCACAGGGTCTTTGATACTATAAAAGGCTCTTTTTGTGAGAGGCCTTTGATCCCTTCTAATCCACACGCCAGGTATTGCTGATTTAATTGCCTGAAATGTAAATATAAATTGCTGAAGAGGTCTTTGAGCTAATTTTATTTATTGCAATTATTTTTTAATAGATGTTTTTGCACTCTGAAGTGTTCTTGCAAATTTCTATATTCTTTTAATGAGCTCTGCATAGATACTTTTAATTATACACAAAAATAGTAAGTTGTGAATTTGATAACATTTGCTCAGAAACACAAGTGATGGTGGGAGTGGTACTGACTTCATCACGTGTTTTGGGTGTGTGTGTGTATTCACGTGTGTTCTGCAGGAAAATGAATTATATCTTCCTGAATATGTCTCAGGAGTAAAATTTCTCACATTTAAAACATACGCAGTCTTCAACTTTTAATCCCTGTTGAAAAAATGAGGAGGTTTATGCTATTGGAACAATTCTTTTTCTTAGACCTTCTGTCCTTCCAGTCCTTTTAATTCTTTATCATCTCTTTCAGCTTGGAGCCAACAGCTTTACCTGTATTGCCAGGCAGGTGTAGCTTAAAGAGAAATTGAAGTGGCTTTTCTATGATGGAAAATTAATATAAAATTAGCATAATGAAATAGCTAATTTAGGGCTACAGGTGTAAAACAAAGAGCAAAAAAAGAGAAAGAGAATCCTAAAAAATAATGAACAAAAGTTTTTCAAATTTGTTTCTTTTTCCAAGCAGTCCTCGTTCAATCTCTCCTGCAGCCCATGCTGCTTTTTCTGCTCTCTGCTATGAACTGTGAGCTTTGATGGTGTGAATATTTTCTCATCCACATCAAGATTTCTTGGTAACCCTGGTGAAATAAAAACAAAAGGATACTGGCTGCAGAAATCTTTGATGCCTTTTAATTACACCTGGTATTTTAGTATTGACAATTAATACACATCCTTCTCGCAGGAGTTTAAAAAAATGAGCAGGAAGCAATAAGAATGATTTTACCACCTGGAAAACCTGAGCAGAGATTTACACAAAAATGACAATCTGAACCTAAACAATGACAGGCATTGTCTTGCAATAACATGTGAAAATGGAGAAGTTACTGGCCTGAGGTGAATCTCAGGGCAGCGAAGACAACCAACTTTCGAAACATTATTAGCAAACATCAATACCTCTATCTTATTAAAATCTACAGTGATAGCACATGTGAAATCACCTTTGTTAATGGAATACAAATACAATTGCTGAAATCAGGCTGACTCTTGCTCTGGAAAACATCAAGTAGGGGGTTTGGAAGAGGGGGCACTCAAATATTAACAGTGGTCAATGACACTAGTGTTAGAAAAGAATGGAACAGAAAGAAAGAAAAGGAAGGGGCGGAAAGAAAGGAAAAAGAAAACTCCAATTAGAAGTATCCTGGGGTTATTAGAGATAACACTGCTCATATCCAATTAAGATGAAAACCGTTTTACCAGTTTAATGTGCCACCTCTGGCAGTTTTGGTTTATTAGTTTTATCAGACTTCAGAACTGAAACTCACAGTGATATGTATGCTGTGTAGTGGAGAGATAAATGTTAAGGCTTAGAGATTAATTAGTATAGAATAAGATGTTTGGAATGTGGTTCCTTAACCATGGGCGATCTACAAATTCTCAGGGAAAAATACTCTTTTTTCTGAGGCTTTCCTTTCAAATGGTTATTTGGATACTGCAGCACGAAACTATCTACCTGCAGCAAGATGTGTTAACTTGCTTTGCTGCCCATACCTGCAGGTGTGTCAGATCCATGTCCACTTCAACACAAAGCCACCTCTCCATGCTGTGGAGACGCCAAATTCAGATCAAAATCTGAGAGCTTTTTTGGGCAATGGACAACCTCAGCCCTCTGATTCACCTGTTGAACTCAAGATCATTTCAGTTTTACCAGTTCTGTCTCATTTGGGGATTGTGGAGTATCAGAAAAGGCAGACAATAAAATAAATTATAAAAAATCAAACACACTGCTTCCTTTAGCATCTGTTGTTTCATCAGCTGCAGTTATGAGAGGATCATCATGTAAAGGTTATGAAACCAAATGTGGAGCAGGACCTAAGAAGAGAGATTAGGTGGAGGAAAAGACTGGAATGTGGTTATTGTGGAGATGAAAACTCATGATTGCTTTCATACTGAATAATCACCAGCATAACTGTGAAATTACCAGAGTAACATCTGTGCTATAGAGGCCTCTAAAGACTAAGAAGTTGGGGCAGTATATTTGTACAAAGCAAATTCTTCCTCTAAGGGGACAAAACTTTCCTGCAACATTTCCACTGCTTCCTCCTCTGGGTGGATCAAAAGTAGTTTTTATTAATCCCACTTCCTAACCAGGATAAAATTAGCAAGATTGAATGAAATATGGAAATTTAGAACAGAAGCCTTTCCTTTTTTTTTTTTTTTAATAACTGAATTTTAAGCCAGAGAAAGCACTGAAGATTGATTGAGGTCCCATTAATCTAAAATATGAAACATGGATCAGTTCTTAATTATATTCAAAACAAATGCCCAAGACTGTAATTATGTGAAAACCAACTGAAGAAGCTGAGAAGCAAGTGGTCTTTTTCAGTGTCTGTTTGCAGGTACTATATCATTGCCTTGATTCATTTAGGTTGCAAATCTCCATGTAACAGCAAAGGAGATGCGAAGACTTCTTTTAAGTTTTCAGGAAATAACTTAGAATTAGATTTTAGCTTCTTGATCAGGTAATCACTTGAATTGTAAGTGGTTTAATCAAGATGAATTATAACAATGTGACTAAAAAATAATAAAAGCGCCACTCAAGGATGTTAGTGCTATGGAAAAACAACTCCCTGGATATCAGGGTATATGATGAATGTGGAATTATGAAGTTCACACAGGTAGTATTTATGTCCATGCACTTATTTGTACTCTACTTCCAACATTTCAAAAGAATTTAAAAATCTATCTTAGGACTAGAGACTGAGCAGTCCCACTACTGCCACCAATTTTGTCTTTGGACTGGAAAAACTGAATCTAGAACAATAACATTCAGATAACACATAGTTATATAGGCAAATGACAACTAATACACAGTACTCTTAAAACATTCCCATTGTGAGCATTAACACTGTATATTTTATCAATGACTTAGTAATGTTCTGATCGTTGTTTCTGCTCTAATACTTTCCATTTTTTTATTAATACAAATCAAAAGTTTGAGAAACATTTACTCCAGAGCATTTTCTTTCCCTGACAGCAGAAAATCACACTGAAAACTTATAATTTCATTGCATTTTTAACCAGTACATTTACTAAATAAAATGGAGACTCTAATGTCAAATTCACAAACAAAAGCTTTCATTCCAGGACCACTTTTATATATTCTTAAAGTATCTAAAGAATTAATTGTGAGATTGAAGCCATCATATTCATTTTCACCATCTTCAGCATTTGTTGCACTGTAGCATAGGCTGCTCCTTCTTCACAGCCACATGAAAAAAAAAAAAAGGCCCTGAAAAATATCTCTGCTTGTTTAGTCACTGTGATTAATCCAGCTGAAGGTACATGAACAAAAAGAGAAGGGTCTTGAAGTCAAAAGGCCCACAGAGTAGCTGAATCTCTGATTGACTTCAAGCAATGTATCCAATTAATGTTCCCCTTCTGCTAAAATCCCTACAATAGTTTCCCTATTTCTCAATCTATTTCTCTCTGAAAGAGTTTCATGTCCACCCACATATAAGGCCCATAATTTGTGGCTAAATGGCAGCTGCAGCTCAGTGCTGGAGGCCTTTCCTCAAATTGGTCTTTAATTGGTATAATCAGGAGCTTGAATTATTGGTTCAACCAAAGGAAAAGTATTCATTCGAACCAACAGGATCGCTCTCTCTTTTTCTTTTAAATTAGCAATAAATTAATGACTTTTCAAGATGTTAAAGAGAAACTAAAACCTATGCACAAAAGATGGGATTCATTAATAAAAGCCAGTCGGTTTCATTCTCATTAAGGAGAAGAGCATTTAGGCAGCGACTTAAAGTCTTTTAAAAAAATAGCTGGGGAGAAGGAGTACAGACTTGGGTGGGTACAATTGAAAATCAAGATAACTTGAACCGTGACCTGAAGAGATCATCAACCTAAGAGGACTTTGGACTGCCTTCCTTTATCCCATACAACCTCTTTTCTTTTGCAAATTCTGCTGAATTGTGACAGGTTTTATTGTTTGGGTTTTTGGGGTTTTCTGGTTTGTTCTAAAATGTCAGGCGCCATCTTCTAATCCTTAAATGTAGCTTGATAAATTAATTCCAGAAACTGAAAGCAGCTGAAGGGTAGGAATTGGATCAGCCATTCCTATTACCCTGAAATGGACTCCTCCTCAAAAAAGGGCTCAGGTTGTGTCCTTCCCTCTGTTTATTTAGTGCCTGGTTTTAACCAAAGAGCTCATCTTGGTCAGAGCCTTTGGTCTTTAAAAACCCTTATAAATGTTCAATCTGTCAAAATCATCTGCTTTTGTCAGATTATGTTATGATCCCAGGACTTCTGACAGCTGTATCCTTTTCCAATAACCACAACTTATTTGGGACAGTTAAAATTAAAAACTGATGCCTATTAAAGGCAAGGCTCATCACCTCTTCTAAAGATTTGTAAGCAGAGCAACTCCTTTCCCTGGCCATTGATTTGGGTAAGGGTATTTCAAGTAATGGCAAAGAAACATTCACTAATAAACACAAAGTTATGGTTGTGGGCAGCAGAACCATGGCTTTGAACTCATATCTCAACAGGTACCTCTGTAGAGAGGCAAGAAGGAGAACTCAAAATTGAGCAAGTGGGAAAATTGCAGCATTTCCTATTCCTGTATCATCAGCAGGGAGGGAGTATGGCAGCTGTGAGCTCTCTCCATACTGGACTCATTTGTCAAGCAAGATCATGGGTGTAGAACACAAGAACTTTGTTTGCTTGCCCTCTAAACAGGCAAGATTTTACTATTCCATGCCCGGAAAGCTTTGCAATATCCAAAGAGTTAATAGACATCTGCAGCATCTGCAGTGTTAATATTTTCTGCCTCTTCACACAGTAAAGCTTCAAACACTTCCAGCTTGGTCTGGATCAGGGATGCACACTCAAGAAGAAATCACAAAAAAGGTCCCATGTGCTCAGATACACTTCCATTTTAAGCATCATCTCCTGCAAATTGGTTAAGCATATGGCCATTTCAATTTCTTGCATGGAGGTGATGAAAAGAAGAAGAGAGATGCCCCGTGCTCCAGCTATGTGGAGCAATGGAAATCAGAGAATCTTAGAGAATCAGAAAATGGTTTGGTTTGGAAGGGACCTTTAAACGTCATGTGGTTCAACCCCTCTGCAATGAGCACGGACCTCAGCCTAGAGGCAGGGTTTGCTTTTCTATCCAGATGTGATCTTACTCCTGCAAAAAAAGTCTGTTACACTCAGGAGAAGCCATGGCCTCGTGTCAGGAAGTCTTCAGTTGCTGTTGCTGCAGACTTCAGCAGTGAATTGGAGCTACCACCCATTTGCTGATTATATTGGACAAAGAATAGAAATTACTATCTACGGCTGAGTCATGTGCTCTTTTAGCTTCCCCCTTTGGAAGAGCAATTTTTCAACCACTTCTTGCCAGGTCTCAATCAGAGCTCTTCTTAGTTGGAATTACAACAAATGGGAAAATAACCATGCTTACAGCATTTAATTATCATGACTGAAATATTATTGTTGTCTCTCTGGACCCTGATGTGGGGCTAGAATTCCTTAAGGTGACATTTCCAAGGCACAATGAAGCATGTTTTACATGAGATTCCTTAAAACCCATCAATTATGCATGCTACAAAAACTTGTTATTGTACTCCAAGGACATGATCCAAACACCAATTGTGGTTATTGGAGATCCACAGGACTTGGATCATATCCTAAATCAACTGTATGGCCAGCTATCAAAGTAATAGCTCTTTTTCCTTCATTTCTGACTACACTCTTTAAAGGTTGAATCTTTTTCCTCTGCTGTCCAGACCTTATTCCATACAGATTAAATCTCTCACTTTATGAATGTCTTTCCCCTTTTTTTTTTTTCTATTTGGGTAAATTAGCAAAGCTTGAATTTAATAATTTCTATATTAAACAGTGATTAAGTACATGTATGTGCATATGTGTGAGTCATCCCCAAATATGTTTGTACGGTCTCAAAAAAAACCCAAACAGCTCCTGTACTTTTACACTCCTCTTTTGTTTTCATTAATTAAAAGCAGGGTGCTCAGTATTAAACAAAGTGAAGACCAAGTATTAAAAATATTATCCACATAAGTAATATGAGGCATCTTGGTACATGTGATTTTTGCTCTATGTTTTATTAGAAGTCTGATACCTGTCCAGAGTAAAGGGATGTAGTGTCCTTTCCTTTAGTGAAGTTTAACCGACTTGCTTCAGGTTTTCTCCACTCACATGTTGCCACCAAGTTATTTATCAAAAGCTCTTTTGATGCCTAAGGGAGTTGTGAGTTATTTTGATGCAGCCTTTCCACATTCGCCACCTTGTCATAAAAGTCAGAAAGATTGGCAGAAAAACACCCAATAAGGGAGAAGTTTAGTTAATGCAGTGGATTAGCCATCGCTTTTTTTTTTTTTCCCCCCCTCGTTCCCCTCCCTTTTAAAATTTGAATATTTAACACTAAGAGAGAAACCCGTCCTGTTTTTCGGCTGGAATAACAGCAGTTTCTGTTTCTAACCTGGGAAGAATGTGATGGGGATTGAAAAGCACCCCTGTCCTATTGTTAGACTCCCCCAGCACTGATCCTTGCTTTTAACATCATAATGAAGGATGCTCTTTAGTGGATTATCTTGAGAAGGGATTAACTCCTTCAAGACTTCTTAGGAGGCAAGGTGTTTTGAGCCCTAAATACACACCAATTGCCTGCTTAACTTTTCATCTTATTTTGAAAACTGCCCAGCTGGAATTCAAATTCTTTTCCATAGAGCTGAATTTTCTTAGTAGCAAAGTTTGAGTCAGGGGCAGCAGATGCTAAAAATAAATACTGTTCATTTAATCGCGTGCAGCCAAATGTTTCGGATCCTTTGCCGAGACAGGCATGGCAGGATAAGACTCAATCAAAACTTTTGCTGCAAATTCAGCAAAGCTTTAAATTCTGTCTCTGTCGCTCAGGCACATGAAATAAGCCTCCGTGGCCTAACCTCTCTCACAAGGCTTTCCTTTTAACACGACAGAGAGACATAATATAGACAGATAGATAGATATAGCACAGTCCATGACACTCCTATAGATTTCTTTTTTAATTTGTATTAATATATCACTTCTAAAAGGAATTAGTAGGACTGCACATGGATGTGCCTTGTGATATTTATTCTGTAGTTAGACATTTATGAACACCCACACAGATGTACACACACAAAGATACACACACCCATATAGATACACACACCCGTATATCACTCACAACCCTATTAATAAACACACACATATATACATATATATATGGGATTTGGCCACTCCACCTTGCCTTTCAACAATATCATTATCAGCATTGTTTTATGACATATTTGCTGTAGCACACAAAATGCCTAGTCCAAAAAAAATCGTGGAAAAGAGGGCTAATTGCTCTATAATTTATAATCAAGTGACTTCTTCAACCTATGCTTCTTTATCTTAATAACCATTCATTTGTGTCTGCCTAATTTATTGGAAGTGAAATCTTGTATTTGTTCCACGTTCATCTTATCCCTCAGCTAACCTTGTCTCCATTATTAACCTGCTCCTTTGTTTCATAGTCCACTTGGAATGGAAGAAGGGAGATTCCTCCCAAGTTTTTATTCCTTTCTTGCTACTTTTCATTTTACTTAAAACTTTCTTCTGCTAGGATTGAAGAATAAAAAAAACTTCTTTTTATTGACAAGGGTTTGAGTTTTTTCTGTGTCTGCAGGACTGGCTGAGGGGGTGGGGCTTGGAAGAATACTTTTCACAGAAAAAGAGAAACAACTTTCACTTTGGGGTTTTTTTTTCCTCTTTTAAAGGAGGGAAATTCTCAGCTTTCCTATTTTGCTCTCCCTGGTTTTTGTCCTTTCTTCCTGCACCTTCAGAAGCTACAACACAGATAATTTGCAACTTCATAAACAAGGTTTTTCAATTGGATTGCCCAGACTGGAATATGAAAAAGAGTTTTCTAAAAGCAACCAAATAGATGATTCTGAGGGCAAGTGAGTTTTCTCCAATTTTAACAAATGGAGAAGACCCAGGTGCACTCTTATTGTGAGCTAAATGAAATACCCTCTTATTCATTTTTGTAATAATAACTGTATTCCACAGACTATGCTTTAATTGTAAATAATCCCCCACATTCTTTCAGTGTAAACTCTTTAAGGAGTCATGAATTTTATTTATACTCTCTCACTCTTTGAGAGTCTTTTGTTTATTTGCTGTTTAGTTCTTTGTGAAATAACACTCCCAGAAGAAAATCCCCCTCTCTGCTTAAGGAATTAGCCCAGAGACAAAAGCAGGGAATTCTTTAAGCCTTGTTTTGTGCTAAGAGAAATGTTTGACATTTCTGTGGAGAGGTGTTTAGTTTGGATTCATTAGGTCTTAGGGACTCTTTTCTCTTTTTTGGCCTTTCAGTTTCTGTCACTGTTTTTTTTCTGTGTTTGGTAGACTGAAGAGAATTTACCAATGTGTAATTAGGTTTCCTACATTTGAATAGCAAAATCCAGTTGTGTTTTAAATAGGCAAGCTAAGCATTCCCCTCAACCAGCAGGCCCAAACCTGAAACCTGCTTTGTGAGCGGACGAAAGGACGGCAGAAGGAAGAAAAAGGCTTCCCCAAGGTTACTTAATGCTTGAAACAAACACCAATAAGGCTCCACCAGTGCAATGCCCTCGGTTGTGGCAAAGGGGGAAGCTGTGGGCTTGAAAAAGCACAGTTTCCCTTAAAACTGGGCCTTACAATAGTAAAAACATGTATGTCATATGTCACGTGCTGCTGCTTCTTCCTCGGGTTTATATGGCCAGGAAATTATCAGCATCATTTGACACCATGTACCATAACTTTTAATGGTATATAACAGCTTTATAAATAATTTCCATCTGATTAGAGTCATTAGCTCAACCTGGTATATTTAAACACTTTGTCAAAAGCAACACAGTAGTTGATCCAAGGGCAAAAATATGAGATAAATTAGCCTAAAGTTGCACAGCACAAAGCTTTTATTTTGGTTACAAAACACAGGTAAGGCTGTTAGAAGGGAAATGGGTCTGGAAATCTAAAACAAAAAAGTAAATCACGGGTTTGTAATAAGAGATTACGAGGAAGCCAGCCACTGAAACAGCTGTTTTGACCATTTTGAACTGTTTGTGTAGGTACTAGTGCTGGGCTGCTTTTCTTTTGAAAATAGCAGAAAGGAATGTGCTGGCAATTTCAAATTTTTTTCTTCCCAGATTCTTATCGAAGTGGGAAAATCATCCAAACTGATCATTCCTGAAACAGTTTCCATTTTCAAGCAGTCAGCAAATTTCTAGTGAATAAGGAATTTTCTTTACAAATAAAATCCCAGCAGACTACAATTTGAAACCTTGTTCTTAGCCAAAGCTGTGCCTGTAGGTAAAAACAGCCTGAAGTTGTCCATTGGGGCTGTGCAGCATAGTGGAAAATCAGAAGGTTAAAGACCAAGCAGAGTACAAAAAAAAAAATCAGCCCTAGAGTACACACACGCTGTGCCCTGGACATTAACATGGCGGTTTTACCAAATTTATCTTTGTACAGAAGCTTTATCTCATTTCTTAGTCTTATTCTTTAAATGTAAAAAGGTTGCTAAAGGACATTTTTAATAATGAGTCCCCTACTTATTTAACCATTTCATTCAACATTGCCCAGATTTATTGACTGTCAGAGCTCTCTTCCTTTTCTGTTTTCTCTGGGACTTCCATTCTGGGTGAGGAATGTCACTGCTGAAAAACAATGTTATTTAGCTGGCTTTTTAAAGCTACAATAGTTATGAACTCCAGATCATTTTTTATTTGCTAACTGACTGCTGCCAAGTACACCCAATTCATCTGGTGGAAAGACTTTGTGCAATAGCTAACAAATCTGGAATATTCTTCATTGGTATATCTGGCAATAACCACCTGTTGCGATGCCAAACATGCAGCGTGAAACGTATCTGGATGTTGACAGACTTCAGCTTCATTGCAGAGCATCACTGCTAGAACATAAAAGTTTGCTTTTCTGCCGTTCAAATATGCTGAACACCTGCTCCTCTCATTGTTTTCCTATTTAATACCGCGTTTTTATCTTTAATTCAAGTCATAGTTGTGTTTTCTGATGGGTAGAAGAGCTCACTGGAGTCTTTCCACTGACTTCAGTGATTTTGATGCTGGTCTCGGAGGTATAGGTGCATAGGCTTTCTTAAAAAGCTGTGTATTTTTTGCACAGTCCTCTGCCTCTATGCACCAAAATGCCACATGAGAAAGTACAGTTTCACCTGTAACACAAACAGGGATGACCTAGAGCCTGTGAATCCTCTCCTTGAGGAACAAAAGATGCCAAAGGAAGTCACTGAGAAGTAGCAATGAGTTACTGTGAGGCTGGGTTTCACCATAAATGTCTTCTTTTCCACGTGAAACTTTCGGCTTGGCAGAATTTGAGAGCCTTGCTTATTTATTTAGGATTTTCAAACCTTTCACGGCTATCCAGCATCTGGCAGTCACAGCCATGGCCAGTACAAAGTGGTGTACAGTGATGCCATGTGTGCACACAGCAAATCTGAGACCCTTTGAATGGATGCATCAGATTAATGCATGTGCTCGGGTCTTCTGTCAGCAAGGGTGCAGGAATATTAAAACAAGTGCTTCTCAAGAGACTAAAGCTTGCAAAAAAATTCACTGACAAAAAATGTAAGAGCATATTGACTTCTTTTCCCCTTTCCAGCAAGAAGCCTTTTAGAGGGAGGCTCAGGAAGGGACCTGATACATTCACTGCTGTCGTACCCAGAGCTCCATAGATGACTCAGAGGACTTAGTGCATATGTTCCTGATCAACAACTTAAGAAACTAGTGCTGATCATGTTATAATGTCATTATGCAAATAAGTGTAATATCAGCTAAACCAATGTCCTTAGTTCCTTCTTCTAGTTTAAAAAAAAAAGGATATGAACAACTGATGATATTCAGTTCATATATGGAAGGAGAGAGGGCCTGCTTCAAAAGCCTCAGTAAGACCTAGATTAATTTTTTCTTTCTCATTCTCTAATTTATTTTTTTTAACAAAAGACTGCAATTATTACTATTAAGGTGGAAAAAATAAGAACATTTCTTTAAACATAAAAGGAATAATAATTTAATTATTTTTCCTGTATTTCCTGTGTTCAAACATTTCCTGTAAGGCAGTACCCCATTCATGGCAGTGCTGGTATGAGAACTTTTAGAAAAGGTGCATAAAATCCGGGATAATTATGGAGTGAATTTCCTCCTTAGCTCTATTAGTCAGTAGTTGGCTTCTGTCCTGAAGCATAATTGTTTATATCCCTAATGTATGGTTTCATCCTGTGTAATGTAGCTGCGGATGGTCTCATTATCCATATAAGTGTTTAATAAATCCCTTTAATCCCGCTAAACTCATGCCTCAAAGATACTGTATTTTGTGGCAGTGAGTTCCACATGTTAATTAACTGCTATAAAAGAATGATCCTAAGTATAATTTTTGGATAATTTTTTCTTAGAAGGTTCACATAAATTCAACGTTGACACCAGTCATTGCTGTTTCTTCTGTTTCTGTAACGATACCCCAGTCCATCAATCAACTAGTAAAAAACTAGTGTTTTCCAAACAGTTAATTTTAATTGAGTATTTCAAAGTATTCACAGAAAATGGATGCCTGCTCTGTCTTCAGCAGAGATAACAGAGACCAGAGTTTCTGTTGTCTGTCTCATGTACAGAAACAGAAATATGACCTGTGAGCCCAGTTCAGGGGGTTGGGACTTCTCAGACACTTAGCAGATGGTGTCCCAGGAGAGGGGCATCCTGCCTGTTTGAAGAGCAGCATCTCCCAATTCCTAGGCAAGTTTCACCTCCAATTTGGGATACAGCAGCTCAGCCTAGGAGACCATCCTGGACAGGCTGTTAACCAGTCTTCTGCCTCACTAAGGTTTCTTCCATGATCTGAAAGCAGTGATCATTCATCTCCATGTTGCAACATAATGTTGTCCATCCATCAAATGTCTGAAAGATGGCACATGCTGAAAAAAAAGATATTTAGGGTCTATCACCATCATATATAGTAGATCTGACACCACTGGACAAATCTGCATTGTCTTTAGGGCACTCATGAGGTTTTGAGAAGCAAAGGAGTCAGAGTGCTAGACTCCAGGCCTGCTCTGTCACTCTCCACTTCTCGTTTCCCTCATGTCCCAAACTACCATTTCCAACCCAAGCCTTACCCCTCCTCTTAAACCAAATCGTTTGAAAGTCTAAAGATTAAAGGTAACCTGTGTAGATGGTGAAGGCTGTGACATCTAAAGCACCCAGGTGCACCAGAAAGAATATAGACTGATTTCCAAAAGAGGATTGCAGCCACAAAACCAGAACAAAACTGCAAACAAACAAACAAGCAAACAAAAAGATAAAATAGTTTGGATAATTTCACAAAGAAGTAAAAATTCCTCAGAAGCTCCCCAAAACATAGAGAATGCTACTTTATTGTTATTGAATGCAATTTATTTATACCTTCCATTGCAGCACGGGCCATAGCTTTTTTATGGAAAAGAATTAAATCTAATGTTATATTTTCCAACAATTTAAAATGCTGATCCTGCTTTTCTCCATACATCAGTTCTTATTACTCAATAAAATTTTGGGGTGCTGTTTTTTCCGAAGTGGACAACATAGAAAAATCAAATATTCTGTTTGCAAGATGAACCAGAATCTCTGGGTACTCTTAAAAAACCTATCCCACTTTTCTGTAATGGAAGTCGGAGCTGAGGGGACTTTAAGTTTTCATTTGAGGATATTGTTTCCATTATCATTTGCTGGTTTTCTTTTGTTGCAAAATGGACTATTTTGTGAAGTTGGCTGTCACTTTTGAAATGGAAATCATGATGAATTATGGCCCATTTTCCTTGCTATGCTTTATCAAGCTCATTAGAGATGATGCATGGTCTGGAGTTAACGCAACAAAAGACAAAAAGCAACATAGGAGGCTTCTCTTTCTTATCACTGTTGTTTACATATGAAATTAAATCATCCTGTTCCACTTGTTGCACTTGATGACCACCTCTTATGGGCAAATTGAACCCTCTCACTGGGCTGTAGTTTTCCTGTCATCAAAACACAAACCCACGCTGCAAAATTTTAAGGCCATAAGTTATCCCAAAACTTTTGCTCCTCTTTGTCACTATCTTGTTCTGACTCATTTTGACAAGGAATACATATGCCAGGAAGCTTTTCATATTTTTACAATGTTAAATGCGGAGAAATGTGAATTTGTTCTGGGAGATAATGTTTTGGAGAATGTATTTCCACTGAAATAACCGTGTAACAAAAGATGTTTCCTAAATCTCATAGATGGTGATGCATCTTGTACAACAAGCCAAGACTTTCATCCAAAACTAAGCAGCTGTGGTGTAGTTGTCAGGCACTTAATATTTGCATAAACACATTTTTTCTTTTGCAACTTGAATCAATCTTTATATCAATAACAGAGCAAACCTCCAAACAACTGTTTGAAAGGAAGAATTTAGTGAGTCTTTTCAATATTGGAAGGAATTCTGCTTATATATTTCAAAGGAAATCTAATACCTGTAAAAGTTGGACACTGTTTGAACTAGCTGGAAATGTTTGGTAGTGTTTCCTTATATGGGCCCTGATTCAGAAAAGCACTTAAGCACACGCTTAACTGTTATCACGTGTTAAAGTGCTTTTCTGGATAGGGATCCATTCTTAAATTGTAGGCAACAGGGCTAATCCAGCACTTCTGAAGAGGCCAGTGAAATGATGCTCTTTGATTTCACTGGACCTTGTCTGACCACTCCACTCAATCAATAGATCAGTGCTAAAATATGACACTGGAAAAATGGGAGAAAACATTAAATAGCAACATGGAAAGGCAAATATGCAGTCAAAGAAAGAATGGCTGTTACTGGCAACATAACTTTTAATTTGAAAGGCAAAGCCTACTCTGCTTCAAGTTCATTAAGTGGTACAGTGCCCCATGACTGTCTATTGTAATTGACCACAGGATGACCAACTCATATTTAATCCAGGAAAAAATTAATTTAATTGCGAAAAACATGCTGGAAGTTGTAAAGGAAGAATGTGCATCTGGCAGCACTGAGATGCTGCTGTTTTGCAAACCACCTTCCAGTTCATTCCTAGAGTAGATGGGCTTGAAAAGACTCTGCTACCTGCGACCTTTGCTTAAAGCAGCCAGGAAGAAGAAGAGAGTGTGCTGCACCTTTCTACTAGTTTAGGTTGTATCCACATTTTCCAAGCTCTGCTCCAAAATGAAGTGAGGCTATTATTGTGTGCAGTCACTGCTGTGGTTTTATTTGAATTGCACATTTGCATTTGTAGACTCCTGAAAATAAAACATCCCCAAGCTGATGAAAGTGGGGGAAAGACTCTTGTTTGCATTGGACTTGTTAAATGTGCAAAACCAGTGTGGTCATCTGGATAGTTAAATAACACGAGGAAGTGCATGACAAGGAAGCCAAGAATTTTTTTTTTTCTCTGCTTCCACCTTTAATGCAGAATCACCACGAGCCTCCTGCAAATCCATTAAGTTGCCTTGGTTGTGTCTAGACTGTGGGGATAAGGCTTTGCAGTGCAGCCCACAGCCTGACAACACCCTGCCGTGCTAGCGAGCCCTCCCCGTCTGAGCACTCAGGTCTCCTTCCTACGGAAACCAAGATCCTCAGGGAGAAGCAGCCTGGCTTTTGCCCCAGCACAGATTTGGGATGTGGCCAGGGCATGCACCTGGACCCTGGATGCCAGGAAGTATCTGCAAATCTCACAATTCAAATATACCCTTAGTTTCTCGACCTGTAAAATGGGCACCGGAGCTCTCAGCAGAGGTCAGGAGCTCTCATCACCTGCCAGAAGTATTGAGAGGTTTATTTAATTAATGTTTATAATAGTGATTCGAGATGCCAGATGCTACAGTGCTGAGCTCTCTCTATGTAGCTACATCAAGAGTAAGGAGGAGGGAAGGCACTAAAGACATGCAAAGCATTCTCAGCTTCTTGCTGATGCAAATTACCGCAGGTAATTAAGAAAAGCACTACAAAAGAAGGCAGCAGAAGGGAAAGCTTAAACATGAAGAAATAATGACTTTTTTCAGAATTTAAGTGAAAAATTAATCAACTAATAAAAAGAACTTAGCATATTATAAGAGAAGTCATTCTTTTATAGCTGAAACACATGGGTTCACCTCTAAATTGCTGCAAAAAAATAACCAGTAATATTGCAATGGGTTTATTTCTTTATACCTATCATGTAGTGTAATCATCTTTGCATGTGTCTTTGAACAGTGAAAGTTGCTAAATACAGATTTGGAGAACCAAGCTGCCAAAGTACCTCCTTACTCAGCAGAGAAGCAGATTTTGTCTGGGCTGGGAGGCGTCGTCTGAAACATTCAGAGCCAGAAACTCTGCCAGGGCCAGGACTCAGCTTTTCCTATTGATCATTGTACAGCATCCTAGAGACACATTTTCAGACATAAAGGATCCCATGAGGACACACATATATATATATGTAATGCAGATAGTAGAAAAAAACAAGGAAGCATAGAGTCAGGTGAACGTCTCGTAGCACAGCATCAGTGGCCTCCAGCTTCTCTCAGGACATTTCCAAGCCCTGCTCAGCCTCCTCTTCATCACAGCATCAGGGCTTCTTCACAGAGATCAGTAAATCACCATTTTTCTCTGTAATTCTCCACTCAGGCGTAGCTCCATGCAGACTTGTGACACGTCCTAATTGTGCTGAGCAGTATCACACCTTAATGACTGGCAATAACCTTTGTTTTATGTCCAGGTTGTTAATCCCTTTATAAGGGCCGTAGCAGCTGTCAGATGAGGTCAGGCATGAGTTCTGATTTTCCACTGTTGCATTTTGAGAAATACTTTTTAAAACTCTTGAGCAATTCTCTTTTAGCAAACAGCAGAGTCCAGATATTTCCCCACTATCAGTACATCACACACCTGGAGAGGTAAGTAAAGAAGGAGTGTGCTCACAGACACTAATTTAGCACTTGTATAATTAAATAGGGATGTGTACATTACAAATCTATATTACACACTATAGGAATAAGGCCAGGAGAGACTTTTAGAAGCTGTTTGTCCTAAGCACTGCTTTGAGGCAGAAGCAGATGATCCCTTACCAAGTTTGTTCAAGCCACTCTTATAAACCTTTAATATCCAGGGGGGCTGTGGAAATTGCTAATGTGCTCTAGCGCCATCAAAAAGCTTTCTAACTGGAATCCTCCTCTTGCAATTTAAAGACATTCCTAATTTCTTGTCCAATTCTTAGTGGACATGAATAATTGATCCCCTTCCTCTTTATAACAACCGTTTAAATATTTGAAGTCTGTTATCATGTACCTCCTCAGTCTTCTCTTTTCTAGACTAAACAAACCAGTTCTTTCAACCTTTCCTCATAGGTCACTTTTTCTAAACCTCTCATCATTTTGGTTGCTGTCCTGTGGCCTCTCTCAGATTTGTCTGTGCCTTGAAGTGTGATGCCTAATGCTGGACTCAAAACTGCAGCCAAAATCTCACCAGAGGATCAGGAATACATGCAGTCCTCTTATTTTGTCACAGGGTTGGAGTGGCATCCTACTGTTGACTTACAATCTGTGGTCCAGCTCTAACCTCCTGATTCCCTTCTGCAGAACACCAGTAGTATCTTTGATTTCCCCCCTTTTTACTGTAGTACTTTCAAGTTGTCTTTATTGTATTGCAGGTCACTTCTGCAATTTAACAGAATCATTCTGAATTCTAATCCTGCTCCAAAAGCACTCACACCCTGGCAGCTCAGTGCCACCTGCAAACTTGATAAGGGCACGCTCTATTGCACAGTCCTAGAGGTTAGTGAATATTGAACAAACCAGGCTTAGGATAAACCCTTGTAAGATCCCTACTGACATGGCCACCCAGTTTGATAGCAAAGAATTGACGTGTACTCTGATAAGGTTTTCCAGCTAAAAAGTGGTCGTGCTCCTCGGCAACCAGAGCTGGGGAACGGGCGAAATATTCAGAAACAGCAAAGAGTAAAAGAAAAAAACTTGGAGAAGGATGCTATGAGATCTTAAAAATAGTAAATTATCTTGCATCTAAATGACTGTAATATGTCTTTCTTATTGTGTCTACTGCTGCGCAAGCAAAGCTTAATGTGATGCTTAGATTACTTTAATAGCTTTTGTTAATAAGGCAGTTTTCCCTGCGTTTTTTTTATTTCATTTTAGAATGAAAGCAGTCCAACCAGTGCAGAGGGGATAAAATCATCTCATGGTTGTATCTCTTATGCCTTTTATGTAACTTAGATATCTGTTCAGTAGTAAACTGTGGAACATTTGTGCATGGAGCTGTAGATGGAATCGTAGAGACCTAAGTGCTTTAGCCTGACCTGGGATAAAGGAAGACGCTTCCCAAAATGCAGGCTCCTGTTTAGCCTGGATTGCATGGCCTGTTGCAGGGATAACTTATTCCAGCCAGTGTTTTACAGCTCCTTGTCTCATTTTATGGTGTTTTGCTGAATGTTTAATGTTCCAGACACTAGTTACTTAAGTCTGCAAGAGAAACAGCCTGTGGCTGCTGGTTTGGATGTCAAGAGTGAAACCTGTATGAAATGAGATGATAAGCATCACTTAAAGATGCTTACAGACTTTCAGTTACATGAAAGAAAAAGAGTATCCTTCCTCTTCTCCTTGAATATTCTATTGACTTGGCCCTTTTTCTCATGTCAGAAAGGTACTTAATAGAAAAGCTGATTTTCTACCCTGACCACAGGTCTGAGAAGTCAATTTGTTTCAATGGCTTTGATTACTTCCATCAACCTTCCTCGTCGAAATTCACAGCATCCAATGAATTTTGGTAAAGCGCATCTTGAACTGCATTTATAGCATGCAACAATCTGATTCTAGATTTAAAGCACCAGAGGTCATCTAAGAAGCATTTTCACACAGGCAAGAACATGAACTTAAAACAAAAAGGATTTGTTTATCCACTCAAACTACCTGCTTGAAGAAGGTGTCTAGTAAATGCAATATCTATTGATGTCCTGCTAACACGGAGACTGTGAATTGCCTTAGGAGACAGAAGTTCAAGTGCCTGTATCTAGTCTGGAAGTCAGTGGAAGTCCCCCTGCTAAAGCTCCCAGCAGGATTCGTATTTCCCTGGCTTTTCACCTAAATTCTTGTCTTTGGTTTCTCTATCTGCAAAGGGAGTAGGAAGGTGCTCATCCATTTGTGCACTATGTTTTTGTGGCTGAGGATGAAGAGTGGGAAGTGGTAGATAGTAGACACCATATAATGGCTTAAATTATACTGGGTCATTTGACCCCACAGAAAACGAACAGGTAGATGATCAATCCTAGCCAGAGGTGCATTATTAATGCTGATTATGCATTAAATTAGTTTTTGCTTGGAAAAGTTAAGAAATCATAAATTTGTGTGGAGGAGAGAGGAAAGCAGAAGGCATTGTCAAGATATTTTGCCATTTTTTTAATGTCACTTTAGGCAGGCAGAAGTCTCTGTTTTCTTTTTATTAAAGAAATTAAAATCAGACCTTCTAAACTACTGTGGAGTGCACATATGAGTCTAATTGGTTAATATCCTGAAAATGTAAGCAACACTATAATGAGTGACTGTAAGGAGCATGAAAATGTTACCAAACAAATGTGTTATATCTAAGAAGAAAAAGTGGTTGGAGCAGTGAACTTCCAGAGACATTTTCTGGGCTCCTTCTGCTTTGAGTAACATGAACACAATCTTCCTAATCCACTGCTCCTGCTCTGACATTCCAGCCTCATGCATAGCCATTGGCAAACTTGGAACGTGCATCCGGTGCATTTTTTTGGTTGAAATGCTACATCTGGCTTAGCTGGCAAGTGTTACTATGCCTCTAGAAAGTAAGCCAAAGTGAAGGAAAAAAAAAAAAAAAAGAAAAAGAGGGAATCTTAACTACATGCAGGAAAGGATTACTGAAATATACTGTCCTCTTTGTTTCCTGGAAAACTGAGACTCCATTTATGGCCTCTGACCTTTGGGAAGATGGCCCCAGAAGAAAACCAGCTCCCTAAGAGTTAATGTATGCAATGTACTGTAAGTATTTCATTAATTTGCTTATTAAAAACATGAAAAGCTTTTGCCTCCTTGACACCCAAACAAAAGGCAAGCAATTGGGAGACTTTTGACCCGAGCTTATCAGATGACTGGTGTAATGCTGTCAAACCTTCCCCACTGCATGCAAGTAGGGTCACATTTTAGAGGTGTTTATGACATTCTAAGGTTCATACCGCCTATCTTTGTCAACACGAGAATGATGCAGGTCAACTGGATGGGTTAATGAGGCTGAGCACATAAGGAAAAACATACAAAAGAGATGAATATCTAAATTAAAAATCGCAGTTTAAGTAACCTGTAATGCAAACATGGTCTACCAAAAGATAGAAATATCACAAGTTGCTCACAATTCTCATAAACTTTGGTGCCCACTGGCATAATGTAGACTTGGGAGTTGACTTTTTTCAGTTGTAAGGCAATATTAGACAGCTTTGAAAACCCAAGGCCAAAAGTGTTGTGACAAACTTCTTAGAGTGCTCACAATTTCCTTTCATCCTTTTGAGAGCAGGAACATTTATCGTCTTCTTAAATGTCTTCATAAATAGAAATTTCAATGAGAATTAAAAAAAAATCACCCAAACATCTTTACAGTGCAGTATGATCTTTGGGAGGGGAAAAAAAAACTAGGTTGATCTTAAATTTTGCAACAAAAAAAAATGGGCACAAGCTCAGATCATTTAAAATTCATTTAAGAATATTTGCACCAGATCCAAGGAACAGAGAAGCGAAAAACAACTAACATAACACAGAAAACATTTGTAAAATCTGGAATACTTTCAAGATGTCATAGGCTACATCTACTTTCTCAAGGCAGCTGCGGCCACAGGAGCAGATCAATAGATTGGAGCAGTTGGTGCTCAGGGTTCTTTATCTGCACTCTGGGGGAGATAGAGAGACAAGATTGCTTTAAACTTGATTTAGCCCAAATCCCTGAACTGAAATATCCCAGAGTGTGATTCCAAGATTTCTGGAGGTCTAGTCACTGGTTTGGCCTCTTATTCCTGTAATAGGAGTTGGAGAACATTTGGCACACGCCTGGATCAAAGCCTTCAGTTTAGTTTTCTCCAAACAGAATCCACCTTATGTGCTGCAAAACCACTCTGGGAAGTGAACCACTGCACAGTAAATGGGACAGTCTGGGGGATGTGCTTCAAAACAGCATCACTGCTGTGAATCACAGCACTGATGTGGATGCAGCCATAAAAGCCTCCCAAAAGGCAATTTAAAAACAAGCATCCCAGAGGAGACATTACTGGCAACTCCTGATTCAGTGATAAGCCTGTTTTTCAGGATGGAGAATTTTTCTCTAATAGCTTGATCCTCTGAATGCACTGGACAATGTGTAGTTAGGATTCAGGCCATGTGAAGCATCTACAGTTGTTTGAATTTTCATTCCAAATTTCAGTGCACTGTTTTGGTTTTTTTTCTTCCTGATGAGCATCAGATAAAATGTACAGGGAATAACAATATTCTTCGTGGAAATATTTTAGGGATTTTACATGTATTAAACATGTAAGTGTTACACCTGAGTATACAGAGAATGACATGCCAACATTTCCTCTGCTGGGGAAATGTAATGGAATAGGTGTATACAGGGAGTTTCCCACTCTTCTATATATATCAGTGCTTCTAAATATTGATGAAAACACCCCTGATTTTAAACTCCTTAACCACAGCAATATTTTGTTCAACCCAAATGTGTGTTCAACCCACATTGACTGAGGAGTGGGACTTCTCAGGGAGCCTGGGTGAAGTCTCAAGGACAGAAGAAAGGTAACACGAAAAATGAGATGTTATGATAAAACCAAAACAAGTATTCTTATTATCTTTTTCTTTTATTTTTTTTACCTTAGAAAACACCAGTGCTTTAAGACAATTGAAAATTCAGAGAGATTGTTTTAGTCACAGGTTCAGTGGTGGCTGCTTGGTTGATGATTTTTTACTTTTTTTTTCCTCAAGATAAAGCCATTATTATGATGGTATTATTATAATGATTGTCTTAAAAGCTTTCTTATTCCCACCTAGCACTTTCACAAATTCCTTCCTTCTCCCCCTTCCCCAGCATTAGGGCTTCTTGGAATTTTTAGCATTATTTCAATTATTTGCAAGAAAAACACAATGTCATTGCATTTCCCTCACAGAGGCTTTGGGCTACAATCTACAAGCTGTAGAAATGCCAAAAATAAAAAGAGTCCATCCTAAAAAATAATACTGGTACTTTCTAGTTAGTCTGATCATATGTGTAGGAACTATTTTTCAGCATCATTTTGCTGATGAAGGTGTCTGTGAGATATCTTCTGAGATGACAACAGACCCACAGAGAGAGACATGTACCTTTGTTTTTAGAATTAGCACACAGTCCTCTCCCTAAATTTAGATATTCTACAGATACATCTGCACAAAAGAGTGTAGAAAAGCCTCCCCAAAAAAAGAGGAAGATTCCTCCCTGCTTCAGCCTCTCTAACAGGTCCCCAAAGCCAAATGAGGAGTTAAAAGATAGAAGCATGTCTGGTTGGAATCCTATCAGGAGTTGGACTTGATGACCCTTGTGGGTCCCTGCCAACTCAGGATATCCTGTGACATTATGGTTTTAGGAGATTTAGTAAGATTTCATTCTGTCAGCTTCACCTCCTGGTAAGGTAATACCATCTCCTGCCCTAATATTTGTCATAAGCATCCCTACATGTGCATTTTCTTAGCAATTGCCACCATCCCAGTGATATCTTCGGGATCACAACTAGTGACTAAGATGGATCTTCACATGCCAAAGAAATTGGTATCAATATGCTACACTTATTTCAAAGACATACACCAACAACCTTTTCTAGCCAGGAAACAGGGCCAAGTGTGTTCCTATACTGGTAAACCTGTGTATTCATACCTATATTTATTAATTTCTGTCTAGATTGATGAACATTTTTCTGTTGACCCATTTTTACTTTTTTTTTAATTTCTCTTTTGCAAAAAGGTGATTTTTTAGCCATCATCTTTCATGAATTTTGCATGTGCATATTGGGCAGAGCAAAACCTGAACGGTATCAAACAAAGCTGAGCATCACAAACTGAGATTAATACGGACCAGTGGAAAGGTATGGAAATTCATGGAGTTAATGGTGAAAGAGACCATATGTCCTCTGACACCTTGACTTGATGGAATGCCTCTCCATAAATGCTTCCTTAATGCATCCCGTTGTGCCTAGGTGTGGGATGACGTATGATCTGCCTCCGTCCTTTCATGAGCTTTCATCCCTTTCATTTACAAGCCGTGTGTTCTTATAATGAAGATTTTTCTGTTCACCAGAATATTAGAAGAGGGCAATTAGGGGTAATTGTTCAAAACCTTTGTTAGATGCACGTGCAAGTCTGTATGTGATATTTGGATATTGGCAACTTTGGGGAGGGTTTTGTCAGAACTCTCTATAAATCAAAATATAAGTTTTGTCCTTTCCCTTTTCTCAACACCAAGGTTCAAAGCATTCACAAAGGTGATTACTACTCTGCAATCACCCTACTCTCTGATATGTTCTGATAAGAAGAGTTGCACATTTTTTTATCAGGACAAAAGAATTCCGAGCAGAATTATTTTTATTGTAACAATCCCTCCCAGTCAGTTCCACCTCCATAACAGTAGGGCCTAAACAGAGCAGCAATATACAGGAAGACATGGTCCCTGCCTCAAAATGTTTATGATCTAATTTAAGACAAGACACAACAAGTGAGTATAACAAATGTTCAGCACAGATTCCAAATGTAAACATACGGTAGATAGGAAAATGGCCATAAATTCCTGTATCAAAGATAACACCTCTCAAAGTCTCTCACACAGACTCTGTAACATGAAACATGTCAAGCGAAACAAGTAGGGAGGGGATTGCACATGTTGGTGCTGCTGCTGAAAACTCAACTAAAAAGTGATGCAGACTTAAAACTTTTTTGTCTTGTTTAGGAAATACGTTCAGTCCTAAGAAAATAAAATGTCCACATGGTTGTGATTCAAACAGTTGGGATTTTTCTACTGTGGACACTCCTATGGAAACATTTTCTAGCTGATACTAAAACAATAAATAGAAAAATGTGTGTGTTTGCGGCTGTTCTTTGGTTTTGTGTTATCTAACATAGGAAAGACATCTGGAGTGTTGGTTTTATGGTTTTTTTATTGCTTTATTGTTTTGTTTAAAAAGGTAATCTTGTCTCCTTTGGATCTGGTAGTGACTACAAGCATAACAGACTGTGATCCTGTGAGTAGAGCAGTGGATGTCTGTGGCATCTAGCGAGGGACAACCCTGAACTTGCCCATACTCAGAGCTGTTTTGGTGCCATGCTATGAGTCAGAACCACAGGCAATGCCAAGAGCAAGCAGCTAAGCTCCATCTAGCCACCCTCATGCCTAGATTTAGCACCAAAATGTTCATATGGTCATCCCACATCCAGGTCCCTATTCCAGCCAGCGCCTCTGAAAGGGAATATGACACACCTTATAAATGTTTCTAGCTATGCCTTGAGTCATTTGCTTCAACAGAACTCAAAGGTCACATCCTAAATTGGTCTCAATAAAGGAAAAGATAGAGTGCTTTGCTCCAGCAAAGTATTTGGGCTGCTTCTGTTTGAGTCACCTCCGAAGGTGTTGGAATAGCTCATTGTTCTGTGATCACCCTTCCCTCTCCCCCTTCCTCTTGTCTAGCGAACAATCATAAGCCTCAAAATCAATAATTACAGTCAGCTTTACCAACAGGTAATATTCAGGCACAGAGGTTCAAAATGTAAACATAATATAGGAAGCAAAGCAGCTGTAAATTTATCTCCCGAAGATAATGCCTCTCAAAGTCCCCTTTGCAGACTTAAAAGAATAAAACAAAACAGGTTGAACACCAAAGGGACTGCATAGCTGTCTAAGCAGCAGGTTGGAAAAATCCAGGCTGCCTGGGCTTAGCTCTGCCAGCCTTCAGGTTTTCCTTGGACCTTCCCACTCCCAAATTACCCTGAGTGAGCCCTGTGCCATTTCCAGTGAGATCTCACTTAGCTGAGCCCCAAGTTCCACGGTCTTTGTTGGGCTGGATATTGAGATTACAGATTCTGCAGCTTTTTTACAGCAGGGATTATTTCTGCTCTCGAGTAGCACTAAATTCCCTCTCTGCTGTTCCTGGGCTCTCTGCTGTGAGGCAATCCTCTGCTCAGCTTCCCTCACCTGCTTCTAGCAGCCTTCACTGCTCCATGTTTCATAAATAGATATAAAACCCCACTGTGCAAAATACTCTATTCACTAAGGCGCTTGCATGCTATTTGTTATTGATAAATATCAATATTATCATCATTAGCAGAGCAGAAAAATTACCATTATTATCCATTTAACTGGCTGCACATACAAAGGGGTTTGGTTTGTTGATTTGGGTTTGTTTTGTTGTTGGGTTTTTTTTCTGGTTTTGAACTTTATTATGAAAAGAGTGTGAAGGAAATAAGGGGCGGGGGGGAAGGAGCACTCTACCATATGAAAAGCTGCATTCAGCATCTACAAACAAATTTAAATCACATATGGAAAAAGTAGCTTCCACAAGAGAGAATTAATGAACACACACACTGGCCCGATTTTTGCCCTTAGGTGAAGTCAATGAAAAGAAGTAAGTGCATATTTTTGGCCCATTGTGTCTTTTCTTACAACATTTTCTTAATATAAATCCAAATCCAGGGACCTGATCAACTCCAAAGTTTCTCAAGTTTTCTCTTGAGCAATATGAAATCTTATGGAAAAAGATTTCTAATATCATAGAAAACAGAACACGTTCAGTACAACTGGGAACAGACTTACTTCACACAAACGAAAGAAATAATCCTGCTCATTCTAATTGGAGAATATTTTTCTGGGGCAGTGATTTTGTCAGCTGTAAAAATGATTAATGCTGTAATTCAGCAGGATACTTAAGCACATGTTCAGTCAATTCCTATTCAGCAAAGCATTTAAGTACTTAACTTTACGCACATGCTCAGGAATTTCAGCGTGTGCTTATGGGCCAGATACAGGCACTGGAGCATCAAGTGACACAGTGGCACTGAGCAGGTTTCCAGGCATTGCCCAGCAGACATGGGGCACAATACACCGACCACAGTTTTTGCACTTTCCTTCATCTTGCCATGGGATGCTCCCCATGCTCTATTAAGTAAGTTTTGACTGGGAAATGGAGCCTCAGGCAATGTTTTTGTTATAGACCTAATACATACTGTTTTCAATGCCAGTGGCTGCAGAGACAGCCCAGTCCCTTTGCTAAGGGAATATTTTTATGTCAGGACATGCTCTGCTCAAAAGCAGCATCAACGTGGATGCAGAGGCAAAGTTTGACACCCTGCAGCTCTTGGATGCCCCTGGGGCAGCTCAGCTCCCCAGTTGCACAGTCCCATCTCCTCTGCACACTGACTGCTGAGAGTTGAATCCCAGCAAGCAGGATGAGTGCTGGGAGAGGCTGGATCGCGCATGCCGCAAGCACAGGCACGAGGAAACACATTTCTTTCTCTTGCTCGGGGACAAGTGCAGGCACATGCCTGTGGCTGCAGTGACAATATGATGTAAAACAACAGCAGTTGTTCATACCTTATGGAAAAACAGTATTTGAGGAGAGCCTGGAAGGCAGGGAGAGCAGTGGAGGAGTTTCTGTGGCTGGAGGAGAGGAATATGATGATGATGATGAAGAATGGGGGCAGAAAGAACTCGAGAAGGATGAGCAAGCATATCATTAGGCAAAAAACCCCTCTGGACCATGCACAGAAACCTAGAGCAGGGGCAAATCTACTATTTGCCAAACTGCTTGATGGTGTTTACCATCTTATCCAGATGTTCATGCAATCATAACATTCCCACATCTATCCAGATGGATCCAAATGTTTCACAGCATTTTTTTTTCCCCAGTTCTCTTAAACGTGGGAGTTCAAAAACACCTGTCCTTGGTGTGAAAAGGTCTTCAACCTTCAACTGAAAATCAGCTAGTACAGAGAGGGCATCTCTGCATGAGGGAAAAATAAGTATTTTTAAAAAGGTGAGCAGTTTTTATAAAAGCATGAGAGAAAAATACACTTGTGTTACCAATGACCGCCATAAAAACTTAGGCATGGGAAATCTGGAAGCAGACTGATGTTTTGTTAAAGGGTGGGGGTTATTTTTCCCCTGTTGTTCAGACATCTGTTGAAATCAGAGCTGGATAAATACTTTCAATTAAAGTTATACAGTCGAAGCATTTCACGACATCTTTATGAATTTTTGAGGAACAATAATTCCAAACAGAACTTAGTTTTTTCTTAAGTAATGCATATTCACGTGTATAGGATTGGAAGCCAGTTAATATCTTTGAACAAGTATGAAAACAGGTCATTGGTGATGTCTCTAAACATTCATGTGAGCAGAATTGTAGAAATCTGTAAATACACAAATGTATGTCCAGTTATCAATCAATAACCTGCTTAGAAGCTCTGTAGGCAAATTTCTTACAATCCTTCAGTGAAGACAAAACTGCAATTCTCTCACATGATTGACTTAGACCGGCCAACAGGTCCTAAAAAAAAATGCTTTTGATTAAGAATACAATTCAGTTTGAGCTTTTTAATAAAAACAAGAAAAATAGCACCTGTAAGTAACCCAGAGAAAATGCAGCATGAAATTTAATGCAGAAGACTTTTGGCATGAAAAGCTCAGCTACATATTCAGGATGGGTGGCCCAAATACAGATGCACATAGAAATATTTGTCTTTGACATGCCTGATGAAACACCAGGAATGAACAATTTCCCTGTACCTGAGGAAAAAAAAAATAAAAAGAAAAGATGCAAAGTGCCCGTTTTTAAGGCAGCAGCTACAGATTAATAAAGATAAGTGTGTCATTGTGATGGAAACTTTATGAAGTACCAAAATTCTACCTTATAAATGGTGTCTCATCTGAAACATGGAGCAGCTCAGTTTTCTCTGTCTTCTCCCAACACTGAAAATGAAATACTATTTCACAGGGGACAAAGGGGCAGAGATGTATTTTTAGTTCTAGTCAAACTTTGCAAATAACTTCAGGAAATATTTTTAACATCGCTTTTTGAGAAAAACCTTACAACATAAGGTTATTTAGAAATCTTATATCATCAAGAAATATATCTAAAAATCTTTCAGGATAATAGCCATATAAATCAGAAAACTATAGGGCAGTTTTTCACTCTTTCACCGAGAAAAAAAAGTCATTTGGCACAAAAAAAAATATCCAAAATATTTATTAAAGTAAACCACAGAGGAGGAAAAAATTAAAATTTTTATTAAACAGAGTAAGAATAAATTAAATGGAAAAAAATAAACAGCCTGAGGTATTTCAGAAGGGATGGGACGGCCAGGGAAGCAACAAATATCATAGATAGGAGAGGAGAAAGCAGGGCACAGTAAATGGGAAGAGAGATAGGAAGAAGGTCTGGGGGACAAGAGTGGAGGAGACACAGTATGATTTCCTACAGGGAATACGGAAAAACACAACAGAACTTCTTTGTTTTAGTTTTATTTTAAAAACACCATCCTGTCTGGGTCACAAGTTAGCACACCCTTACAAACTGGCTCTACAAGTTTTTCACTCCTTTAGACTGTGTTACTGTGTTGTACTTTAAAACCTGTTTTTCCTGTGGTCAACAAAAAGTCAATGAAAAAGAACAATACAGCTCCAAGTGCATTTTTGGCCTGCAATTGATAACATTGCTTGAATATATTTGCACAAAATTATTTCTGGTATACTTCTCTGGTCACACTTACACTCGAGTTAATGATGAAAAACTTCATCTTTAATGATTTACTAGCAATAGTCCAGTTCTTCATGATTATGATTATTATTACGATTTTATTGTCTTTCCTCATTTAAATTTGGAATTAATTTAGTTTCTTTTAGAAATCAACCTAGGGAAATTTAAAGCATATCCAAAATCTATTTTAACTGGAGATACGTGTCTGAAGTCACATAGGCAAGAGGATTGTTAAATATAGATTTTAACAGGAGAGCAATTCATGTCAGAGATTCATAACACTTAATTCATTTTCATTTTCATGATGTTGATTGTACTTGTACTAATTTCTTAAGAGAACCAACAAGTCTTCTTGCCCCTTTCCATCCTACAAGTTGATCTGGGTGAACCAACTCAAGGAGTTTGCACAGACTGTTTGCAGAAGTGTTTGTTTAATAGACTGATTAATATAGACAGGAACTTTCCAGAGCCCACAAAAACACACAAGTCTACAGTAAATTCCATTAAAACTTGAGAAACTTTTCTTCTCTCCCCTTTTACTCGTTACCCCTGAGTGTCCATCATACAATGCTTTCTCACCCAGCACTGGCAATGCCTTCCATACCCTCTCTCACTCTGCTCTTCATGACTCTGTGCCAAAGTTACAAGGCCTCATACAACACCTTTATTTTTAGCACCTAGCTGCTGCTTCTCATCACATTTCCTGAGCAAGATAACATCTTTTTCTGGAGTTTTTGTGTGAGATTGTTATTATTTCTAAACTGATGAACGTGGCTAGGATTGGTGGAATCACCTGTGGATAGCAGGGAGTGTAATTTTTGGCATTTGCTGTAACTGAGCAGTTATTTACAGATATTTTTTCCATTATGAGCTAGCTGCGAGTACACCTGCAGCATTAGCAGATATATGGTTTACTTGCTGTGCCAGTTACAGGAGGTAGCAGTTAAACAGTGAAACACAGCGGGTTTAGCTTGTTTGTACTTATTTCCCCACTTATTTTCCACCAGTCCCAACAGGTGTAGTCGTCCTCTCACATTTAATATTCTCAAAATGAATTCCATTCCATTAAGTTATCCTTAAAAAGCCACTGTCAAGGATCATTATCCCAGTTCTTCATATTTATATACAGATGGAGAACCAAATAGAAAGCTTAGGTTCTTTGTCTGAATTCCCAGCATATAAGGTACTTTGAAATACCCAGCTGACTGTGTCAGACAATGTCCTGACCCTAAGGCATCCCCAAAGAGCTTCCCAAGGAGCTCTCTGAGGGTTCCACCATGGCAGGGTGCCTCAGGCATGGGCAGGTCCTGCACCTCACAGGCAGGAAAAGAGAAGAAGCCCTTTCTTTTCTACTCATCTTTTTCATGGAGTCGTAGAGTTGTTTGCATCCAGCCCAATTTTTAAACATAAAGTTGACTGATGTATGGACCCACTCCTATTCCCTCATTTGGGCTCAGGACACAGAGACCTCTAGGATTCTGCCTTTTAAGAGAATTGGTTTGCTCTGTAATACTTGAATTTCTCCCTTCCCCACTCCAAAATCTGGAAGGTCCTGTACCCCCTTTGACAGCTGTTCCTCCTTCCTACACCTTAATACTCAAGAACGCTCGCTCCTCCCTTCCCCCTCAGCTGCCACTGCCTGAAACAATCTGCTGGAGGATAAATTCTTCAAGAATAATAGACTTTCAAAAGCCCATGAAGATAAAACTTTGTAAAGAAGGAAGGAAAACCAACAATGGGAAACTGCCCTATCTAGGTTAAATACATATTTTGGTATATATACTATTTACGCAATCAAGCCTAATGGCTTCTTCAAAAGCCATTAAGGTGTATTAAGTAAATACATAATTTGGTACAGGAGCTAATTTTGAAAGCACATTATTCTGTTTACAATACATTCTTTCAGGTCTAAAATCTACTCTTCTGAAGTGCCTGAAGAGTGACTCACAAATGGATCCTTAATCCACAGCGAGGAAATCACCTCCTAAAACCAGACCGGCTGTCCTAAAGTTTACATAGATGGTTGGAAAGAAAAGAGCAAAGAATCCATATGAAATATTAACCAGCTGAGTGCTCTCCAGTGGACTGAGTCTGTGGGATAAAACACACCACCAGTGATACTCTATCCACCTAATTCACAACATGCCATCCGAAATACCACTGCATGTGAGATCCACATATGAGGGCACACACTCAGCTGCAGCAGGAGAAGGGTTAGGGGAATGCTGCCTTTCACTGTGAGGTAAAAGAAATGAAATGAAAAGTGATGTTTCAGGAAAGATCTATTTTGTATAGCACAGTATGTGAATTGATGTAATAAGTGACAGCAATAATTCTGTTTTAGAGATTCCTGCAAGCTAAGACTGCGGATCCAAATACCCAGACTTTCACAAAGTTTGGTTCTAGGTTTGAATTTTTCATCTTAGGTCATCTGTAGTAACAATAAACATGCTACTTCTCTCTTACATAGAGGATTGTGCACCAATGTTGAGATCTCCATGAATCTCCTAAGATTTTTTGAAGAGAAGACACAAATAGCCTTTCTTTTACAGTGTGCATTTGACAGCAGGAATTCTCATTTTATGATTGCAAATGCACAACTTGGCCCAATCCCCAGCTTTGCCTAATGATTTAAATGTCAAATCAAAATAAAGATAATCCAAAGTTATTCCTGGGATTGAATTGTGAAACAGGTTATGGACTTCCTTCCACCAAGGCAGCACATAGCAGTAGACTGTAGACTGAAGAATGACTAATTTTTTTATGTTTTTCATGACAAAGGGGAACAGTGAAACTTTTTGAAAGTCATTATATGGGCTAACAGATAAAAACTGCAGCCTGATCTGTCTGAGCACAGGTTTTGGAGACAGCACGTTCTGTGCCCCAAAACCAATTACCCACAAATAGTGACCTGTCCTCTTATGCAGATGAATCTGGCTATTTATCCTAAAACTTATCACACTGTTGTCTGATACACTGAGGTACTATTTTTCCACTCTATAGGTGGGCAACTGAAATAAAAAGGGATAAAATTACTTGCATCAAGTCACAGAAGAAGTTGTTAGAGGGTCTGGGGACCAGACTACCTCAATTTTGCCTCAATACCTTCATTACAGAGCATTCCTCAGAAAGGCCTTGCTGGTAACAAAACAGTGTATTAAACCAGATGCGATTAAACTCAATATAAAAGATACATACTAATAAAACAGATTTCTTTGTCTGAGAAACAGGAGAAATTTAAGACAAGGAATGGGGTAGGAGGACTAGATTGAAGGAATAATATTCAATGTTAAGAAAATGAAGTCATAAAATCTTTGTCAAGCATTGCTCAACTCTTCAAACCATATGGAGCATGACTGCTGGGCTTCACATAATGCCCCAAATGTTTTTCATTTTCTATTCCACCGTTCACAGCAAAGGCACAGTGCTGTAATCCCGTCCTTCCGTTAACTACCAATTGTTTCTTTTGCCAACCTTTTTGCTTTAAAATATCATTTTTTATGAAGGATAATGTTATATAGTGGAAAACTGTAAAAATTTTATGGATAGCCTTGGTGCTGAGAAAATGCATTCTTTCAACAGTTTTATTATATATATATTTTTTTGTCCATTACACATTTACAGGGTTTTCTTCATTGTATATATGTGTGTTTTATAGTTCATTCTAGACAAAAGGCATTATGTTAACAGTCCTATCATTTAGAACTTTAATTCACTATTATGTTTTTACCTTTTTGTGGAAAGAATATTATTTTTTTTCCTTCTTGGTGGCACTTGCTGTTGTTAATAAGAGTAATGGGTGCTCCTAAAAAGGGTTGGGTGTGAATAACCACTCAATGGTTCTCTGAGCCACAAGAACGAGTGTGGAGATCTGTCTCCCAGCACATCAGATGGGATGATTTAACTCCAGTATAAGGCAGGCTTATGTGTTATGTGCCCTCAGTCCAATGTTAACCACTCTCCCAGCCCCTGTGCTTCCCCCGTGTCATTCCAAGCATCTGTTAACCAGCTCTAGCTCTTGTGACGTTGGTTTACAGGTAAGTCAAGAAGAAACGTGCTCGTATCAAAGGAATGAAATACATTTACTTCAACTTTAAGAGACTCCTATAAACTCTCTTTTGGCATTCCTTCCCACTACCCAGCTCAGGCCGCTCTTTTAAAGATTGACATTTCTTTGCTCTACATCAGGCCTCTAGCCTTTAAATGTCAGCCTGGACTCCAAAGGTCTAGCTATAATCTCTGCTGCTTCACAACCAGCCCACTGCAGCCCTACCTCTCTTTGAAGCTGAGCTCTAAGGCAGGGCTGAGCTGCTGGTGCCACTTCTCTCTCTCCTCTCTGCTCTCCTGAACATCCCAGTCCAGTGGAACATGAGCACATGGAGGATTTTGCACTGGTAACAGCAACCCAGCCCAGAGACAGCCAGGTTACCACAGAGGGGTTGAAGCCAGAAGATGGGAAACTGAGACAACAGAGGGTCAGAAATGCCAGTCAGAGAGCATGACCTCCTAAAAACCTCCTGTTATCCCAGTTCTTCAGCCAAGTAGTCTTGAAACTTTTACAGTGATTAATAGGGTCCAAGCTGAGAAGAAATTTAAGAGCAAGTTTCTTTTAAGACTATGGGATTTTGATATGATATGGTCCTTAAGTTTTCAAGCAACTAATCACATTCACAAGTAATTAAATACTGCAGCTTGTCTTCCTTCTTTTTCACCATAAATTGATATTTGCAGCAGCATGGAACAACTGCTATACTTATATGGCTGGGAGATATTTTTAGCTCCATTGTTCATTGTCTTTCATACATGCCAGCATATGGGCAGTCCCCAAGCACCTTCTTTCCCCCTGAAACAAGGAGTTTCAGAAAATTTCTACCACAACTAGAATAAGTTGACCATACAAGACTCAAACACAGAGGTGGGAGACATGAATCAGATTTCCTACCTAGAGATCATCAAGAAAATATTCACATAATAATTAAAGTAGCAATACATTTGCAAAGGAAAAACTCTAATTTCCATTTGCACAAAAATTATTTGCACTACTTGAGTCAGACTCTAGTGCTCTATTTACCTCAGTGATGTAACTAGAGTTACAAATTGTGAATATTCATAGCAAAGTGTTCTCAAATAACCTACAAGCCAGATCAGAAATTATTTAACTAATAACTTGAAATGATAAACAGAACTCAAAAAAAAAAAAAAGCAGAGTATTTGCAGACCATTCATAAACAGGAGAAAGAGATTAAATGTCAGATAAATGATTCATTATGGATTTTTCATTCAGCCTATGTGTGAACATGTGACCAGAGAAAACCAGCTATATCCATTCCCTGTTTTTTTGCTTTAAATGAGCATGCTCAGATTAAGCTATTGTTTAGTTGGGTTACAGAAGCATTTCATAAGAAGGGCTTCCCCATTTATCACTCAAAAAAAAATTATAATTTTTTTTAAAAAAAAGTGAGGACAACGACCCTTCTGGAGTCTGAGTACATATGTTCAAAGTAACTGTGCTGCATAAGCCAACAGAAAATTGGCCCCCAAAATGACTTATAAAGGGATTTTGTAAGACATGAACAGAACAGCATGGGCTCTGGCTAGGCAAAGAATTCAGAGTTGTAATAGAAAACATTTATTTGGCTACAGCTAAACATCCCAACACATGTTAGCATTTGCTGCCAATATGCTTCCTAATTAAGAACAACATAAAATCATAGGAAATCCTGTATCCCTGTCTTCATACACTTTCCTTGTATCTTCAGTGTCCTGGCTCTGTTTCTCAAGTATAGCCTGCACAAGAGAAAGGTTAATTCAAAAGTAATGTTTTGCCAGCCATTAACTGTGTTGTCATTAACAAGATTAATGTACATTCCACTATGCATCACCAAGTGCATTCCCCCTCCCGCCCCCACCCACCCCTTAAACAACTGCTCCTATTAAAACCTAATGAGCACAGCACAATTTAAAGAATAGCACCATTTCTGTTGGGCAAAGTGTCGTCTGTAAACCATATAAAGCTGCAGGATTATTATGGATCTAATTGAAGGGCAGCTGAAAAAAAAAAAAAAATCTGTTCTCTCTTGGACTATGAAGTCCTGGTCATGTTTATATATTTTATCACAATGAACAGATTTCAAGACAAAGGACAGACTAGTATCTGTTTTATTTCCTAGCCCCCTCTTCCTTCAGTCTCTACTCTTTCTTCATCTGAAACCATTCAGAGGTTCCCACTGTGCACAGTCCCACACCCAGGTTACCTCCAACTCATCATCCAGTGATTACTGCACAGATAAACAGTTGACTGGATCCTTCTAAACAATCATGAGATACATTTTTTTATAAGCTGCTCTTAGAGGACCTTAATTCATCAACATGGATGGAGTCTGGACTCCCTTGCCCAGCCAATTCACTGTTTTTCCCAGCGGAAGCAGCAAACAAATTGCTGGACAATTTTATGTGGTGCTCTTCCTTCTTTTTCATATTGAAGGGGCCACCAGTTTGGAGATCAAAAGATCAGCCATGAGACACTTCCAGTTTTTCATCAAGTTCTTGAGAATTCTCAGAATTATTTATTTTATTTCCAGAAAATCCATAGGCTCTGCTCTGCTCTTTTCCTGCTTCGTCGCTTTGCATTTCTATTCCCTCCATAACTTTTTTTTTTTTTAAATCTATTTATTGCGTGTTTTTCTTGGCTCATTCTCACTTTCCATTTTTCATTATTAGTTCTTTATGATCTTCTGTTTCCTTTTTTTTTTCCTCTGTCGTGGCTGCTCTCCCAGTTGTTCTCCTCTGGGGCCCTGAGTTTCCCTTAGCTAATGAAACTAGAGCTGCCTACCTCCCTTGCTTTTGCAATCCAGCTGTTTCCTTTTTAAAATATAAACTCATCTTTATTCAGTGAAGTTCCTGTGCAGGGTCTGATCCTTTAAGAGGAGATTGCATTTTGTGACAGCAAGTGGGAGGGAAAAAATAAATTTTGCTGGAGGAAAAGCCCTTTGGGTAGAAATCCAACCAGCTTGCTCTTGAAAGGCAAAGACTTCTCCAGTAAAACTGGATCGTTATTTTACTTAGCACCTTTTGGCACCTTGACATTGAAAAAGTCTCTTCATCAGTCTCCCCTCCCTTTTCCTCCTAAAACCTCCCACCTTGAAAGCTTAAGGTTTCCTGGCCGCTGTGAAAGTGTAGTCCAACTAACACCACAAACCTGGATTTTATATGATTAGTCAGTGAAAACTTGCCAACTTTTAGGTGCAGCCTGCCAAGTCAAGTCAATTTACTGTGCTGCTTTGACTGTGCAAGTAGGCCTTAATCCCCCTTTAATCTCCAGTGTACCCTTGACATCATGGAAATTACTTACGAAGCTAATGTCATCAGATGATCCATGTTAGCTATTTCAGTGAATGTTCTTCTGCACAATAGAGCAAGTTTACCTTGCAAGACACAGGCCCCAAAATATTTTCGCTTAATGAGCCCGGCAGATATCATCTTACAAATGGGGAATGAAAACTCCTTCTTCTGCACTGTAACTCCCCAAGCCTCATGTGACTTGGAATTTACATGCTAGCCAAGCATCAGGTCAGTGTATTTTATTTCATGTCTGATTGATTGGATAAAGAGATTTGCATAGTAGCCCCAACAGCCATGAGTTATTAGGAAGGCAGGTTTCCCCTTTCAACTCTGAAAAGCCCCTCTTGCACCGAAAACATTTGTCTGACATAAAAATCTCTACAAGAATCATTTTTGATAGTTTATTCAGCCATCAAGAGCATAAAGGAAATGCAAAAATCATGCCATGATGTGCATGTGTCAACCAAGGTGAAAATTAGCATGTCTAACAGCAATACCCAGCCACTGGTATTATTTATCGATTTAATAATAAGGACTTCAATTAATATAGTCCCCTTTATATCAAAATGACCCATAGAGCTTCCCACCCCCCAAAAAATTATGTGTAACCTATGTAAAAGTATTGTTCCACCCACGACAGGAGCATTACCAGTGCTGGAAGAGGGACAGGACACACGGCCATCTCCTGGGCAGCCTGTGCTAAGGCTAGGATCAGGGTTTAAGACAGGAAGTGAAAGGAATACTATATACCCTGGCATCTATAGGATGAGCTCATGATTTGGAGAGGAGCAAGGTCACTGGGGTCAGCTGTCTCCTGTAAAAGAAGGAAAGCCTAGAGGGCTCATTTTAAAGGTCTGCAGAGGTGAAGCTTGGCCCTTGTGTCAGGAGGGTAGTGCTCTGCATAGGCCGTTTGTGATTAAGGACTGACTCATTAGTGTCTTAAAGGAAAGAGGAGCACTTATGAATGCTGCTTCCTGGATCACTCAAGAGGCTTTTAGGAATGCCTCATGCCAGCACCATCCTACCTCTCCCTCATTTAAGTTTGACATTGCCCTTTGGAAGCCAAGGAGATGTCTAACATTCATTTGCATGGGAACAGGACCAGATAATTCACTTGTGATACAAGATGAGAAAATAACCCACAGCAGAACCTCTGTGATCAGCCAGACCCAAAGAAAAAAAAATCATATACATCTATAAAAATGAAGGTGTAAAGGACTGAACATGTTCTGCATCTGTCTGCAAAACTCCTTCTTGTTTTGAAAAGGGCAAAACTAGATTTGATGGGCCAGTATTTACATATGTTCTTGGCCTATTCAAAAATAAAACACCAACTTTTCTTCAACACGTCTCCAATCAACTAAAACTTTGTTCACTGTGAGAGGAGATCTCTTCCCCAGACATGTGGCCCCTGGGACAGCAAACAGCAGCTCCATGTCGAAGGATATTACAACAGTTGAAGAAGAGAGTAAGATACAAATCTAGATTCAAAGCTTACGTGGTGAATAGATGTCTCCATCGATGGTGCTAATCTGAGTCAGCTTGTGAGAGAAAGGGGAAATAAAAATTAACCTGGGCAACAAAAACTAAGAGGGAGTTTAATTAGGATGGTAAAGTGCAGCCATCCTGTTTGAGATTTCACCAATATACTGAGCTTGCAGCCTCCCAAGCTCTCACAGCAATTTTTAACTAACAGATGCAGTCAAGCTTTCCGTTTTATATTGCCATCATAACTCATGATACACAGTCTTGGGCTGTTTTCAGAAGGTCTGTAGAACGAGGCCAGCTTGCCATTTCATACCGGGGGCTGCGGCGCTGCTCCGCTGCCAGCACCTGTGCCCGACATCTGATCTTAGGGCTGGAGCACATCCTCTCCCCCCTCTTCCCTCTGTGGGACTGGCTATGCCAAGCCAGCTAAGAAGCATTCCAGCAGATTATGAAGTACAACTATCTTGGCCCTCGCTGCTCAGAAGAAACTGGACCTAGCAGGAATTTCACACGCCATTCCCGTGGATCTAAAGCGAGCTATATGGGTAGGTCTGTAAGGCAGCTTCTGTCCATGTGCTCATCTGTGACCATGGGACACGCAGATCCCCAAATGCTATGATTAGGTCAAGGATAATGGCAGGGACAACTGCTGCGTTGAAACATGGGATCAATGAAATGAACACATTCTTAGAAAAGGTGGCAAAGACGTAAATGGGAGTCACTGATGCTTCCAGGGAATGGCTTGGGTTACTGAATCCATACGAGGAAGGGTGTACCAACCATGAGGGAGAGAGGCAATGAGAAAACACATCATCTCTGGTACTGCCCCAGGAATATTAAGGCCTCCTAAACAAAAGCCATTATCTCTGAGCCAGGCATTTGGCTAGAGGGAAGTATGAGCCTAACTCTAAGCTTCCACAACTCTAATCCTCCTGGGACAGTGGCAGGAACGAAACAGTCTGTTCAGAAATCCCTCGACACTGTCACTCTTTTTATAGATCCCAAAGCAATGGAATGAAGAATGGAAAAGCGCTTTGGTGTCACAAAGTGCACAGGAGGGGTCACGACAGATCAGGTGATTGAAAAGAAAAATAAGAAATTTATCTTCTCCTGAACTGTACACAAAGTGGGGAGGGAAGGGGGGGGGAAGAAAGTTCACCTCTCTCTCCCAGCTGAATGATCCAAAAGGGCTTCCCTTTAAGTCAGGGCTTCTTTCCAGAATAAAATTCCTGCAGCTGTTTTAAGGGGTATCAATGAACATTTCCCACCCGTTTTGGGAGTCAATGCTCTGACTCCTGGATGTCAGGCAGGTGTGCTAAATGGGGCTAAGGCCAGTCCCACAAGAGGTATCCAGGCATCTCACTCCTATTGAAGTCCCTAAATATCTTTGTGGTTATGGCCTTTAATCTTTGCATGAGCTGCAATCCCAGCAGAGAAATCTGAGACCTCTAGATGAAATCTTCACTTCTGCCTGATCCAGGGTAATTCCAAGGATTACTGCTCAGAATATTGGGAGAATTGACTGTCATGCTGTTTCCATGCAGACAGCACTTTAAAATACTCAGCTAAGACTAGATGCACACCGGGCTCCAGTGTCAAGCTGAAGGATAGGAATTGAAGTGAAATCCTATTAACCAAGGGCATTACAGTCATTAAGTGAAGCACTGAATGCAATTTTGTGTTGAGGAACAAGGGGAAGGAGATAAAAAAGGAAAGTACATCTCATGAGGCAAGGGAATTCCCTGTCCTCTCAGAGGTAAACTTTGGGTTTCAGTGACATCTGGAAGCTTCAGAAGCAAGATGTACAAGAACTGACACATGTTATGTTTTTTCAATCTCTTTATTTTTAGTGCAAGTCTTCATGCTTGGTCTTGTAGCAATCCTGATACTTTATGCTCCCTTGTGCCCTTTAATGCTAAGGAAACTGATAGGCTTTATAGTCCTGCAAATAGAGAGCATTCCACCTGCATCCGCCAAAGCATTTAAAGATTCTATTAATCTGATGTCTTAATTGTTTCTGAGATTAGGAAACAGCAGGGCCTTTGTTCCTACAGCCTGGGTGCTCTCCTGGAGAAGTGGCAGAGGTTGTTTGGTTTTTGTATATTGAGGTTGTTGATAGGACAGAGAAAGGAACATGACTCAGTGCAGGTGATTCATAAGGGTCACTGACTACAAGCCAGTTTCTTTGAAACCTCATGACATTTCACAAATCAGGAATTAAAATGTTCTACTGAGTTGTGCCTGCACAGTAGCTCCGTGGCCACAGAGCTCCTGTTCCACCCATGCACTGCTGCTGTCTGCCAAAAGTACAAATTATGTTTGCTCACATTTCAGGGCTATTAAATTAGGGGCAAAGGACTTTTCCTCTTGGATTTTATGCCAAGTGAAGTAGGAGATTCAGACTGATTGTGGCTCTTTCCCAATATCAAGATGGGGTCAGAGTGGGATGAGAATGAAATTACTAGAGGGAACAAGAACAGAGAGGGATCAAAAAGAGAGAAAGAAACATTGTTGGGAGGCAAACAGAAACAAGAGTGGGGAAAATCAGGCTACTTAGTCTCTACCAAAAGTCTCCACTGGGCTGCTAAGGCAAGACTAGACATTCTTGAACAAGATAGTCCATAGCTACCGGAGAAGCAGCGTCCCTGCTATTCACCATAAATGTACAGAAGCAAGAAATAGCAAAAAGGACATTGCAAATGTGTTACACAACCTGGGCAATGCCCTGCTCAAACCAGAAAAGAAAATGTTGGACATAAGGAACTATAAAGGGAAGCAATAATAAGACCTAAGCATCTGTAAAGCATTTCATGGAGAGGTATCCAACAGCAAAGCTTGGATGAACCAGCAGTGATTTGGACTTGGGTCTGAGAGGATAGATATGGGTCAGAGTGAAGAAACAGACTTACTATATACCACCTGGAAAAATCAAATAGTGCAAGTAAGATCAGATCTGGCCAGTTGATTGTAAATGTATCTGTGAACTCCAGGATAGTTCCTCCTTTTTACATTTTTGTCTTCTTCTTCACACCCAGGACAGTCCAAGCTAACAACATTTTGAGTGTCCCTTAATATGTATGCATGAGCACCTGCTGGGTTTTGTTGCCAGAAATGCCCCTCAGCCACTACCCAGCCACACAGAGTTTCTTCGCTGAGCAGACACTTTATGGAGTGGCACAGCCAGCTCACCCTGTTGACTTTCTGGTAGCAATAGATTTTTTTTTCTTCGCTTGAGACGCCCATGAGCTTATTTACAGAGTCAATTAACAAAAGATAACCTCCCATTGTGCAATCATCAATAAATCAATTGTGTTAATACTATCTTGGAATGTCCTCCACTATTTACTTTAATATTGTTGACTGTGGGCACTTAAGAAAGGCAGCACCTTCAAGTTTCACTTGATTATGGGTAAATGGATTTTGTAGTAGCCATTAACAAATATAAATTGTTTTGGAAAATATTTAAGTTTGTCAAATTTAACCACTTGCTGAGCATTAAAAACTACCCCTTATTGAACATGTTTGACAATTACTTCAAGAGACACAGTCCCACATTAAGATTATCCTATTGTACCTATATATTTTGTTGGTTTACCATTCTTACAGCTCTTTCCAACAGTGAAGCGTGATTATTGGCATAAACATATAAGTTAAGACTTAATTAAGCTCAGTAAAGTGCTTTTCTATAATTTGGCAGATTTCTATCCCAAATAGGTTTACTTATCCATAGGTGACGTGTTGCTGCATTTACTCACAGTGAGTAGCACTTTACTCCCACTGATTTCAGGTCTACAGGGATGTATGATGCCACATCCATTAATGTTCATCAGCACAGAAGGGTCCGTTAGTCACGCTGAATTGTGCCTGCTTCCACAGCAGGATGATTTATATCTACAGGGCTGCTCAGCATGAGCAAGGACAGTGGAATGTTTCCCTAAATAGACAATATATAGGCATAGGAATGGGGCAGGGTCATGTTAAGGAAATCCGATGCCCTCAGCTCATTCTGCAAGAACATCCACCTAAAGCTCCAACAAGAACATGATGCTCTCAGGGCAGAATACGATTAATGGCAAAGGGGCAGTTTAAATTTTGTTGCAGGCTGTTTGCTCTATCAGGCAGGCAACATAACCTTGGTTTTGGTATTTCAGGTTTTTCTTTGCACCCTTGACATACTAAGAAAGATTTTTTTTCATGGTAGGACTCCAAGACAGCCTTAAGAACTTCTACTTTTTCAAGGACTAAAATACAGCCCAGAAAGTTGCTTAAAAAAAGAGAACGAACATAGCTAGAGTAATTCCATGCCATGTTACCTTTGAGGTAAGAAATCAATTATTTCACTTATCCTCCTATTGCTTCAGAAGTCAGCAGCCTTGGCAGTAAATTGAATATTATGCTGCTGCAGACAACATCTTCCTTGTCAAGCATCTAGCTCCATTCTTCTCTTGATGATGATTGGTGACTTTAAAACTCACATGACTTCTAGATAATAAATGAAAACTGTCATTGTTCTGAAGCTGCTGGGAATCATTTTTTTCCCCTTTCCTCTGCTTTGACCTCATTGTGATGTATTGTCTACTTCAGGGCGTTTGGAAAAGTAAGGGAAATACTAGGCAAGGACTTTTAAAGAAAAAACAGACCTCTAATTAGATCCCTCCAACAGACCCTGCAATGACCCTGTTTAGACAGACATTAATGGATGGGCCTCACTTCCATGACTGCAGTGCTGTCCTGGTCAAAACAGCCCAAAGAGAGGCTTTTTGCTGGTGCCCAAGCTGCTGCCAGTCTCATCTTCACCTTCACTGTGGGCTGCATGTCCCTGAAATCCCCACTGTACAGGTGCTGGCAGTTGTGTGAATGCACACCCAGTAGGGTCAGGTCATGGAACAGTCTGACAACCAACCTTACTGAGGGATAGAAATACAGGAGCTCTGAGTCAGGTTAACCTGGCCAGATACCGGTGCAAATACGAATTAAATTGCAAGAGTATGTAATAAGGCCAGAACTGCCTTTTCTCAGCAGCCCATGGCCAGACTGACAATGTAACCACCCCCATAACTGTCTGCACACCTCTGCAGCTCAAACATTTGACATTCACCCACTCCTTCTTCCATCAGAAAAAACATTTGTTTAAGTAGTTTAGTTCAGAGGATACCTTTGGCTCAAACCCCACACTAGACAGTTGCAGAACTTCAGGAGATTTCAGTTCTTGTAACTCAACATAACTTCAAAACCCAAACTATGTTTCACTGTTCATATGCATTTTGAATTGCTCATCTGGGATATAAATCAGAATTAGCTTTCTGGACGAAAATATTCTATGTTTTTGGAGGCCTGTAGTGGAGCTGGAGCTGAACCAGCTGACTATGGGGAGGCAGGAGCACAACATGACAGAGGACTGAGAACTTGCTGACAGGGCATTTTCTTTGAAGAAAGGGACTGTGAGAGAAGGGAATCATAGAGCTGGATGAAACCTGTAACATGGAGAAAAAAAAGAAATTCAACAGTTTAGTCATCCTGCAACTCAGCCATCACCATGTGAAGGTGAAAATACAATCATACCATGCATCATCTTTGATGAACCTCTTAAAAAAAGAAAATCATACACACCAAATATGGTGTCTACCTCTGCTTTTATGGCTACATAGTGAGAGCTGTGAGGGCATCCTAGCTTAGGGAGACACAAAGTCTGGAAAAATAAATTAGAGAAGGGTGTTCCCTGATGGATCATATCTTTCAGCACAAGTTAAAACGGCTTGGATGTGTATTGTTCTTAGTTCCGTAATGACTACATTTGACTCTCTGTATTAATTCATTATGAAACAAAAATATGAAAAGGAATGAAAGGAAGAATAAGGCCTGATGAAAAATAAGGGAATATGATGCAGACAAAATGTTTCTTTTAAATATGGGAATTAAGTGGTATAAAAGGACATGTAAAATGTATGTAAGTGGCCATCATTTAACATTAAGGAATCCCAGGCCAGTGCCCACAGATGACATTGACAGCTGCTCATTTTCCTTGGTGGGTAAATCAATCCCCAGGTTTTTGAAAGTCTGAGGTAGCACTGCACACACATGAGGAAACCACTGCAGCAGTAACATCTACTTTATACCACTTGGAAGTACTTCTAGTTATACCATTGGGAAGTGCTTCTGAACATGTATCTCCTCTGCTGAAGTCCTTATGGTATCAAGCACTCTGCTGGCTCTCCAAAAATAAATAACAGAATAGTGCATATGCCTGCAGTATGGATTTATGCTCCTGCCTTCTGAGGTCATACAAAAATAAAGCAGGAAAGTGATAATAATAAGAAATTATTCTTGTGCTTTCGTATATACACAAGCTTGTATGTATATAACAAAATCATGCCCTAACCACTCACCTTGTCAGCATGTAGGCATTTAAAATATCTCCCACCTGCAATGCACAGAACACATGGCTGAATAACCTGCTCTCACACTGAACTGGATGGAGAACTGAACGATGCATTATAAATAAAAATAGCAATCGGTTCTTAATCTCTTCCTATTATCTCTAGATCTGCAGCCAGTGTTTCAGAGGATGATGGGTTGTATGAGACAACCCCTGCCTCCTTTACTCACTCACCCAGGTGATCCCCATCCACTTGGGTACGAAATAACTAATGCAAGCAGAATCTGTATTTAAATAATTGTGGCATAATAGAGGGAGTAAAGGCTAAGAAGGAGCTGTTCTGGTCCATTGGGTAAATATTATGATCTTTATAGTGGAAAATAAATGCCCAGCTATCTATGAAACCAATAGAGCTGTTCCAGTCTATCAAATTATAACTCGTGTTTTTAAAAAACAATTTTAAATGGAGTTGCTCTGATCTATAGAGCACATTATATAGTTTGGAAAGACCCCGAATACATATTTATCTGGAAAATTTAAACAGCTCCCTATAAATAATAAGCATCTCAGAGGGGTGGGGGGGAAAGCCCTGATTAAATATGTCGTTGCATTGTGTGAAAAAGCAGATGAACAGAGAACACCACTTCCCACAGGAATATTACAATGGAGCCTTGTCCCTTGTCCCACAAGCTACAGTGTGTCATGTTAGGTCAACTTTGAATGAGACACCTCCAAGGAAGTCCTAGTTGTTGCAAGGAATGGTGCTGACAATTCTGGTTTGTGCACCACCCTCTGAGTCAGCACTGGATTCATTTTCCAGCCTGGTGCTGAGGTGTGCTGAGTTGTTGTCTTTCAATAGCATCTAGAAGAAACCCTCCCCTCCACAACTGCAGCTCATTAAAGTCTCCACGCCGCGCTCTGCAAGGCTGGGGTGCCGAGCCAATGTTCTGAAGAAGTTCCAACAGAAATAATTAAATTCTCTCCCAGGTCTCCCCGCAGTTCCAATCGGATGTGGATTGCTTCCTCGGTTTCTACCCTGGTGTGTGGTGTCACTATACACCATTAGACAGCTGTTGTACCTGAACCTTGGGATAACTCCCCACCAGCCGTGGGTGACGCTAATTCAGTATAACACTTATCCAACTCACAAGGCTTTTGGTGACTTAATTAAGGTGCTGGTGGAAAACACTCTGGAGAAAGTGTAACATAGTTTTATTTTTCCCTTTTAGTTCTGTATTTACATGCTTAACAAATAAACCATGGGATTATCACAACAAAAAGCAGAAACAAACAGCATGGATTAATGGCTGCAGCTCCACTTGTCCATATCTCTAGGCTTAAGATGGATTTGACCAGGTCCTGCCCCTCAGTCTTTCAAGCTAATAATGCACATTTTAAAGAATATTTTTCTTTGTTTCCACAGTGCTGTAACTTCAGGTCAAAATGTCAGAAGAGCTTGATATTCTTGCCTTTTTTCAGGTTTTGTCATACCGTTATTTAAACATAGGTTTTTGGATTTAATTTGACAATCTTTATGTAGTTTCTGGCATGGTAATTGAGTCTACTTGTCTTTTTCAGGACACCAGAAGATCTAACTAAGTCAGAATGTCTCAGTTACAGTCCAGATTTCTATTTATTACCTACCTCACTGAGAAAGACAAGGTGAGTTATCATTCAGTACAGAAAACCTGAAAGGCATTTATATGCTTGAAGTACTGTATAACCACCCTGTACAGAAGCACAGTGCTTAAGTAAATGTGTTACAGCCCAGACAAATCCCTTTGAAACAATACTATTGAGCCCAAATTGTCTCTGTAACTGAGGGTACAAATCTAGAAAGCTTACCTCCCACCCAGGACCAAAACAAACCCTTTCAGAGATTATTGATACAATGGCTTATGACAGATTGCTCCTCAGCCTCACAACTTAGATGCTGCACAATAAATTCAACATAAAGTGACAGTCACAGCAGGTGTTCAAGGCTGTAACTAAAAAAAAAAAAAAAAAGAAACCTAATTTTTACTGAAGTTAGAACTCCAATGAACGAGAAAATGTGAACATGTACCTATGTATATATCAAAGCTGCAAGCTCTGTAAATGCCATCACCATTACTTATGGTTGGGATGATGCTAATATTCGAAAATATTTCAGTAGGAAGCCAATTTTTAACCTGAAAATTGTAATCACAGAGACAATATTTCAAGGCTTTTGTGAGAAAAGGGTTTTAGTGGACCAAGGAAAAAGAAACCTGCCTGTTCCACGTATCTCCGTGGTAGATTGGATGAGGCCATCCTACACATCAATTTGGGTGGGAAGTGCCCTCATATTCTTTTTCATCCTGGGCCACTGCTTGTATTTTTAAATTAGGCACATTTAGTGTGCAAAAGTATACATAGAGTTTGTTATCATGGGTAAAAATTAGTGTCACCATTTTCAGGTTTAATGCAATTGTGTCCCCAGTGTAGCCTTTAGCTATTAGCAGAACACATGGAAGAGATATTTGACCTGTGTTCAGGTTAACACTGAAATTCTGAGGAAAAAGATAATGAAGATTTACCTACAGTAATTCTTTTTGGAAAGCATTTTATTATGGTTACATGCTGTACCTATACTTTTTTATCTGTTGTTATGTATTCTAAAACCAAACCATAAGCAGAGAATATCAGTAATTTCTTTTCTCTTTTACTTTCACTGTGCCATTTGACTAAACAACCTTATACAAATGTCTGTGAATTGTAAGTGGTGTTTAATTTTTGTTTTTCATGTCAAAAAAATTTTAGGTAGATAAGCTGTGAAGAGTATTTTTTAGGTTATTAAAAAATGTTGACGTTTACTGGCCAAGTGCCTGGCATGTAGTTGCAAAGGTCATCAATGAGTAAACAGACATTAATGGTTAGCTGGATAACTGGTACATAAACAGGTCATATTAATAATTAACAGAGAGGAAAACTGGCAGTTTATAGCAAGCTTAGGAAAATAGCTAATAGAAATAACTTTGGAAAGGGCAAGGACCAATATATTAAAAGCATCTAAAAATTAAACCTAGAGGAGCCTGAATTTTAAGGCATTCATTTCTCATTTTTTCTTCTCTCTCTCAACTTATGAACAAACTATTTTTTAATTCATGGAGAGCAAATTTATTTGAATCACTGAAAAAATATTGCATAGCTGTTCATTCTGCAATTGATTCTCAGACTGATGCTGTCCTGTTGACAACCCTGTAGAATATGAAATATTTAAAGAATTGGTTTCATCCTCAAATATATTGCTCATCCTTTTGTTCATTATAGAAAGACATTAAAATATATGAATATTTGGATTTAATATTCCATCAGCAATCACTAGAGCTGCTTATTGATTCTAAGCAAAATATACTTTAAATTACCAAAGGTAAAAGCTTTGCTGACACTTTTTTTCCTAAAATATAAATCCACAGCATTTGTCTCCCACATCCTAAAAACTGAGATTTTTTTTTTTTTTTCTCAATTCCTTTGGGCTTGTCAGCTCAGCAGCACCTTTCCTGTGCAGCCCTATCTGTTTATCCCAGAATAATACCAAAATTACCATAAAACCAGGCCTTGTTTTTTAGGTCCACAATTAGTCCTAGTTAACTTAGCTTTAAACAGGTCCCTGGTTGTTCAGGCTGGGAAATAAAGGCAGCCAGACCTGAGACTAATTGCATCTCTCCTGTCCTGTTTTCCTCATGCAAACTTCAGTGGACACAAATCAATTTGCTTTTTAGTTTTAATTATTATTTTAACTAAAAATTATTCAAAGTGTATAGAACTGTATACATAACAATAATCATCATGGTAGTCACACTACAAGGAACTGTAGAAAAATATTTCTATGGATAAATTTTACACTCCTCTAGTATTTAAAAATAATACTGCTTTTGAATATTAAGTAAAAAAGTGTTATCTGAACATTGAGTAAAACTGCAAAAACATCTAAAAGGTACAGTCAGAAAGCAGAGGACATTTCAGGCCTGCCAAAGAAAAGTAGATGGAATACTTCATGGGAAAGGGTTTCTGATGATGGACTTGGAGAACCAGGAGTCCACTGTGGACCTGCAGACATAATACAAAATTCATGCTATGCTAGCAGGAGAAGAGACTTTCTCCCTGACTTCTACCAAAATAAAATTTATTAAAGTTTTCTTAATGATATGAAGAAGTCACCATCTCTGTGCACCAGCATACGGATTTTACAAATACAAAAGTATTTATGTGTTCATATAGTTTATAGGCACTCTCAGTTTTACAGTGCAACTCAACCTAATAACTTGGCTGAAGAACTGAGAATTAACAAGCTTTCTATCATCTCACCAACATATGACCATTTTATTTTGTGCTTCCTGTTCCCTGTTCCTCAAATGAAATACACTTTGTTATTCTGAAATCTAGTTATTGATAGTGAGTTATTAACTAATATCTGTTTTATCCACCACTGTAAAAAAATTTCTTGTTATGGTAGAATAAGAGGAGACAAATTTTAGATACATCCTTGTCCTTGATGTTTTTAGGATTCAGGCAATTATATGCCAGATATGCCTCACCTTTTGGCATCCTGTTTGGTATCATAGAATCATATATTGGTTTGGGTTAGAAGGCATCTTAAAGATTATCTGACTCCAACCCCCCTGCCATGAGCAGGGACACCTTCCACTAGACCAAGTCACTCCAAGCCCTGTCCAACCTGGCCTTGAACATTTCCAGGGATGGGTTGTTTACAGCCTCTCTGGGCAATCTGTGCCAGGGCCTCACCACTCTCACAGTGAAGAATTTCTTCCTAATATCTAATCTAAACCTGTCCTGTTCGAGTTTAAAGCCATTCCCCTCTGTCCTATCACTGCATGCCCTTGTGTGACCTGAGGCTCAACCTCACCTAAAGCACTTCATTCCCTCCCTCTGCTCATCCCATGAACTCTAGTTCTGTCCAAAGACCAGCACATGCAAAGCTGGTACTAAAGGCCTCTAGATTTGATCTAGGTTTGAAAATACATGTTCACACACGAGAAATCTCTGTGACAGATAAAAAGCTCTCCATTTGGAGCGAGTGTCTGATTTGTTAACTGTTTTTGTGGCTCAGAAGACTCATGATCACAAAAGGTCAATAGTTATTGATGTTCATTGCAACAAAAGTCTGTTTAATGTTTTTTAAACAGGTTATCTTCTATTTGTCCAAATTCCTTATTCAATACAGCTAAGAATCTCAGGACACTTAATGGCTACAGTTTATTGTACAATCTATTCTTGTTCTTGGACAGCTGCATTTCTCCCCCTTCCTCTTCCTTAACATTTTTCTCATAAAGTTTCTGGAAAAAAAATCTATCTTTAATTAACTATGCCATTCTTTAATCGTTTTAATGCCACTAAAATATATACTGAAGAACTTTACAGTTTGAGTCAAAAGGGCATTTTGGCAAAAGAGCATCGCAGCTGCGTTGCCTGAAACATCTTAGAAGACAGTGTCCACAGGGAGCAGGAGAGCTCGGTAAAATACTGACAGATGTAAATAACAGTGTCACATTTTGGAATGAAAACCAGCTCATGGCTGTGCTCATTAAGAGCAATTTCTGTGTCTCTGCAAGGCTCCACGGAAATGGGGAGGTCTGTACCCCAGGCAGCAGATACCGCAGCAGCAGAGAAAGGAGACTCGCTTTGCACCACTAATCCAGTTAATCCCGGTGATTTCAGGGTTCCTTCTACAGTAATGCAGGGAGAGATGTGGCTGGGAGGAAGGGATGAGCCTGATAGAGATAGTGGGCAAGGGCAAAGAAGCAGATTTCCCCCTGGTCCTCCTGTTTTTCCAAAGGAGAGTGGCCGAGCTGGGGCGTACCCAATCACCAGGCCACAACAGTTAATGCGAAGCGACACTTTCGTCCCCTGAAAATTTTACTGCTCAGCAGAAATAATGAAACTGTGCATGGTGGACACAATTTACCCCCAAGGCCTTAATTTGGCACTCCTTTCTGTGCTGAACCCACCCAGGAGACCAAAAATAGAGGCTCTCCAGAGCGTGGGAGAAAGGAGAGCATGCATAGGTTCAGTTCCACCATCCAAGCTCCAGCCTGCGGTCCCTGTCAGCAGGGTAAGAAACTGCAGCACAGGCTGGAAATGAATGGAGAAAAATGTGTTTGGGGTTTCAAGGAAAAAAAAACATAAGAATAAAATGAAAAAAAAAAAAAGAAAAGAAAATAAACTGAGATATAAAAATGTGAAAGCCATTAAAAAACACGGTTTAAACTTAAGAATAAATGCAATGGCATAGTCACATTCTTTAAAAGCTTTGCTCTGCTCGGAATGGCTTTGTTATTAGTGATTCTTAATGCATGAGATAGTGGTTTGGAATAAATCTTTAAGTAATTCAAAACAAGGACTCTTCAGTAAATAGTTGAAATTAAAGGGGGAGTTAGAGTCATCTGGTTTCCATTAGGATGATAAAATAGTTCACTTGAAACCTTTTACAAGATGCTTTGTTACTGGGAGGTGTCTGTGCATCTCACTCCATCACTAGCCATTTGACACAACATAAAAGGCTTCAAAAGCCATGCTAGGCTTCTTAATCAAAAACTAATTGTAATAGATATTGGGGAGTGTTAACACTGTGACCGCTAGGTTGTATCTTCAGTATATAAGCAGGAGTGAACATTAAACACAACCCTGAGTTGATAGGGCTTATCAGAATTTCAGAGTTAAGTGCTAAGTACTGCAGCCCGGTATCTGCGCGCCGTTGCTTTGTACCACTTTTGGAGTTAATTGCGCTGTAGGACTTCATCTTCCCAACAAAATTTATAGCATGGGCAGAGAAATTGGAAGCCCACTGAAGGAACTGCTGCAGTTTACAGGAGTTCTGTGAAACCACAGGGGGAAAAAACTGTGGTTTCTACTTCAGCATCTAAGAGGGGTTCCCTCCGCTGCCCCTCCCCAGTTCACCCCGTAATAAAAATGAGTTGTTTCTCCCTCTTGAAGCTTTACTTGCTGCTAATGCAGTAGCAGAGGAATTGCAGCACCAGCTCCCCAAAACAATGCTGGCCCTAAAATTATCACTAAATTGTCATACATGCATGGTTTACGTTCCCGTAAGCCTTATTATGATTGTTGACATGAATATTCACAGTGCTCACAGAAACAGCTTTATTGATTTTACTGATACAATGTGGGCTCAGAGTTACTGATTTTAACTTAATTCATGCATTTTTCCAGATAACAGATGACCTTAATATTTACACACAATTGCACCATAATAAACCCAAGCCAAATCCTCTCCTGTTATATGAACTGTTAAAAATAAGAGTTACATTTTTTAAGGAAGGGGCTCAGAACCAGCCCATTGTACAGTGAGGAAATCAGAGATATGGCAATTTACTCCAGCTGAGAATGTTGCCCACAGTGTAAAATTCCTTGTTCAGTGCAATAAAGTGCATTAAAAAGACTGCTATGTTATTTCTCATGAGTTCATTATAACCTGTATGCTACCAAAATCTCCAGACAGCTGTGTTCCTTTTTACTCCAGTTTCAAACAATATAATTAAAAAAGCATTTGATGAAATGTAGACACTTTTACCATTTACGCTGGAATGCTGGCACCATCCAAAATCAGCCAGTCTGTAAATACCAGATTAGGATCTGTGTAGCCAAGGTTTTTATTCTAGGAAAGCATACTCAAAAGAAAGTCTCAACTTTTCTCGGTGAAGAATAAGCTTTATTTGTAAAACCCATAATTATCTCAAATGTTCCGAGAAGCTGAGAGAGCTGCAAATGGTAAAACAAAACATAAGGAAACAGTTTTGGGCATTTAAGTGGAGGCAAATAAGGATGATGTACTTTTCCCCTATTAGTTTACTATATAAATGAGAAGACATTACAGAGTGAAATTTAATTAAAGTAATTGACCAAATTGCATTTTGTAGTAGTTATTGTCATTAGCAGCCCTGACTCCTCTGTCAAAAGGATTTGCTGAAGATTATTTCTAAGGGGTATTTATTATGAATATTAATCTCTCCAGTAAGTACCATCAACATATTAAAATTCACTTGAAGCATTTTATGGAAGACTGCAAACAGAAATGAGTGTGAAAAACAAGGTGTCTAATCATGTTAGCTTGGTTCACACATGGTTAAACCAGAAGTAGAACAGGGAAAGGAAATGTAATAATATGTATATTGGTTATATTGTGATGAAAATGTGCTTAAAGGGTACCTGATTTTCAAAGATGCTCAGGCTGCACTACCAGGAATGCTGATGACTCTGCTGTTCAAGGCAGGGTTTTACATAGTCTTGTGCTGTCTCACTGGGAAAGTCTCATTCTCAGCCTATGTGTTAATTTCTGATTCATATTTTTAATGACTGTTTGCAGGAAATATGTATTTTAAAAAGGCTATAACTCTTATTGTTACAGAGAACTTGGTTCACAGGTGTTACACACACTACTGATACCAACAACCATCTACTTGGTTTTGGTATTGGATACCCCAAATTGTATCTGTCAAGCCCCTTTCTTCAGCAGGGGGAAAGACACACTTTTTAATTACAGTGCATGCATGAAGGGCAGTACAGACCTTCATCACTGTCTCTTCTAGCAGCTTAGATGATACATTTTCTTCTCTTCAATTCTGTTCAGTCTTCTTATTGAGAAAAAAAGTGAAGTGAAAATGAGGCAGTAGGGATTGACACTGAAAGAAAAGCACAAAGAGGAAAAAAACCAGGAAATCTTGACCTACTCTTTTCAGCTTTCCATGCTCTGGAGATAGGGTTTGAAGATGATGGCTATATGCTGGAGGAACAAAAGGCTTTTATAAGATTGAAAGGGTTGCAAGTTGCTGGTTGGGTCGGTCTCAGTCTTCCTCAGCCTCACCTCATCCTTCCTCTCCTGCACCTCTTTGCTTTGAATGTTTTTTTTCTTCCCTTTCAACAAGGCCATCTGCAACTTTCCTACCACCTATATTTAAAATAAAAACTTGACAGCAAATAAGCTCTAAGTATACACAAGTTGGGCATCCCAAGTTGTGTTGCAGCTCCAGACGTCAGCGTCTCTTGTCCTTTTAACAAATGCTCAGATCCCTATCGTCTTGGAGCTCTGCCTCTGTTTTGCCAGGAGGCATTCCTTTCTCTTCCTTTCGAAACAGGCTGAGCATTTTCCCTGTGTAAACATTGTTCCACATCTGTTCATGCTGAAGAACATCAGAGCACCATTTCCCAGAAACCATTCTGGCTATGTGTGACCAAATGTACCGCAGAGGAACCAGCACGAGGTCAGGAATTTCCTGAAAGTTTGGGCTGGGAAGAGTCATTTCACCTCAGTGCCACAGTTCCTACTGTAACTTTTTGATAGGTTTTATCCACCTATTAGCACCCATCAGTCTGGCTGTGGCTGCACAATCCCTCTGCAGGGACCAGGTCCATGGCAGCCACTGAACCACCGATCTAAAAGTAAAAACCCCAAACTAACTGTTCTTGAGTAGAGTAAAAAAGAGAAACCATTTCTATTGCTGAATATGACAAAAATCCTTAAGGGAGTCCACTGATTACACTACTGAGATTTGTATGAACTAACTAGGGTAAATAATTAGTCTATATTTTAATTAATATATCAGTGCCTGCTAGCACAATATAGTTAAATTTGTGCCACTACTAGAGCTGAATGAAAGAAAATTGTCCTATTTGTGGTGAAATTATAATCATGACTTTTCCAAGAAAAAGAAAAAGCAAGAAAAATCCTGCAACACTTTTTTATGTTGAAAGAAGTCAAGAGGTGCCTTTAGCTCACCAAGTGCCCATGTGCCTCTTCTCTAGGTAGCAAACCTGAATATGGCAAAAGTGTCTCTGGTGAACAGGGAAATGAGACACACATACACACATATATATATATATATATATGTGACACAGATCACAAAATGAGGGCTAAAAATACAGCTCAATTATTCAAAGTATATAATTTTTTTTCAAGCTTGACCTTGTTATTACATTGAAGCACCTGTGTCACTTGAAAGGAGTCTTCTTGCACAAACAAGAAAAAAATATCTACACATCACAGTACAGGCTTTCCCCAAAACCTTGTTCCCTGGATAACGTTGTAGTTTTGGTAAACAGAATACTCCCTCCCCATGGAGTGTTAGAATGGTTCTGTATGACCAAATATGATCAAGCCACAGAGTGAGTCTCTTTTTCTGCCCCCACTATGAATCCAACTTCCTTCCTCACTGCTAGAGGAGGCAGTTCCCCACTGCCTTTCCATCAGGAGAAAGGATGGAGGAATAATAATTTGACAGGACAAGGGGTAATGGGTTTAAGCTGTAGGAGTGTAGATTTAGACTAGATATTAGGAAAAAATTCCTTACTGTGAGGGTGGTGAGGCCCTGGCACAGGTTGCCCAGAGAAACTATGGATGCCTCATCCCTGGAAGTGTTCAAGGCCAGACTGGATGGAGCTTTGAGAAACTTGGACTAACGGGTATCATCTCTGCCCATGGTGGGGAGGTTGGAATGAGCCCACACCAGGGTTCTAAAGGCATCACAGGCATGTACCTACGGGGGAGCCTGAGACAGGGAACTCTCATCCAGCAGCAAAGAGCCCTGTTCTACAAAGGAATCCTCACTGTGCTGGCTTTGCTGGAGGAGAGGCTCCTGAGCCCACACTTCCCAAGGTGGCAGCTGCTCTCCACTCGGTGGCAGCCAGCATGAAACACGAGGGCTTGATTTTCAGGAGGTGGGAGGCTTAACACTTGCTGAAAATAAGACCCATTTAAGTTGTCACGACAGCAGTCACCTTGAAAGATTTAGGCCATGTTGTCTGGTTAGCTGGTCGTTCCCCCCTCACTGCCACATTTATCAACCCTCCCAGCAATTCCCTCCCCTTCAGAAAGCTGTTTGGTTTTGATCTCCCCATGAAAGTTAAGGTATCACATTGGTTAACATTATTGCTCCTCCAAACTTTTCCCACTTTTGGCCCACACAGGGCTGAGGATAACCGCTTCCCTTCTGCCCCAGCATCACTTATCAAAATCACAGAGTGAAGGAGGCACGACACAATTCAGTTTTAACATTAATCTTCCCACTGGCTTCTCATTACTTTGCCAATAAGATGATCTTCCTCACACCACGTTTCGATATATTTGACATCTGTCATAAAACTCAGGTCACACATATCTGTCTTCTGGTAAAATGAGTCATCCTACAGAGACCCATACTATGCTGTTCAGGTCTTGCCAGAAATAATTATTGATATATTGTCAACACATCCAGCCTACGGTATTAACAGGAGTCATAAATTACCAGCCTTTTTTCTTCCCTCTACCTAGCAAGGAAATGAGGGGACATGCAGCAGGAAAGCAGGTACATGGCATTTAGGTGATGAATCCAGCCATGGCCATTCACTGCTTTCCAGAAGCTTTGCCCAATTTAATTGTATTAAGGGAGAAACTGGTTTCTCAAATCATTCAAAACTACTAATAATTTTCCCTTTGTTTTGGTCCCTTTTGATACCATGAAGGTCATGATCTCTCACCAAACCAACCAGCTAACTCCCCAAAACCTGCAGCTGATAAACAGTAGCTATTTAGGGAAGAAAGGTTACAGGTAAAAGTTGTACTATACTAAGTATAATTTCATTGACTTCAGTGAAGAGAGAAGTTTAACCTATTCTTGGTATTTGTTGTGGAGGACAAAGGCAACTTTTTTGTTTCATCATATATATGCAGTGCTCACTGGTTAATTTCATTAACAATTTAGGTGATTATTGTGCTTTTTTGCTTTTAAAGTGTAAGCTTCCATAGCCAAAGGTGAAAGACCAGGGATTCCAGCCATAGCTGTAGGAGAGGAATATCCATTCCCACAAGCAGCATCTCCTGCAGAACAATCACTGTTCTTCTGCTGCAGTTCCCTTTGGGTGTTGCTAAAGTGAATTCCCACCTCCTTTCAGTTTAAGGTATCACAGGAACTCCTTGCTCCACTTTTTGGTCTCAGAGACACAAGGTCTAGCATCTTCTTGCAGACCCAGAGAGAGGAGTGTAAGCTTTGCTTTAAAGCCATGACTGAGCTGTAGGTGGTAGCTGGGAAGTCAGTGATAGACATCACATGATGTTCTGCTCCATCGGCTGCAGAACAAGGCCATTAAGCTGCTGTGATTAAGGTATGCTGGTCTACAGCCAGGCAGGCTCTGACCTTGACCTTTAACAGGTGAATACCATGGTTTGAAGCACTCCTCCTTTGCTCTCCAGAATAGGGACTGTGATTGCCTTGTTAGAGACCAGAGAGAAGAAGGCACCACCTTGGGGAGGTCCTTCCCTTTGTACCAACAAACCTCTGAAAGCTGTATGATGGAGAACATGAAGTACTCCCCACAAGAAGTCTTTGGCAAAGGTTTTGCCAAGGAGAGGGACAGGAGAGTGCAAACCCACTGAAAGTCACCTGCACAGAGTGGACATGTTGTGGGACAATATTCAGAAAAGCATAAATCCAGCGCAAATCCCTATCCCCAGCCTCAGTGCCAAACCCTCAAATCTTATTGTGCAGCTTTTACCATGGGAGGGAGTTACCCAGGCAAAGGAGCTCTGCACGTCACAGTAATGCTCCACGGGCCCAGCAGCAGCAAAATTGTCACCTCAGTATTTTATGTTTTTAGCCCTTCCATATATACAGGAGTACTGAGAGCACCTCACACTAATTAACAAGCTGCTCTGTATCTTTGTGCATTACCTTTCTTTTCCCCCTTTGATTCACATACAAATTATTTTTAGAAAAGGGAAAAGGTTTCTTCTTAAAAAAAAAAAAAAAGAAAAAAGCAGTGAGGTGAGGTCTGGGATTGCTCATCTGCTCTGCCGAAATCCTCAGCAATGTCTTAGGTTTGTGAGAAGGTGGAGGAGGAAAAAAACATGGAGGGTGCCTTCACTCCTGTCACCTCCCTCATCCCAAAGCCTCCCAGGTCCTCAGCAAGAGCCAGCTGCCTTTCTTCCTCCCCCTCAAAAAGCCCTGTGGTTTTATTCACTACATCCTGATATGTATCTCTGACCTGTGCTCTACCCACTTTCCATCATTTTTGTAAGGGAAAGCTGTTATTCTGAGGCAGTTTGTTTTTATGGAGTACCTGTGGGTGGCACACACGTGGTGGCACCTCCAGCCTTGCACTGCAGGCACCATGGGATGGCACAGGCACATCAGATATTTGGTTCGGGTGTCGAGTTCTTGGGCAATTCTGGGCCAAGAAAAGTGACCTGCAGAGACCATTTTAAACCCTGCTAATTACAGGATCCCTGAATTTGCTCTAGTTTTTTTCCAGGTTGAATTTAGCAAAGACAGGAGTGCAGAAAGGCACTTTTGCTTTTCTGCTTGGGCACTGAGCTCTGACACACTGGAGGATGTCGTCTTTCATTATTAACTTTGGCAGCAATTAAATTAAGTAATATCTTGACAGGGGAAAGGAAGGGAATGAAGGGCCCTGGGAATATTTTTTTCCTCCTGTTTAATTGTACTGCATTTGATGTGTTCCAAAAAACACTAGAAGAGATGCTCTTCAGAGACCAAAAAAAAAGTTTATAAACCCCACCAGTTGAGGTAGTTTGGCAGCACATAGAAGGATGGAGAATTATCATCTGTCCAGGGAAATCCACCCCCCACTCCCCCCCAACCCTCTTTCAGCTGGTGCACACAAGATGTTCCTGCTCACTTCATCTTCAAACATTTAAACACTTTGAGGACCACACACCTACAGTGCGTTATTTGCAGGGCTTTCTAAGCCGAAATCCAGCGTGTGTGTGTGTATCTGTGGGTGGGAATGGCTGGATAATGTTACCCTGATAGTTGATGATAATATTTCTACCAATTGTTAAGCTTCCTAAGTCTCCACTTTGCAAATGCTTCAGCGGATCGGTTTCTGAAAAATGCAGCTTTCCTTGCTTGGGGAAAAGGGACGAGTCAATAACGTGTTTGTTCAGATTATCTTGGAGACTCTGATTTACTCCAGAGGAAAAAAGTCTCCCTTACACAAATGCACCTTTCTAAACACTTCAGGGGTCGCATGGTTCACTGCAGGATTGTGTCAGTGCAGCCATAAAATAAGGAGGCCGTTCAAGCTGTCTCGGGCTGGCAGCGTAGCAGGTCCTGCAGAAACCCAGATGTGCCGGGTCTGAGCTTTAAAAGTGGTTCCCTGCTTGTGAGCTCCCTGCTTTGAGTCCAAATAGACATTGGGAAAATGTGTGAGGGACAAAGGAGTGTGTTCCTTCAGTGTTTCAGGGGGAAAAAAAGTGTGGGAGTAGACATAATTTTGATGAGTCAAATTCCTGATTCCCTTCAGACCTGTAAAGTCAGTGGGAGTTGGTTTGCTTTCATCTTAATATGCAAAGATGGGTAAAGTTAGAACAAAGGAAGGTAGAAAAAAATAAATAACCATTTCTTATAAAGTCAGTTTAAGGAAAACCAAAAGAAACAACAATGTTCTTGGTGTAAGGAGAAAAGCATAACATACTCTTTATCTCAGAACACTTATTCAGGTCCTGACTTCTGAGAAGTCCTCTGCTCATCTTTTTTCCATTTCCTCTGCTGTGGTGACTCTTCTGGGCTGTGCATGCCTCACACAAAGCATAATATCTTCTGGGACTTTGTTAAAATACTATTTAAGACCGACTTCTGGCCCAATTCTTTTGACTTTATCATGCCTTTGCTTCATATTTTCCATCATTGCTTCCTCTTCATCCCCTGAATTATGGCACAAAACTCTTGTTTTTATCCAAGATCTTTACAAGTTAGATCCCCCATATCCTCCTTCTCAGCTGCTTTTGTGCCAAATCAATCCAATCTGACCCTACACATCTCCCTCAAGCAGTCGCAGCCTTGAAACTTTTCAAACTCCACAAATTAACCATTTCTTTTGGGGCAGGGATCCATTTACAACCATTCCAAATTTACCTTACTTATAATACTGAGCAGTTTTGCATCTCAAGTTCTGCATGAATTATCTCTTTAGTCCTTTAAGAGAACTGTGGGGGGCAATTTAGATATGTAAACCTGTTTGTTAGAGTGCTTAAATCTGCCATAGAAGACACAAATCCTGCAGAGTCACAATTCAGAATGAGTTGAAAAATCACAGTTTGGATATTGAAGATTTCCTGATACTAAATGGTTCTGATTTTAATAAAACCATCTGGATTCTGTTCCCATCCTAATGTTAGGCTCTCACACTCTTACCCTGAGAGCTCCCTGGCTTGAAGGAGCACTCTTTCTTCTGGAAAGCCCTGAAGAAATAGCTTATACAAAAAGTCTGTCTGTGCACAAGGGGAAAAAAACCAGCACTAAGGATAAGGTAAGCAATAGCAATGAATCATGCATTTCATTCAGAAAGCAGAGAGCTCCAGTTTTGTTTATCTTTTGTGTGGACAAGTTCCCTGGTCTGGGTTCCTATCTTTTTTTGAAAGTCCCAGCCACCACCATGCCCCAGCTGACAATCTCATTGTCCCCATGGTTGTTGTGGGAAGTCATGATAGATGACCCTTTTAGGAGTTGTGTGTTCATATTGTGCTCAGAGACCTTTTTTGATCAATAGTCAATTCAAACCTTTTCACTCGTGGATACACTCAAATATATTTATGATTATAACATATGTATGTATAAATAAGTGGCTGGAGAATTGTTAAGATGAGCAGAACTACTTCAAGAGGTTTCAGTGCTTTGGAACCCAAAGCAGTGGTATCTCATGAGTAAATGTGGTCATTTGCAGTGCTTGCAATATTTTTTTTTTTTAATATTTTAGTCGAAAGAAGAGCAGCCAGAATATTTCCATTGTGGGGAGCACAGAGACTTGAAATAACTAGGGTTTGATACTAGCCATATTGCACTTCACTTTTCCTCAGCACAGAATGCCAGCTTGTTTCTTCAAATTAAGACAATATGCTTATAGTGATGAACCTTATTGGCCATCTATCTTCCTTTTGTAATCTGGCTCTCATCAAGCTGAAATGAAGCCATTTCTTCTGACTGTGGCTGATTAAACACAGAGTAAACCTAGATCTCTGAGGAGGCTCTAATGATTCTCCACAGGCCTAGTGTCAGCCCGGCACCTGCAGCATTCAGCTTCCCCATTTCCATCATAAAATGAAGCATCTGTTACAGAGAAGTGTTATCTTTTTATCATCGATGGTATCTTTCTGTTTGAATTCACCTACCCCATTTGGTATAAATTACAGCCATTTCATATGTAATGAATGGTCACACAGGATGCACTCTGGTTATTGGGGGTTAAAAGGGCACAAAATCCTTTTACTAAACCTTTATTTAACTTGGTGAAAGTTAAGACTACATGGCTTGTGTAAAACCTTCTTTATTACAACAAACAGGAGGAAATACTTACCGCAGCTTAATGCTGAAGCATTTTGATATTGCTTATCTAAATACTGGCCTTTGAGTTTTTTGGAAGCAATTCCTGGGGAAACATTATTAGTTGCAGAGAAAAGAAACAGAGAAACATGTTCATGCCAAAGACATTTTCTGTCTCAGTAAGTTGATTAACTATAAGCCTGAAATGTAAAAGTAGACAAAATTTGTTTGCTAGAAAGGGTAGTTGCCAGCTTAGAACCTGCTGCAAATCCCACAGAAGTCAACTGGCATATTTTCAATTATTTCAACAGCATTTGTTTGGATCAGGCCAAAGATCAGCTGGCTGTTTACATTTTGTGTGGTCCACATGGTCCCCTATGTTTTACCTTCTTCAGTTTTCCATCTGAGCTGAAATAGGCTGAACTTCATGTTAGCAACAATTTTTTTTCAGCTGATGGGGATTTGGGGCATAACTTTGCCAAGCCTTTTGTTGTTTCCCACCTACAACATGGACAGTCTGGACAACCTCACATCTCAGAGAAAGAAAGAAAAACTTCCAAAGAGACTAACTCGGACTTAAAACTTTGCTCATTGAAGTAGTTGATGGTAAAAACAGTTGTAAAACTGCTGAATAATTCCACCTATTAACATGTAGCTACAGGATACAGAGGTGGGGGTAACAACTGCAAAACGGCCTTCCTTGTCACATGAATGTGAAAGACGTTGTTGTAACATAACAACCACTTTGATAACATCTAAAGATTGCAAATAAGAGATGGCTTGCTGTGTTTGATGTTGTGAGTACAGATAAGGTCTTCAGTGAACCAAAGAACAGCAGAGAGAGAGACTCTAAAGCAGCTTGCTCAGATATTGGTATGAGACTGAAGGAGAGCAAAGATCAGCACCACCTATTTCTTGGAAAATTCTTGGGGTGTTGAATCATTGAGGTGTTACATTAAACTGGGACAGGGAAGGCAGTTACAGTCCAAAGCATTTCATTCCACTCATGATCCTGTGCCATGATCCTCTGAACAGGATATGCCACCACTGAAGTCACCGTGATCTACAGCCCGGCATAGTTCAGCGGTGCCCCCAGGCTCCACATTTCTCCTGCATGATAAGTATTAACAGCTTAATATTCTCCATCTCACCAGGATTGTCTGAGATTTCTTTTCCTCATTTTTGTTAACAAGTATAGGAGGTGCAATGGGCATAAAGTGGTTCTGTCAGTGTTCTACTGAATTACAGATGTTGGACAATCAAAAAGGAAATTATATAATCACCAAAACATGGCATAGCAACAGCCTCTGTGTGGATCATTTACCTAGATATTTTCCATAGTACTTTACAAATGAAATAATTTTACAGCATAAAAGTAACTTAAAATAAAGCATTTTATTGTCAAGTTCAAACTTTTGACTACCTGCTGTCTACAGAGCCAGGAATTGCTTAACAGACCCATTGGGGGGCAAAAATCATGCTTGTGAAAATAAAGAAGAGTGAACAATTTTGTCCCAACATGTAATTTCATGATCATTTTGCAAGCCTGCATTATGTGGCCACTTTCTTCTGATCCATTTTGCAGCAAGCAAAATCATATTGTCCTACCACAAGAGCACACTTGTTATTCAAAATAATTAGGACGTGAGTCATCTTAGTATCAAAGTTGGCATTAGTGATATATGGAGCTGATGACTGATGGGTCCAATGAACGTTTGACTCATGTAGACTCAAAATATGCAGCTGAAAATCTCAGTTAATTCAGAAGAGACACAGCATAGCTGTGATAGCATCTTGTAAAAGCAAGATCCAAGACAAGTAGAAATGCAGTAACACTAGTGATGAAATCAGCTGAAGTCTTTGGATTTCTCAGAATAGCTGAAGAATGGAAGAACTTTTCCATTAAAAAATTGAAAACTCTGTTGTTTTCCCCTTGACAAGGTATGAAATGTAATAATTTTTTTTTCTACTGTTTACATGATATTTTTTAAGTGCTGGGATTATTTTTGTTCCTTGTCCATTTCCTTTCATTTTTCCTTTTTGTTACTTTAGTTGAATAAGTGAACGATATCCAAAATTTCAGTTTGGTTTGGAAAAGTTATAACAGCAGAAAGAAAAATGAAACTAGTTTAACCACTTTAGAGAGTTTCAATTTTCCTTTGTTCTCTTCTGTAACTTCTCCAGAATTCAAGATTTGTGAGAGTTGGTTTGAAAATAAGAAAAATAATAAGAAGGATGAGGGCTGCAAAAGGAGGGAAAAGAAAAATAAAGGGGAAAATCCAAACTACTACTTATCCTCTTAGAAGGAAAAAAAAGAAGTACAAATGGGGAAATAGGTGTTTAATATTTGTTTCAAATAAAAGACAGAAATAGGAAAATCTGAAAAGAAACTTTTTTTTCATTCTTTTCTTGTGGATGCCAACCATTCCCCTGTCAGCAACTTTCTAATTGACTCATACAGTGAACATGTGGCAACTATTTTCAGCTGTATTTAGCCAAGTCTGCTGCTGTGTTTCAGATGTAATGAAGGCTTCTAATGCCCAGCAGTTTTTCCAACTTTACTATGGGATCTAACAAAAGCCATTGCCCCTAACAGCCTTTGAGTTAGTTTAAAAAATAGTAATGTTTGCATCTAAATATCATTTAGGGCAGCATCAAGGTATAAATCTGTGTCTGATACAATTAATTTTGAAGGCCAGCTCCTGGAAGGCCTTCCAGTCAAAAAGGTGTCCCAAAATCAACTGCCTTCAAAGCTGCTTCACAGAGTTGTAAAACTAATAAGAGCTTCCACTTCAGCAGCTGGACACCCTCAGGCAAACAGAAAGCAATCAGAGCCAGACACTCCACTGAGTGTTTTCTTCCTCCGTGGAACAGGTCTGGGTGACGTGAGGGAGTTCTCCACCTTTGTGTTAGATACAACTGTTGACTGTAACTGGATGCAAAGCAGTGGAAACCATCACAAACTTCACATTTAACTGCTGACTGCAAAATTTAAAGGACCATGTTTCTCCTTGACACCATAGAAATATGGTTTGTAATGGGTCAAAAATAAACATTTAGAAACTGGGAGAAGAATAAGTGATTATCTCCCCAACAATTGCAAACATCAATGCACCTAATCACAAGCTTAATGTTGAAGGAACTAGTTGAAGGAACTAGTACTTGTTGGTACTAGTCTTAGGTTTATAATTAGATCTGTAGTGCAGTGTTCCCCCCTAGAAAAAAAATTTGATAGTTTCACTCCTCTTATTCTTTTTTTAAAGAGATGCTCTTTTACATTTCAAATCTACTAGTGACACAACTATATTTGTGATCAAGTGTCTTCTTGCTGTAAGATTTTTTTCTTCAGTGATTCAAATGCTGTAATATATATATATAGCTCATATATAATGGTGTCTGTAGAGGCTCCATTAATGGACTGAGACCATTTGATGCTTTATTCCAAGCCATCAAATCATTCTGCAGTTATTCTGGGGAAAAAATTACCCGAGCTAGAATGAAATATCAGAGGTGGACACCAACTTAGATGATTGTGAAGAACAATATGTGAAAAATGTTGTGATCACGGCAGATGAAGAAACTTTGAGATGAAATTGGTCTTTCACAGTAATATCAGTTCTCTTCATCAACAACAATGTATCTGGACAATGAGCCAGTGTCATTGACTTTCCCCATTTTAAAGGCCTTTAATACTGATTACTGCCCAGTGAACAAAAGCTTTTCTTGTGAGGAGGCTGAAAAGGTTGATTATATGTACATTACAGCTGAAAATGGATCAGACAAGTAGTAAGTTATGAAAGTAGGAACACAAGAGAATAAGACCATTCACTGGGCTTGAATTACTTTAGTTTATCTTCTTAGGCTGAATTGTGGCTGTGGTCTTTTGCAACTCAAATAAAAAGCGTAGATCGAGATGAGGTAAAGATAACAGAGTATTGCCAGTATTAGGCAATAAAATCAGTAGCTGGAATGGAAGAAAACTTTGATAACCACAGAAAAAAAATTTTAAAAGTTACAGTAATACTGGCAAAGGCCCTCTGTAGCTACTGCAGTTGAATAAATTAGACACTAGGACAATAAAAAGATACAAACATCTGCTCTTTCATTTCTCTATGAAGATGTTTGGAACTGAAATTATTCTGGCCAGCTGAAGGGACTGTCTCTGATGTTCCAGTTAAACATGGTTTGAAAGCTTCCAAGAGTTGAGAGTGGGTAACAACTTTCATATTAGGGCCCACACAGGATGGTGAACTTCATTCAAAATTCAAAGTTCTGCTTTACGCTGGGGAAAATGAAACAATTCTATTCAAAAAAGATGTTTGGTTCTTAAAAAAAAAATTTCAAAGTATTTTAAAATCATGTTTCTTTCCATATCTTATAAATAAAATTAAGTTTCAATTAGTTAATGCTGCTTTTAGCATGAAGGAGGCAAAAGAGCTGTCACAGGAAGGATGTGATATCAGAATTCGTGTGGGTAGCAAGAGAAGGAACACAGCCTGGTCTCAAAGGCGGAGCAGTTTGCAGATGGAGCAGTCAGGAAAACTTCCCATAAATTTATTTTTAAAATGCATATTTTCTCTAGCAGTTACAATAAAAACCGTGGAAGCTCCATTGTTATTCCTGTGCAACAAAGTGCACAGTTTTTAAAACATCCTAAATTAAATTTTAGCCACTGCATTTAAAAGGTCATTTCCAAAAGATGAAAGTACATTCTGTGGCAGTGTAAAAGGATAATAGAGGGCAAAAAAGAATTACAACACACTGGTATTACGGGAAAAAGAGTGTGAGTTGTGATATCCATGAAATGTTAGATTTTCCGCTATTCACAAGGCTCTGCATCCTTAATATCTGTAAAGAATGGTCATCTCACTTGCTAAAATATAACCCAAATGCTCAAGCCACAAGGCTAAACTACTCTAAAGTAGCCACTCCATCCAGCTGATTCTGCCATTTAGCACTTCTCCTGTAACATCAGTGGTGTAACCTTAGTCCCCAAAAATTGGAGGGCGAGTTATGCCATTGACCTCAGTCTGATCAAGCTCGAGGACAAGCAGCTGTGCAGTCCCTTGTGGCCACAAGCCATGGGGAAACTCCAGGGCTCTGGAAGATGAAAACAGACCCAGAGGTCTCAGCTGAAGGAGAAAGTCAGAGTTGTGACCTCTCCCTATGGCTGCCAGGAGCCTGAACCAGTGGGGCCATAGGTTCATAGACTGGTTTGTGTTGGAAGGGACATTAAAGGTCACCTCATTCCATCCCCTACCATGGGCAAAGACACCTTCCACTAGACCTGGTCACTCCAAGCCCCATCCAGGCTAGTCTTGAACACTTCCAGGGACCTGTTCCACCCTGACAGTAAAGAATTTTTTCTATACATATAAATTATGCCTGCCTTCTTTCAGTTTAAAGCCATTGTGCCTTGTCCTATCACTACATGCCATTGTCAAAAGTCCCTCTCAGCTCTCTTGGAGCCCCTTTGGGCACTGGAAGATGCTGAAGGTCTCCTCAGAGTCTTCTCTTCTCCAGGCCTGAACAACCCTAACTCTCTCAGCCTGTTTCCATAGTCAAAGTGTTCAAAGCTTAGATCATCTTCATGGACTTCTCTGGACTCACTCCAACAAGTCCACATCCTTCATATGCTGGGTGTCCCAGAGCTGGATGCAGTACTCCTGGTGAGGTCTCACAGGAGTTCACCCAGTTTATCTCAGCTTAGGCACACGAAAATAAAGAAATCCCAGATCAGTGCCCACCTAATGAACTCTAGGAAAGTGCTGACGCAGCCCTACGTACAAACTGACAGTGTTAACCACTGGCTTTTTGGTGTTCATTTCTGCTAAGTGCACAGATAAATTATTGTACAGATAAATTCATGTGTCCATGTCTTTAGACACATTGCTTAGGCACCAAACAGCCTTGGATTAAATTCTGGGGGGACATGTGAGAAGCCTCACTTTTTCACTACATGTCCCACACTCCAACGTGCACTTCTGTACATACCCATGCACGTACACTTGCACGCAACAAGTGTCTTCTCAGCCACAGACAAAAACTTGCTAATTAATGTTTGTTAAAATTAATATTTTTGCCAGTCAGAATTAGTCACACATGAAGGATCCTGAGCTTCGAAAAGGCTGACTTAATTAAAGTTTTATCTGTCACTTAATGGAAGAATTATTGCCAATTTTGATCACTCTGTTTTTCTTTCAGATAACGGTAGTGCTGTATCAGCCTTTGTATCCCTGTATACAAAGCCAAATTTCTTTCACATTTCAAATGCTGGCTGATTTATTTTACAATATTTTACTCCATCCTAAGGTGTCTCAGACCCAATGCTCTCACCCCACATAGAGCAGAAGCCACAAAAACAGGTGAACCCATGGAAGGAAAGGACAATGCACACAACATATTTTTATGGAATGTAATACCAGTTGCACAGCTTTGTTTTCACCTACTTTTCATCAGACATTTTCATCTGCAAAAGGCCATCAAATTAGTGGTTCTGGGGAAAACAGAAGGTTCTACTTTCTTTTTTTTAATCAAATAATAATTCAGTAACAGTGATTTCTCTAACAAATGGTCTATTGCCCTTATGCAAGTCTGGAATAATAGTACTGACATGCATGGAATTCAATCTGGAGTCATTCAGGAGCAGCTGAGATCCAATTCCCCAATCAGTAACATTTTGTTCCAGATTGCAAAACTTCTTGTTAGAATACAAACGCTCTTTTTATGAGAAGATTTTAAATGAGTTGTTAGTGACGTCTTCACAGAGAGAGATGGAGAATTTATTTGCACTTCACAAAGAACCTCTTCCTCTCTTTAAAGCACCAGTTGTTTTAATTTAAACTAATATTAAAAGTTTCTTGCCCTGAGCCTGCTGTTGGATATACAACTGTACAGCATTTCTTTATTGGTGTAGGGGTGCAATGGCATAAAGATCATGCACTGAAGTGAGACATATCCTTACATTGCTTCCCTCAGATTGCTGAAATTAATCCAGATTTACACTCCACTCATCCATAAGGGAGGGTTAGTGCCCAATTCTTTCCTCATAACCATGGAGTAAATCCAAACTACAGGGAAGACAAACAGCTCTATATATTTTAATTGAAAAGAATGGGTTGGTAAATCAAAATTTGCCTTTTTTCAGTCACAGATTCACAAAGCTGAATCTAGTGACAGTGTGTCCCAGAAACTGCATCGTCACCAATACAGTGGCATAAATCAGGAATGCTTTGGTGGCACTTCTAAGCAGTCCTTTTTCTCTTAAAATAATAAAGAAAAGAAACCCACAAACAGCCAATCTTCCCTCTGTGTCATGCTGACGTCAGGAAACACAGAAATCTACAGAATTCTCTTTAAAGTATTTTGGCTGCATGCAGTGGAGCTTTAATAGGATCAGCTCTTTCCTGACAGGTCACAGTATGCTGACTAAGTTTAGTTACACTTTATGATTTCAAAGGCTTCTTCCCAAAAGATATTCCCCTCTCTGCTCTGTTGTTTTTTTAAGAGTGCCATGATCAAAGTGCTTTTCAAAATGTTATTCATGACTACTTCAAGCTAAAAAATGAAGCCTAAAGTGATTCCAAGCAGCATTTTATTTTAATTTAAGTGATGCATAAATTTTGCATGACTGCTCAGCTTCAACCACTATAGGTAATAAACAGTTAGTTAAAATATTTACCATTACCTATCAAACTGCAATTTAATATGTGAATAATTCTATTTGTGTGAAATGATGCCATGTACATCCCAAAAGCTGAAGAGATGCCTGAGATCTTTAAACCAGCACAAGGGTGCTGGGTACCACAGAGAATTCATCCAACAAGGTACAAGCGAAACAGAGTCATCAGCTTTGGTTTAATGGCTGTTGTTTTATTCATGCTTTGAGTTGTAGGGAACCAAAGTTTAAAAAACTTAAAAGTTTTATTATTGCAAATGAAAGGGAAAAAGAGGAATATTTCTGCCACTTGGGCAGAGTATCTCAAGCATGCAACACGAAACGCAGCCATGTACAGGACTTCAGCAGAGATGACAATCACTTTAGTCTCCACATCAAGTTTATAGTTTTATGGTGTTATCTAAAAGACCCACTCAATGAAAACTGCATATTTACCTTGTGAGGAAAAGCCAAGCTCTTTCTGCAGGATTTAAACATATGGTTCCAGGGAAATGTGTGTTTTCCATGCTTTATGCTCAGACTACCAAACATCCTGCACCAGCACCCATTACATGGTCCAGTGAGAGTTAAGGGCAATCTACTTCCCCCAAAAAACAGACTTTTTGTTCATTTCACTACTTTTTCTGAAATACAGGGCTTCTCCAGAGGACCAGCTTCAGCTTATAAGTAGGTACTATACAATGACATAACATTCTAGGCACAGTGACTGCAAGGGTACACCCATCACATGTGAAAGGTTGTTAGCAAAGAACATCGCCATCCCTTTGCTATGCTTGGAAAAAAATGAAGGGGAAAAACACATTAAATGTTAGAGCAGAGAAGGGGGAGCCACTCGCATTTGTGCTGTTGATTTTCTCCAGTTTGGAGGCTGAGAAGTTAATGTATTCAGCTCTTCTTTAACGCCAGCCTTCCCTCATGTTATTCATACAACTTAACTCTGGCTGCCTCCTCCTCATCCCTCCTGCTTCGCCTCATGCTTCTCAAAAGGCATTTCTCTGCACGGCACATCAGAAACTAAAAATCTAAGTTGCTATCTTACTTCCAAACCAAGCTGTTGTCAGCATTAAACCTACACAATGCATTACAATATAATCCATTTACAGGGTGTCTTATCATGCAAATAACTCAAGGTGCCTCACAATAAAATAAAAAGGAGGAGAGGAATAAACCTCAGCCATTGGAACACACAAAAAGGAAACCTTGAAATTTACTTTTAAACACACTAATGGTTCTTTTCTCCCAGTGAGGCATGAAGAGGGACAGGGCGGAGGATTTGACCAAGGAATTCCTATTAGCATTTGATGGGACTTAAATGTGCAAATCCACCCCAAGATCACTGGGAGACCAGACTCCTTAAAAGGAGAAACTTCCTTGATATCTTGAAGAGAGAAGATTCATAAAGACATAAATGGTAGAGGAAACCTTGGTCACCAAAGCATCATCTTGTTGTCTTAGATCTAAGGAAGAGTAAGGCTTGAATGATCTGATTTAGGATAGGAACCATGAAGGTTCCCCACAACACAAAAGCAGAAATACTCTTTAAAAATAAGAATGACTTTATCCAGGGCTTACTTCTGACTCATTTCCAAAAAGGATCCTGGTTTAAATTAATGTTCCATTATCAGAGTAAAATAACAAATAAAAGGTGCTTTTCCCCTTCCTACTTAATTTGTTTTCATTTTCCATAGTTCTTCCTTAGGCTGTTAGAAACTGCTCTTTGGAAAATGTGGATTGGCAGTTTCCTCCCTCTCCTTTGCCCCCCTGGGTTGGAGCATGAAGCAGTCAGAGGCACCAAGCAGATTGACTGTCCCAGGAGCAGAACAGGGGAGGAACAGGAACCAAACCACACTTTGAATCACTGTTCTCCCTCTCCCCCAGCTCATGTCATGGCCCACATTATTCCCCTGGTCAAGCCAAATGGACTTCACCAAAATGACAACAAGAGGATGGGGCAAAGAAAATATTCTTCACTTAGGCATGAGAGCAGCAATGAAATGGTTTGGGTTGGAAGAGACCTTAAAGCTCATCTCATTCCAGCTCCCTGCCATGGGCAGAGACATCTTCCACTAAACCAGTTTACTCAGACCCCCACCCATTCTGGTTTTGAACACCTCTAGTGATAGGGAGCCCACAACCTCTCTGGGCAACCTGTGCCTGTGCCTCACCACCTCACAGTAAAGAATTTCTTTCTAATATCTGATGTAAAACTTCCCTCCTTCCTAGACACCACACGCCTCGTATGGCACCCAGAAATAACAACATTGTAGGAGAGGCGATGATTTGAGTCATTATCTTCCTGCTCCTGGGAGCCCAAATTTAATATAGCAAAAATGTCAAATACTGGAGACAAAAGCTGGCACTAGGAACAAGCATGTGGAGGTGCCTGCTCTTGTAGCAGGTTGTCTAATGCAGCTCTTGCACCCATCAAACTCAGCCATTGAGCTCACTGGCTACTACCCAGCTGTGGCTGAAATCAGTCTCAGGAGTGGAAAGGCTTGTTGCACCAAATTCAGGATACTGAAACACCTCTAAAGGGCTTACAAGTACAGAGCACAGGATTAAAATGATCATTGATGAAGCTTTGTTAGTCAATTATTAGCCAACATTGGCCAAAGACTTCAGCAGGATGCAGCACTGGGCTGCTGTTCTTTGATCTAAATAGTCACATTCAAGGCATTTCTTTTATTTTCTCTTCATCCTTGGTCAGATGTAAATGCTGTTTCGAATTGAAAAGATTTAGTGAGTGTTCAGGTTTTGGGCACTCAGAAATGGGACAAAGAGGACTGGAACACCTGAGACATCAGGAGATAGAATAGAATGGAAACCCTGAGGATATCTTGGCAGAGTTGAACACTTCTTCCTGCTCTGAAAAAACAAACAAACAAAAAAAATCCACTATCCAAAATTTTGCAGCACCTTTTTTAATTAGTGGGCATTAACATAGCATCAGAACCATAGTACAGCTAGCATCCCTCTACCACATTCTAATTTTACTGAGGAATGAATAACCTACTTCCCAATCTACCCTAGCAGCCATTACAGAATATTATTATCATGCACCAATATTTGCTCTATTGCTGGGGCTTGCTGGAGCCAGTCTTGCCTACAAGCTGGGTTAAGTCTACAGACAAATTAGCAGAAATTTAAATTGTAATTTTACATTTTTTACACCCCTCTCTTTCTTCCAGGGTCACAATAGCCGTGGTGTCTTTGTTGCTCTGAACATTGGCTCTACTCAGATTTGCGTGATCATTTTTTTCGGGATTTCCACTTCTGCATTCATTCCCACTGATTTAAATCCAGACTAATACTTACATAGTGAATTATTTTCCACATTTCTAAATGATATCAGACATTTTACTATGTCCCAGGCTAAGCAGTAATGAACTCCTAAAGTTACTTTAAGAAATAAAAGGCTAAAATAAAAATGCAATTTAAATTGGAAAGCACTGTGTTGTTTGACTCCTCTTGCTTCAAAGTAAAAAGGCCAATTTATTTGCCATTTGAAGAGGATGAAAGCCATTCTAAGACACAATTCCCCCTTCATCTATCATATACTGCTGGACGTGTATGGCACCCATGGTTTGTGAGAGCTCTTCCTTGGGGATCATAGCTAATTTCAGAAGAGACAGAGGGATATGTATCATCTGCCTTTCCAAGATCAGAATCAGGTCTGCCTTGGTAAGCTAAGCTTTAGCTTGGAGAGAGTTTTTATGGCTGAGTTATAAAAACCCTGGAAACAGGGGAGTTTATGACAGAACCACTGACAGACCCTTAACTGTCGCAGTATTCATGGTTACCACTACAAGACAGGCATTATGTTGGAGGGCAGTAAAGTTAAACCTGCCCATAGGGCATTCCCAAATGTTAACTGCTGGTGCATATAGTAAGATTTTTAGCACAGGTGCACTCTCCAAATAAACTTGACTTCCAGAACCACCCCCTTCTTTTTTTTTTTTTTTTTAAAAAAAAGGAAAGTTAAAAAAAAAAAGGTTTTCATCTGTGACACTGGAAACATTTCTATAGTTGTGAACAACTACATTTGATTAAAATCTGTCAGATTTATCTTCTTAGCAGGAGGGAAGAAATATGTGTTTTCCTCCGAAAGGAAATCAATGTGTCTTTATGATAGATGCAGAGTGAAAACGGGGATGGTGTCACTTTAAATGGGGAGGGAGGAAGGACGAGTGACCCCCTGGATATTACCATTAGCTGGTGGCATAATCGTTGTGAGGAAATGCCCCCCTTCAGATCTTATATTCTGCATTTATAGGACTGGTTTATGGTCACTGACCCAACAGTTATTACTCAGACTCTCGAGGCACAACATCTTCAGTGCAGAGGCACTGTGATTTTTTTGCCCTCTTCCCATTTCTTAATTATCATACCTAAGTGAAATCTCATGAAAAAGGTTCCTAGCTTTTTTTTTTTTTGTGTGCTGATATTATTATTACTGGAGTTCAATCAGCTTCTTTAAAGCAGCAGAATAAAAGCAAATTAATTTGTTTGAAATAACCCAGAATTTTTTATTTTGCCATGCTGGTTGATTTAGTAGCCAAAACAAATATTCCCATTGAGACAATGTATCACCAAAATTTAAAAAATATATATTCATTGAAAGAGTGAAATGAAGCTTGATTAAAAACAGTGACTTAATGCCCTTAACAGACTATTTGACCTTAATAAAAGCATTATCAACTTGGACTATGACATCATCCAGAGTTACAAAACAAAATGTTTTGAAGAAAATTCTATATATAAATATGCTGTCCCTAGTCTGGGAAGCTTAGAAGCTAAATAGAAGAGGAGGAAGAAATAAGTAATGATTGCACCTCTGAGCAACTGCACTGCAGGAAGATGAAACAACTTGCTCAGTGAGACAGATTTTTGGCAGACAAAGGGTACAACCTGTATATCCCAAATGCCAGATCACAGTCCTACCTAGAAAAACACATTCTCCTTTTGAAATTATCTTAAATTTAACCAAGCAAAACCACCACAGTTTTTAATGCCAAGTGATATTCAGAATATCTCCTTGCTCTGCACAAAGCCTTTTTAATAAAGTTCTATTGAAAGAACAAGTAATTGCACTCCAGCAAGGGCACACGGATTTTTAGAAAGGCTTTGAGGAGGTTTCACAGCAAAGTGTCTTAAACTGAGCTGTTGGAAGATGAGATGGTTACAAGAAAAATTACGCTGTTTTCAGGTTAGGGGCAGTTATTGAGCAGGGTCCTCCCAGGAGTCTATGTCACCAACTATGATGGTCATATATGGATAAATGATAGAGAATTATCCAACAGTATCCAAGCTAAAATATCCCACTGTACTAAGTGTCAGAGTATTAGAAAAACAGGAGAAATTCAGTGTCACTGGTTGGAGAGTAATACAAGTGCAATACAGACACACGACAGGCTATAGATGCATCTATGCCAAAAAGATTTCAGTGATTGTGAATAATTCACTGCAAAGCATCAATTCAGTGCCCCACAAAAGGGAAAATAAGATACAAGAATATGAGCAGAGCATGAAAATGAAGAAAATATCCTCATGCCATGTATAAAACCATGGTAGTTCTGGTCATTCTGACTCAAAATAGGTGCAGAAAATTATAACACCCTCCTGCCTTTTTTAAGTACACAATACCTGAAAAAGAAAGAAAGGACACAATACCTGGCCTATAAAATCTGGAATAGAGAAGGTAAGCAGGGAATGATTATTCACTCTTTTTCATAATACAGTATAGGGCACCTGCTACAAGAATGTATTTTTCTCCTCAGCATGAATTAAATGGTGGACCTCATTTTCAAAAATACTGCAGAGAACAAAAGTATATATGGATTTTAAAAAAAACATGAAACTTCCCTGAGTAATATTAAACATCAGGTTTGGCTGTTGATTATGGAATCAGGAAGGCACAGAGTTCTCCTTCTACTAATCTTCCCCTAAGCACCTGTCACAGCCTATGGCTGGGTCAGATTTTATTTTGGTTTGACACAACTTGCAGTTTACAGTATCATGAACTTTATTATGAAATTTTCACAAACTACATAAAATTGTGCTAATAAAACCTGCAGATGACAGGAAGAATTATTATTTTAGCAAGTGGTGGGAAAGGATGAGATTCTGATACAGAGAAATTCTGTATTTTCTGCAATGTAGGTAAATACAGCAAAAATCAGGGAACAAGGCTACTTTTATGGAGCAGGAAACTGTCTCAAAACAGTTGAATCTGAAGGATTTAATCTCCACCTCTACTCAGTGCTACAGCATAACGAGGCCAAAACTCTCTGGAGTCCAGAGCTAGAATGAAAAAAGAAGAATTCAAGTAGAAACAAGGAAACCATCTTGTTCTGACAAAAACAACTGGTAATATAAACCATTAGACAGCTGGGTCCAACTCTAATTTCAAAAGAGAGACACACTAAGTAAGACCATAGGAGAACAAAATAATCTGGGTGCTAGAAACAAGCGGTTCCATGCAACATATTAACTCAGATTCTTCAGTTTAACAAAAAGAAGGAAGAGGACTTGATTTCTGAGCAGTGGGACCTGAACGCAGGGAGAATATTGGATAACATGGGGCATGTGACCTCACTGCCAACAACATGACAAGATGCAAAAATGGAAACAGAAGTTACAGAAACTCAGCTTTGAAGTAAGATGCAGTTTCCCAGTGCTGCAAACTGCTAAACTTTGAGACTGGTGGGCTTGAAGTGTTTAAGGAAAATTTGCTCTTTAAAAAGGAAAGAAAAAAAAAAAAAGAAAAGAGGTTCTTCTCTTACTCTTAGAAGAAATTCTTCAATCTGTAGATACAACAGTACAGTTGAAGATAAACATGGATAAACAGAGGTGAAGGGTGTTTATGCACTTCAGTTGAGACAACATAGAATTTATCTCCTTCATGGTCTGACTTGGAACACCCAGCAATTTCTACACACTCCTATTTGAGAGGATATGGGGGAAGGAGGATGCTTATGCAGGTAAGAGAAATGCATATGTTCAACATCCATAGACCAGAGTTTTTCTCTTGCCACTCTGTGAATCTGGGGCTTTGCTTTGTGTCCTTTTATTACCCTTGTGGTCCAACATTAAAAAATATTTATGCTTCAGGGTTCTGAGCTTTAGACAGGTACTTGTAATCTCAAGAATAATTCTCACACCTTGGTGATATAACTAAACTTCTGGCCTTGCTTCCTTCCAGAACTTTTTCCCTTGGCTACAACCAAGATTTTGCAATGCTAGGTACGAAATGTTGAAGAGATGATCAAAATCTTGGGGGATGAGGGGGATGACACTGGAGAGATCTCACAGGTGGCAGCTGGTGTCTGTTCTTTTCGTGCTCAGGATCACACTGATCACCAGTTTCAGATCTGAGGAGGAAATTAGCCCAGATCAGATAATCAGGGACAGTGAGGGAGTTCTGGGGATTACCCAGATATATTTCAACCATTTCTCTGGATTTTAATGTTGCCTTGCTAGACCCACTCTGTGCCTACACTTAATATTTGAGGAACAAGAAAGGGCAGAGCAGAAGGAAAAAAATTGTACAGAGTTTTAAATAGGTTGCAATCTCTGGTCTTATCATAGGTAATTTGTAGCATTTAATAGCCCTGATATACAGGAGGTCACATGAAATCATTTAGAAGTCCTGTCTGGATTCAATTTCTAAGAATGTATTAATCTCTGCCTGGCACAGGAAAGATAATGGCATTTCCTTCAGTAGAGTCTCAGTCGGTGCCAAGAGCAGGAGCCCGACTGTCATCAGATCAGCCAGTGAAAACAAGAGGGGTATTTGGTTGTTTATTTATTGAGTCATTCCAGCTTGATATTGGCTTTATGCCAATGCATATAAGTTCAGAGATAAAGAGTTATTCCTGGCGATAGCAGGACAAGCCATTTCTCCCCCATTACAGCACAGAAATCCAGTGCTAAATTAAATCCAAGCCCAGATATGCAGGTAACCTGAACCTCGACTTTCACAAGGGAGAAAAGGTTCAGGAGACAAGCTGGGACAAATCCAGAGAAGGGTCATAAAGGCGCAATGAGCCAGATCCCTGCATGTACCTTCTGCTATCTTTCAACAGCCCAGCGCAGATTTGAACTTGGAAAGGTCCAAAGGAAACTATTTCAACCCAGGTCCCAGAATGCAAAGTGAGCTGGTGGGATTGCTCAGGAGCCTGAAGTGGCATTTTTTTATAGAGCAAACAATATAAAGTAAATAAAGGAGAATGACAACCCTCTGTGTACTCCAAAAGAAAACTAAAAGCCCCACTGGTGTGTGCTGCTTGTCAGAGAATACAGGAGCAAAATCCAAGTATGTTAAAAGGCTTTAGCCTGGAAAAACCTTTTTTTCCTTTCTTCTTTAAAGTAATGAAATGGTTCAACAACCTTTTGAGGAGGTGAAAAATCTTGCCTGTTTACATTTGTAAGAGAAGCCTGAATTACCTGCCTTTCCCTTTAAGCATTTTCGGATACAAATCAAACACAGATGGCCCATTATGTTTATGACCTCACTGTCAATTGCTCTAGATAGTGCATGCATTAATTATTGAAATATTTTCATAGTATACAACTTTTTAGTGTTCACATTGTCACAGATAATTTCAACTTTCTGATTAGGAGATATAAACACTGTTATTTATGAGATTTAATCTCTCAAATGCCATAAAAGTCACAAATATACTGGGAGTTTTATATATATATAATGAACTCAGCCTAAAAAAAAAAAAAAAAAAGAGAGAGAGAGAAAAATCAAAAAAATTGGCCTCAGTCCTGAAAGTCAACATTATGTTAACATTCCCTGCGATACATAAACGATGCCAAAACCTATTACAATTGCAGTAAATTTTGATTACTGGAGTTGTTTGTTATTTATGTCTAGAAGATAAAGATAATATTGGGAATAGCCCTCTTCTTTTCTGCTTATAAATTACATCCATAAAATACTGTGTTTTTTAAACAGTAAAAAAACTTGATTGAGGTTTTCAAATTGTGCCTATTCTGCTTCAAGAAAACCACCTTTGGCAACTGAGCAGGTAGGAGCATTTCTTTAATTCTCATTTACTTTCATTAGTAAACACTGAGCAGCTCTAGATGAAGTTCAGAGAATTCTACAGAGTAGCAAATAGTTCCCAGTAGTGGCACAATAATAATTTTCAGAGTAAAGTCATCAAAAACACCAGTTTCATCACAAACAGCCCATTGACACCTGCTTGCTAATCATTATGTCCCTTTAAAAAGTAAAAATAAAAAAATTAACCTTGACTTCTGATACTATTTTTCTCCCCGCAAAAACCTGCATTTGTATTGTGATCAACTTTTCCAGGTAGGACCTGACTTCCTTCAGCAGAAGAGCATAGTATTTTTTATCCAAGTTGCTATCTAAAAAGAAAGAAAAGAAAGGAAATCATACAGTGATTAAGGTTGCAAAAGGTATATCTATATAGAAAAAAAAACCCTTCCCGTTACTTATACTTCAATGCTTTAGTATTTCTGCAAGGCAAAACTAGAAAAGGATCCCCAAGTTTATGGGGTGAAGAATTCAAAGAGTTAATCTTCCCCAGAATGTTCCAGATGAGCAAACAGAAAACATGCCTTTCTAATGTTTCTGTTTTCAGCAAACTCCTCCAATAAGCTGATGGCATTCAAAAGAGCAAAGGTAGAATTGGGGGGGATGGGGGGGAGAAAGAGAAAGAAACATCTCATGAAAGTAGCCCAGGGGAGAAATAAGTTCATGACTAGCACATTTACACCTTTCTTGATTTATTTAAGGTACAAGAATAGTGTAATATGACCTGTTTGCTTCCCTAACAAGCATTTATATTTGCAGCAGATCAAGTCCAGACTCCCTTCTTGTGGCACAGGCACCTCTCACAGCCCTACAGGAGACCATGAACACAGACCTAAGCCCTCTGCAGCATCCCATAAGGAGGGGGGGTGTAGAGAAGCTAAAATAGAAGGAAAAAGCCCAGATTACTACTTTTTAGCCAGATTTTGTAGTGAAGGAGCATTATCTCCTTTAACCACGGCCCCCAACTTCACACACAATCTCCATCTCTAATTTTTCCAGCTAATTTTGGGTTCCCTTTTTATGAAGCCAAGACTTGTTCTTCCCACCTCAAGAAAGAATTGCACTAAGCAGAGGAGTGGTGTTTTTGGTACTCTCAGTACTCCCAAATATTTCTCATCCCTTCCTGTCATTCTCCAAGGCTCACTGGTGTGTTGCTCTGATAATTCAAATAAAGAAAGAGAGAAACAGCTGGCAAATAAAAGCCTAAATTTTCCAAGACACCCCTTCTCTCATGAGACACAGATTTCTAAGCCCTGCAAGGTCCCAGAATTCCTTTGGTCCAATTTGCAGCCAGGTCACAACTTGCTATAAATTCAGTGCAGCCCCAGGTCTGCTCCCCTCAATGCAACCCCTCCCCTTGAGGGGTCCTGTGTGTTGTTAGAAGGGAGCTGGGAAGGAAAAGAGAGTTTTTTCTAGGTAGAGTTGTTCTAAGCCTGAAGGAGGGAAAGATGTTTCTATGCAAAAGTGTTCTTAATCCACCCTACTTATTTTATTGATACTCAAATTGTTAGCATGAAGTTTTGCTAGAGCTGACAAACAGAAGAAGAAAAATGAGGTTTCTTAATCTGTCCGGGGTCTTTTATTATTATGTAGAGGATTGTTGAGGTTTTTCTACAACTTGAAGGGCTAAAACTCACACTTGTGATCATTTCAAATTGATGGTCCCTATCAACTCTTCCAGGACTAGTGCTTATGAGAGACAGTAAATATTAACTCTTTTTCCTCTTCTCATTTTTCTGCTTCTACACAGAAAGCAGAGGCCAGGTTAAGCTTCTGTCCTGGAAGATATCTAGGAGGTGTATTGCTTAACTATTGTTTGACTGCAGCAAACCTTTCCTACTCTCTTCCCTATATACCATGAAGAAAAGTGGATGTTCAGGAAAGGACATATCCTACTGGAACACATGTTTGGGGCTGGTGGAGGCAGGCTGGCTGTGCAAACAGATCTTTAGGGATTTATGATGATCAGTTTTTCAAGCATTACGAAAGCCTGAGAGCACATTATTTTTAAATGAGTTATATATTTAGCACTATGCCCACCATTCTTTCAGTTCTAATTTTAGAGGGCAGGGGACAACTCTGGCACTATTGTAGCCTTGTCTAAATTTAATATAGTTGAGCAGCTGATGATTATCAGAGAGATTGGCTTTTTGCTCCTTCAGGAATTTTTCACTGAGGAAAAAAGTCACTGTGTAGTACTCTGTAGTACTCTGCTTAGGGTATTGTACAAGCTGTTGTAGTACATGAGAAGAAAGTGTGCTCTGAAATAGTCTCTTAAGCCTTATCACTTACTCCAGGCAGGGATTTTAGATACAGAAGAAGGGAATGAGGTTCATTTGGACAATGTTTTCCTTTGCCTCCTGCAGAAAGAGTAGTAACTCGTGCTGGCATGTACCAGTAGACCAGACTTTTCTGATCTCCTTGTTAGTACAGATGCACCCAGACACAGAACTTCCAGCTCAGGAGATTCCAGTTCCACCTGTTGCCCTTTGGAGGGGGTGAGGAGTGTTGTTCCCACCTTCTTGTCCAGTGCCAATGGTCAGGTGGTCCATGCAGAGCCACGGGTTGAAGACCAGAAGAAGAAGAACTCCTTCAATCTTTCAGCTGTCTCCCACAAAGCCCCCAGTTACAGTCATGGGTGTGACTTTTATGTGAGCTTCAAGACAGCCTAGACTTGGTGTTGTCTCTCTTACTATGGCCACAGTGAGCAGTGTCATCTCCAGCAGTGTCCCTGAATTTGTCAAATGATATGCTAGTCATAGTTTATAAAAACAGGGACATGTGAGGATGCTTAAGTGTCTCTAAGTGAATAAAGGCAACATTCACAAACATTTCAGTATTAGAGGCAAACTCAATCTGCTTAACTCCACACAGTGTCAAAGACTCATTCCAGACAAAGGGTGTTTAATGAAAAAACTCTGTAAAAAGAGGCCTTGCAATTTCCTATAAATATTAGGCTTTCTGCCTTCCTTCTGAAATATATATGAACAGCCTCAAGAGGGATTATTGATGCTGGCAAGTTTAATCAGTCCTCAGAAGTCCCTGACACTGTGTACAGCGTTAGAGTTTTGCATATGGTTCCCCCCACNACATGAGAAGAAAGTGTGCTCTGAAATAGTCTCTTAAGCCTTATCACTTACTCCAGGCAGGGATTTTAGATACAGAAGAAGGGAATGAGGTTCATTTGGACAATGTTTTCCTTTGCCTCCTGCAGAAAGAGTAGTAACTCGTGCTGGCATGTACCAGTAGACCAGACTTTTCTGATCTCCTTGTTAGTACAGATGCACCCAGACACAGAACTTCCAGCTCAGGAGATTCCAGTTCCACCTGTTGCCCTTTGGAGGGGGTGAGGAGTGTTGTTCCCACCTTCTTGTCCAGTGCCAATGGTCAGGTGGTCCATATAGAGCCACAGGTTGAAGACCAGAAGAAGAACTCTTTCAATCTTTCAGCTGTCTCCCATAAAGCCCCCAGTTACAGTCATGGGTGTGACTTTTATGTGAGCTTCAAGACAGCCTAGACTTGGTGTTGTCTCTCTTACTATGGCCACAGTGAGCAGTGTCATCTCCAGCAGTGTCCCTGAATTTGTCAAATGATATGCTAGTCATAGTTTATAAAAACAGGGACATGTGAGGATGCTTAAGTGTCTCTAAGTGAATAAAGGCAACATTCACAAACATTTCAGTATTAGAGGCAAACTCAATCTGCTTAACTCCACACAGTGTCAAAGACTCATTCCAGACAAAGGGTGTTTAATGAAAAAACTCTGTAAAAAGAGGCCTTGCAATTTCCTATAAATATTAGGCTTTCTGCCTTCCTTCTGAAATATATATGAACAGCCTCAAGAGGGATTATTGATGCTGGCAAGTTTAATCAGTCCTCAGAAGTCCCTGACACTGTGTACAGCGTTAGAGTTTTGCATATGGTTCCCCCCACATGCACTGGAGTGTTTTGAGGTTGGGGTGACTGCAGGTCTGTGAGAAAGCAAGATTGATAAAGCAAAGCAATCAGAGTTATTTCCTATGCATGAAATTGATTAAATGCTTCACTAAATGGCTTATAAATTTGGCTCTCATATTTCTGTCACCCACTGCAAAGATTACAGAAACTCCGTCTATAACCATGTTGTATACAATACCAAATTACAAAAGGTTGTAAAAACTAATGTTTTGTTTAAAGTTTTGAGCAGGACCATATGCCTTCAGTGACCTTGAGTAAGCTATTTTAATTCAAAACATTTTAAAGAGTAGAGGAGGAGGAAAAAAATCCATCTGCATAACAAAACTGAACTAACACAATTTAATACTTAGTATGCTGCATATCATTTTTTACTTCTTGCCAGAAAAAATGTTGAATCCCCTTCCACCAGAGTATTCTAATTTTATAGCTACTAAATATATGTGGCATGAAACCTAGAAGCTCAGGTTTCCCCAGATTGAATTTGCTTTTCTTATTTTATGAACTCTGTTATCAAATCTACCTGGGAACTTACATGGTCCCCTTTACTCTTGAACTCACTTGCATCAGGCACTAGTGTTTTCTTGACCTCATCAGACCCTTTAAAGTGAAGCTTTATTGATTTTTGCCTTGGCATAGAGTTTCATTACCTCCCAAAATAGGATGAAAAACTGAGGCACAGAGACACTGAGGATCTCTAGATGCCAAAAACAGGTGTGAGTGTAGTTTGCACCCAGATCTGCTTCTTTCCCTTTCACGTGAGACAGCCAAAGGACTTACTAGAGTTTGGGCACTGGAATAGCTGCATGAGCATTGTCAGCTGCTGGAGATCTACTGGTACAACAATAATTTCCTGACTATGCTCAGTCATGTCCAGTGTCCTGCACACATTTAATAACAGCTGGTGCTTACACCCAGTTATGTTCTCAGTCCACAGCAGAACAAACTTTGGGCCAACTGAGTCTTCTGTTATTTTAAAAGCTAGAATTGGCTTATGGCTTGGCTGTCCTTGTGCAAACATCTGACCTGGAAATTTGAGCTCACCCAAAGCTGTCCAGTTGTGGATGCCTCACCCCTGGCAGTGGATCCTGCCTGGTCTGGTGGAAGATTCCCTGCCCACAGCAAAGGAGTTGGAACAAGATGATCTTGAAGGTTGCTTCCACTCAAACAATTCAGTGATTCTATGACTGCAGGAAAGGACATTACTTAGACAGTAACAGATATATAGTTAGCCACAGTAAAATAGGTAGATTGCTTTATAAATCCTATGAACACTGTACTTCTGACTGTCATAAATATAATTTTACAGGATATATTTTAAATGGAGCTCCTTTTTACAGATTACAAAACTAAGGTTCAGCAAGCACACAGGCTTTGCCCAGTTTTAGAGTTTTCTTCTGGCAAAGGTTGAGGCTGAGGTCTGGCTCTTCTGCTCCCCAGTGCTACAAGAACTCAACCATACTCTCTTTAGCTATACAAATAAAGATCTTAAGCGATTAAATATAAGTACTGAAGCGAGGCTCATAGCAGGCAAGAGCGAATTGGCATGAAATGCAAACATAAGCATGAGAAAACAATCTGTGTTTTAACCATAAATGCCTGTTTTCTACAGGAAAAGCTATGTTCTCCCATAACATTTACAAGCCATCTTGTCCCCAGCAAGGATTAACATTCGGCATCGATGTACTGATCTGGCGAAGGGCTGCCAGTAATGTAATCTTTTTTACAACCAGCAACATGCTTAAAGTCTTGACAGACTTGACCTCTGTCCATTGCTAATCCCTAACTTTCTTGCCCATTCAGATGTACATCTTTAAAGAGATGGCACTGAATGTATAGCAAAGAGCTAAACTTTAACTGAAGGTGAAACAAGAGCTGCCCAGAGAAAAGCACTGGGAGGAGGGAAATCCGAGCGTTGCTTACCCGGCCTCGTGCTGGGATTTTGACCCCATCGTGGGGGTAGAGGTGCTCAGTTATACATGTGCACTGCCTTTATTTCTGCCTGGATGGGAGAACACACCTTTTGGCAAGAGAGGATGTAATGTATTAGCTTGGATTACAGAAGCACTGTAATCAGACTCTTTATGCTTAGACTGTCTGAACAGTCCTTGATCCCAAAGGATAAAGCTAAACAAAGTAGTTGAAGCTCACACATGGAAAAATGAGGTATAAAGAGACCTTACATTTTACTGAATCAGTTTCTCAACTCCCTGTTCAAGCATTTGGTTGAAAAACCAAAGTGGTAGATTTCCATTATATTCGCAGTCAATCCGAAAAGATTCCAGCTGTCTTTTCTTTCATTTGTGTGACAACCAGTCCTGGGACACATGCCAGCTCCTCAGATATTGCTGCTCCACAGTTTAGTTATTTTAACTTCTGGCAACTGGTTATTTGACCTCTTGGTGGCTTGTCATTTTAGTATCACTTTCTCAATGTGGATAATCTAGTGGGAATCCCTCCTTTATAAGGCAACAGTCTACACATGGTAATTGGCCAGAACACTGAAGTACTGTGCTGTTAAGTCCAGTCTTGAGCCACAGCTGAGGAGCACTAATTGTGGTTGGGAAGCAGAAAAAATGTGGTTTAGTCTCTTGTTCATGAATTACTGGTCCTCAGGCATGGGAGAAAACTCTGATTTTTAATATGCCGTGTGTTATGTACCAGATTTGTATCACTCCCTAAAGCCATATGATAGCAAACAACTCCTCCTGGATGAGCACAGCCTAGGCTCCAAAGGACACAAGGAGGAGATCAGCAAGGATTTACATCACTCTGGTGTGAGAAATCAGGAGAACTGATCTTTATTCCTCTGTCTCATCATCAGTGATTACAAATTGGCCTAAAAGCCAGTGGAGTGCTCTGTATCCCATGGACATTCTCCAGTGACTGGTCAGCACTCTTGGATGAGGTTTGCTTTTCATTATTTCCAAAGCAGCCTAAAAGCATCTCAGAAGAGCCTCGTGTCTACAGACAGTCTCATCATCTGATGCTGCATACTCAGTGAAAAAGCATGTGAGCAATCCAAATAAAAGAAGCAGCCATATATTCTTAATTTAAGGTGTTATTCCTTCGTCCACCTTCAGCAATCAAAGCACAGCCACAGATTTTCCGGTAGTCTGGGAATGGGATCTTAGAAAACGGTGTACTCAGTCTGACATGGACTTAAATAGGTTTCAAAATAATCCATTATGCATCAAGTGTTTAATTGACATAATTAATATTTTTAAGGGGAGCCATTTACATTGTAAGTTCTATACACATTATTTACAATTTCAACAGTAACAGTTAATGCTCTGTGACAAACTATATTGTTTCCAGCTTGTTATCCATTCATAACAAGGTCAATCTATTACCATTATTTTTGTGAATGTAGCTGCTACCTTGAGGCGAAAAGTTAATTGTAAATTACAGAGGAGGGATTATGAGTTGTTTTTTTAACTGTATTCACTGTAATGTATGGTAATGGTGTTATTTTATGAAATATTTACATTTAAAAGCATTTCGTTATTCATATCACACATGCTGGACAAATTCACTTTTAAACTTTTCAAGAACTTACTCAATGGGAAGGGAAGAGCCATTTGAAAGGATCCAGCTGAACACTTTGTAACCACCGCAGTTAAAACCAGATGCAGTCTCATCTATTTTCCCCCTTCGTCTGAGGTTGGTCCCTCTGCCATCACCATTCAACACAACTCTGAGAAGTGCTTCGTACTCTGAGAAACAGGAGCAGATTTGATTGTAATTTAGAGTAACACTTTAGCCCTTACATCACAAAATGATCTGTAAGAGATGTATCTTCAGATTTTATTCAGCCCCTCATACACAGCACGTACACAGGGCCACTCTGATGTCTGAACTCTTCTCCTCCCTACTTTTGCACAATTTCTACTCTGTTGGTTGATGCCCTGGCAGACAAAGTTAAATCTTCCATTTACACCCTGCCTTGTTTGCTCCCACCTGAGCAAAAGTCAAAGGGTATGTGGCACTGCTGCTTTCCAGATGGCAGTAAAAGTTGTCATTCAGAGACTACACAGAAAAGGATGGGAAACCATCATAAAACCTGTCTTTCCACATCATTTTAACAATGCTTTTCAGGGCAAAACCCGTGAGCTTTACATTACATCATTGACTTGTCCATCTTAATGGAGAGTTGACACCATTTAATTTCAATCCAGACAACGTTTCTGCTGTGCCCACAGACCCAATAGATCTGCCTGCTACGTTGATCTCTACCATAGTTGTTTCTATATTGTACTTTGAATTAGATGGTTTATATAATCCCATTATATTCTGGCTTCAATTAAAACACTGGCATTGAATCTTCACGATCACTTCCAGAATAACTGAGAACAAACCCATAAACATTGAATATTTTGAGCTGAATAAAGAATGTGAGAGGTTGATCATTGATCAGATGCAGAAATGTGTTTCCAGTCACAAGTACTTTAGAATTTTATCTTTTCTTCTCCACTGAAGAATAGGCAGGTGAGAGCTGTTGAGATATTTCCTTAACCAACTTATAAAAGATATGTTGTAACTTCTCAGTGATGAAGTTTGTGTAATATGATGGGGGCGGGGGGAGAGTTTGGGTGAAATTTTATAGAGAACAATTTAAATCTGTTAGAATCAATTGCTCACTTGAAAAAAATCTATTCCTTTCTTCCTCAAGTTGTAATGAAAAATAAATTTGTCAGGCTTAAGCCTTCAGTCTGAAAGGCTTAATGTGCTGTATCAGACCAGGTTTTCTTGTACTTCATACTCTCAGAAACTTAAAGGCATCATTAGATATTAGCATATCTACTTTGGAAAGGGTTAAATAACATTATTTCTGTGGTCTCCATGGCTGGTAGCATGTTCAAAGTGCACAAAGCTCAAAACATGTGCATTCTTCGTCCAATAACTTGTCCAGTAATTGGTATATTGATTGCTAATGTCATCATGTTTTAGTATATATAAACCCTCTCACTCTATCATACAGCCGCCAACAATCCAAGAAGTCATTGTTTATTCATTGTAACTCCCAAACTGGCCGTGTCAGATTCTGCTTCAGGCCTTGCTGATAAAAATCAGCAGATGATTGGGCACACACATTCTTGACATGGCTGACCCATGACATCTTAGGGCCAGCAGGGAGCCTGTCATTATGTGTACAATACTCTTCTTTCTTCCCCCTTATCTATTCCCAGATGACTTTGAGATTTTTATTAACTCATTAATGACTGAAGATGTCATTAAAGAAAGTGGGAAGGAGTGGGGAGAAAGATATTTTGTTTGTTTATTTAAAAGTGGGGAGCAGCAAGCCATTGGTTCCACTTGGAGAAAGGTGGGGAATCCTTAAGACAATGCTGAAGGATAACCAGAGGAAAAGATCATTAGTTCCTTAGGACTAAAAAGCCAAGCTTTGAAGAGAGCAAAAATATTAGGCTGTATTTGAAGCACAACTGAGGAAGGAGGGATGAATTTCTCCACAAAAAGAAATAATAAAATGAAATAGCAAAAAAAGCTGGTCAGGTTTATGCAGCACAATCAGTGGCCCTTACAAGCACAGAAGGAGATCTCCCTGGCACTGCCTCCATCTTCAGACACTTCAGTATTCACTCAGCATGAGTTTTGTGTTCAGGGTTAACACTGTATCATGTCTTTAAAAGTGTGTCACTTTACAAAGGGAAATAGAATCTCTTTTTTTGTGTTTTTTTTTATATATATTTTCTTGTTAATATGTTAATTGAACAAATATTGAAAAGTAAATACTAATCACACCTGAAGTCTTTTTTTCAGATTCTTTTTCATCCTAAGTTTGTGAATTCTATCTGTAAATATAGAAAACTACTGCATATAATTTTGCAGATTTTTAGAATATGGACAGAATTTTATTAGTTTAAAATACATATCTGAAGCAGAATTTTCATGTGAGTCTGTTGACGGGGTACTTCTGATCCTACAGCAGTCAGTCACTAAACTTCCCCTGAGTTTAGGATAAACAACTTACCCCACTTGAAAATCCTACTTTTATTTTCTAATTTCTCTATGAAACAATCTCACATCTGATATTTTTATTGGAAGCTGGATTCATATGGCAATGAAAGCTGTCTTTTTCTTCCTGAAATTTGTGTGTTTCCTATCATTAGAGGCCTGTTGGTTTAGAACCAAGGACTTAATATTTCAAAGATTGCAATTATTTCATGTTAATGGTTGCCATTTGTGGATTGACTGAGGAATAGTGAACATTTTCCTGCCTTAGGCAGCTGCCTTCCATATGGTTGTTGATCTCAAACTAGAAATCTCTGACGTGATTCCATGATTTCAGTGGTACTGGACATTAAAGTGACATCAAGCTCAATATCATCTGCATTGGCTGGCCCTCAATATTCCTTGTTTCAATGTCTATGTCTTTGAAGAGGTGAGCGGAAGAAAGGTGAACCTGTTCCCCAAAAGGACCTGAAAGTATTGGTATAAAATACTGGAATAAGCTCCATGGATGGGACCTGTGAATTATCACAATCAACTCAAGCAGGCATCTGCTTATTCCATCATAAAAACTACAGATGGTAATCAGGTGCATCAATCTGACCTTATAAACTGACTACAGTAAGTTTTAATACCCCTAATAGGAGTTAAATGAAAATAATTTAATTATACCGTATTGTTTGTGACAACTCACCATCCTCCCCACTCAATGCATGATCAGACCACCTGGGTCATAGGGCAAACATTTATTCTTAGGAATAATGATAATATTTGCTGTATCCTGAGTCCTTGTGAAGGCAGGGGACATTTTCTGCAATATTAGAAGTCATCTCTGGTTTGCTTCTTTAAAAGAGATTTCTATTCTTCTTTTGTCTCCTGATAATTAACATAACATTGTTTGTATTGTAGTGGGAGATGGAGTTCTCCATCAAAGGTCAGGGACTGGTGCAAGATGCTGTCTGGGGCTTTAAAAAGTGCATAGATATACAGACACACATATAAATATATATATATTCCAAAGGAAAACAGAGGGGGTTGGAAAAAAAAAACAATGGCAAGAACACATCAGCATTTGGTGGCCTAATCAGCCATGCTCTGCTTAATGAAGGTGTGCCATTTGCCAAATGCACCTTTTTGAGAGGAAGCTTTCCTTTCAGCTCCCTTCCTGACATCCAGCCTCTCTTCCATCAGTGGGAACCTGTGATGAATCTTTGGGTAATGGACTGTTTGCTCTGACAAACTACTCCTAGTGAAACACGTGCCTGTCTTGGCGACAATAACAGCAAAGTGCAGATTTTGTGGAAGAAATAGAGGCTTTGAGGGCTCCAGCGCCAGACTCCAAGCCTATAAATTGCTGGACTGGGATGTTAGATGCCTTTTAATATTTTCAAACATCCAGTAGAGTAATGAAAGCACTGTAGGACTACCCTGATGTAAGACCTCGGGAGAGTTGTTTTCAGAGATCATGGGAGCTCACAACTTGTTTAAGAACATGAAGTCCTATCCAAGTAATAGCTGGAAATAAGTTGCTTGATTTTTCTATCCCCAAAGACAAATTCTTGTAATAGCAAAAGTGTAAAATCCAACAAAGAGAGGCTTGATACTTTCAGATACTCCAGCTACTTCACAGTGGGGAAAAAAGACTGACAGTGAAACTATTTGGGGTAAATAATGAGGACAGACTTTTCAGAAATAAACTGGCATGGATTTGGCCATGAGATGTCAGATTCATAACTTGGGAAATGAAAGCCTCTATATACTAGAGAGCAGGCCCTAGCCTAGCAGTGGCAATTCAGCCTTCTGAGCCACAGGGATTTCTTTATAAGCAGTGGTATATTAAATGTGGGATCCAGTAGGCCAAAGGGACAGCAGTAAAAAAGAGACAACATGAAGTGACCAAAAATGAGCTAAAGCCAGACACTAATTACTTCACAGTAATTTTGTTTTCCTGTAGAGTTGACTAATATCTCTTGCTCCTGGAAGGTAAATGCTTTTCGTATCGCTTAGGTTTTACACCTAGTACAGTTGTGTTTTTTTAGTTTAAGTGAAACTGGAGAGAAAGGAGGTTTTGTTTATTTATCCTTTTTCAATGTAAAGATGAGGGGTGGATTGTTATACCGTGCATGTAGCTGTAGTGGGCTGAGGAAGAGCACTTTCAGACAGGCCTAGGTCAACAAAACAGATTCATCCATCACATCTGCCAGAATGGAAAGATAGTTGTCTCGATGCTCGGTCAATCCGAGACCTTTCTGCTGAGTCAACTGACAAGATTGCAGATATTTGTGACAATGAGGACACTTATCCACTAGTAAGTGGACTGAAGACCACCAACACATTTGGCGGTGGGTCCTAAGCCTGGGAAACTCTAAACTCTTGAACAGCAGCATATTGCTGTTTGCAGTCTTCCTCCCCTTATCGGTGGAGAATCGTTACCAAAAACTAAGCTGGAATAAGATAAAAGAACAAAAGGAAGGGATTCTGAGGTGCTAATGGTGGAAGGTGTGAGAGTCAGTAGAAAGTACAGTAAAGAAACCCATGACAAGTCATGATAAATGGGTCGTTATAAAATTCATGTTTAGGCTGCACCAGTCTGGGGATAATGCCATTCGTCATGGCAACACTGGGGCACTAATGAGCCCTCATTGCATATTCATGGTTTGGCGCCTCTCTCCTCTCTCTGCCTCCCTCCCACCCCGAACCAATGCCTGGTAAATATCTCCACCTCAAGCTGAAACTCGACTTAGGCTGCTTTTTTTTTTTTTTTTTATTTGTTATGTTGCAGCAATTACACTGTAAAAGTGCTGCACAAGATTGATTGCTCTGATCTGTAGTTCAATTGTAAATTAGAATACACATCCCCCTGGGGACACACGGCCCCTATTTGTGATTAAGAAAAAAGCCCCATAATAGACTAATAGCTAAAGTTCTCTCTCTTTTACTTTCAGGCAATTAGCTTGATGAAATGGCCTCTTTTTGTGTACCCTGGAAGTGTAAACCGATATCATAATGAAGTATATGATGTTTATTCTATTATTTTCACCTTGCCATGTATGCAGGAATGCATAAATAATGGCTGCTTTGTCTAGTACATTTACTGATTCAGAAGTAAACTCTGTCTTAAAGATGCAGCATGTGATCGATCCCATAGCCTTATGTTAAGCTGGACACTGTGACTAGTCCCTATAAAAACTAATGTTCTGCCCAAAGAAGTTGGAGACAATTTTTAGTCAGGTGATTAAATACTGTTTGCAGGACACTTTCATTTATGATGAACCTTAATTGGAGAATCCTCCTAATAACCATGTGAGAAAAAAAAAAATACTCCATTTTACAGAAACGAAATCTGAGGGGGAGATGCTGAACACATTACACAAGCCCACACAGGACCTTAATAAGTGCTTAAGAAATCCTACCTCCTTGAATGTTTTTTCAGGTAATGAGAAGCTCCCTTTCCTCTCTCTTGTAAAGAGTTATTAATGCTGTCCTGGATGGGTCATGCAGTGGCTCTGACCTGAACTCACCTCAAAGACGTACAGCTCCGCGGTGTCACAGTTGTCTTCATTCCCGCGTGACATCCATGGCTAAAGCTCTTTCACCTGAATCCAAGGTGGATATGGTCATGCCCATATTCAATATCATGTGTTGGATGTTGGCTTTCCCAAGGCTCAGTTTGAGCTGTCAGTCTGAGCAAATGAGTCATGTTGTGCAATAGTGTTATAACACAGGGACGGTGTTCGTGCAGTTGAGCTTGAGATAAATATCTGGGAAGAAAACTGCCATGTGATGATAGCTCTGGGCATATCTGCTTTGTGAGGAAAGGTGCTTCTACATTAGCCTTTCACTTTGGCCCAGGAGTGCACTTTTGAAGTGAACCCTCCAAATGACCCTGCTTACCCCATCCCACCAGGCCAGGCATCCTCGGAGCACGCAAACGGAATTCTTTTGTGTGAAATCAAACCAGGTGATGTGGTCGGGGAGCCCCAGCAGCTAACGGTGATTCAGTCCACTGGAGCATGCTAAGGCTGGTCTGAGAAACCTCTGACATGCAGTGACCTGGGACCAGCCCCTGCTCTCCAGTGCACTGCGTAGATGTACCTTTATTTGCCTATTTGCTAAGCAGAGCAGGGTTCTCATCCACGGAGCTGTGAGAAACTCGGATAGGAGGACATGTGAAATGGCCTGCAAATCCTGCCTGAGGAAACACACTGCTTTCTGTATAACCCCATCAGTTTGTGTGCAACAGAAATATTTCCATTTAGTTTAAATTCTGCGTGAGAGAGGTTCTGAAGGGGAACATAACAGAGCTTGGAAACATTTTGCTAGGAAGCACTACCAGTGCAAACCTTCAAAGGGTAACTCTGTACATGGCTACAAAACCATATTCTGTTTAAACTTGTTCATCATTGTCTTCTTGCATGACAGCCCTGGCATTTAAAATATGTTAGGGGTGACACAATACTTTCACCTGGTGCAGACATATATCACTGGAAGGATGTTCTCATAAACAAAGTGCTGCAGGCTATGATCTTATCATTCTCCTCTTCCTTCTTCTCGCCTCAGTTCAATGACAAACACGTATTTCTCTTCTTTGCTCCAGTTTTCTGCTCTACAGAAGCCTGGTGTTGGAGCAACAGGTGATGTTGCAAATCAGGAATGACAAGCATTGGTGGTGGCCTGGTGGGGGGAAGCAGCATCAGGGGGGTAGCAAACACACAACAAATTTTATCGTGCTCCAGCTGGTACAACTTCATGGCATGAGCAGAAGTGCACTCACGTGCATGCCTGCACACGAGTGGGGTTTTTTTTGAGAAAGACAAAGCAAATTAGAGTGTTCATATGTAATTAGCTGACTATTAGTGTGGTTCAACCAAGGCAATAGGCAGACAGTTAACTTGGAGATAGCTCGCAGATAAAAGGGCTGAGGAGGGTGTTCTGGGGAAAGCTGGAGGTAATAGTTCAGAAGATAAATTCCTGACAAATTGAGCAGGCATCTCAGAATGTTCTTGCCCTACACCACGAGCACAGTGAAGCTATACAGGCCTTCCCTCTCTCCCCTGCAAAGATTAACCCTTCCTGGCATCCAGGGCTCTTTCTCCTTGGACAGCTAACTTCTAAATTATTTAAGAATTATAATTTTCTGTTTAAATGCACTAGTTTGAATTAAAATCATGAAATTTCCTGCCCATGCTTCCTGCCCTCCTTTTGTGTCAGCATGTGAAACAGAGGGTATTACCCTTGTAGAGGCTGGAATACCCCCAGCTATTCATCTGAGAGTGACCAGGTCTAGTAAAAACATTATCATTTACCATAAGTAAGCATCACACTTGGGGAGAAACCCAAAGTGTGTCCAAGTTCAAATCTTTGCAACTTCTATGAAAATGTGAGTGTTTTAGTAAATCTTTGTGCTAAATGAAAATGTCATTATAATTTTCTCTCATTTTATAGATGACGGGGAAGTGCTTTTTTCTGTCCTTTGGGAGTTTCCAAGATTTCATTTTTTTCCAGCTAATTCTGTGGTTAACCAATAAGCTGCTTAAAAGTAAAAAAATCTAACAGAGTCATTTGCTTCAGTAGTTTCAAAATATTTCTATTTTTTTTGCTTTCACTCAGAAATTAAAATCAAAATATATTTCAAAGCAAATAAATGTTCACTTCGAAAAATATATATATCAGGGCACTCGTAATTATTTTGAGAAGTCTTTAGCATCTTTTTTTCTATTGAGAAGCCTCATGAAAACCGCATTATTCAATCCAAACATTTTTGCCTGTTTGGCATTTTTCAGCACAAATTTTTCATGGAAAACCCTAGACATAATCCACTTTTATGATCAATTCAGTATATCAGGGTGTTCTTGTTCGGGATGACTTCTGAGGAGGAATAATTGAGAATTTCATGCTGAGTTGATTCAGTACTGAAATTCTCAAATATTGCTGAAATTATTCATGCTTCTGAGTATTCATTCATGGAAAAGCCTGCATTTCTCAGAGCCTGTGGCCTCTTTCATTCCTCTCAAGTAAGATTGATCTAAAGTATTTCTGTTGAAGTAAAAATTTATCCTGGGTTTTGCACTACTTGTACGCTGTTTCTCTGTCAGTGTGGAAACTCCACAGCAAGCCTTTTAGAACTCTGTCCTGCAAGGAAAGTGAACACTTGATATTTCAGACTATTTGTTCTCATATTCTGTCATGCCATACACAGTATTCACCAAATAGACAAAAGAACTTCCACTGTTGGGGTGGGTTCAGCCCTGTTTACTAAAAAACATGTTATTTTTTGCTGACAATAGATCACTTCTAAGCATACAATTAGAAACTTTAGGTACATAGCTGTTTTTAACCCCCAAAGTAAATTATCACTTGCCACTTTTAATGCTTGTTTGTTCAAGCCTCGTGTAAGCATTTTGTCGTGAGCAAAAGTTGGAGTAAATTCTCTACAGAAGAAATGTTGAATCAAGAGTGCAAGATTGTGTTGATGTTTCTGTTCAGCTTGAAGGAGGGAACCTTCTGCTGTAGATCTCAAGTGATGCTCAAGGGGAAGAACAGCACGTACAAGGAGGGGAGCCAAGAGCCTGCCACTAGAGATAAACCCTGGGGACAGTGTCAAGGTAAGGGCCCTCACCAGCCACTCAGGAAATGTTTTCTTCCTGACTCTTTCTGCCCTGCTTACCTTCTTCCCACAGCCGTTTTCCTCATCCCACCCTACAGAACGACAGGAAAACCTGAGGTTTTACACAGGTTTCTGGAGAGAGGATTGTCTTGCCTAGAAGTGGCAGCTGGGTTAGACCAAAGGTCCTGCTATCCCCTCACCGCCTCCTCTGAGGGAACTAGCAGTGTTTGGAGGACAGGAGAATCAGGGGGACCTTGTCACTCTCCACAACTCCCTGAGAGGAGTCTGTAGTCAGGTGTGTGTCAGTCTCTTCTCCCAAGTAACAAGCAATAGGACATGAGGAAGTGGCCTGAAGCTGCAGCAGAGTAGGTTTAGATTGGATATTAGCTAAAATTTCATCACGGAAAGGGTGGTCAAGCATTGGGACAGGCTGCCCAGCGAAGTAGTGCAGTCAACATCCCTGGAACTGGTCAAAAAATGTGTAGATGTGGTGCTTAGGAACATGGTTTAGTGGCAGACCTAGCAATGTTGGGTTAATAGTTAAACTTCATGACCTTAGAGGTCTTTTCCAACCTTCATGATTTCATGATTCTACGATCTCTGTGGCAGAAACCCCCAGCACATATATGAAAAAATGTCAGAAGTCAAAATTAATTCTTCTCATGAGGTATTCTCCTTGTTCCTATTACAGTGCATTAAGACTGTCAAAAGAAGTTGCATAAACCAAGACAGTTTAATGATATTCTAGCCTGATTATATTTTTGGTATTCTGTGGCAGAAAATCCTGCAATTTAATTGCATGACAAAAAATTTTATTCACTTTAAACCTCTTTTGCTCCTTGGATTAACAGAGTCTATAAATATTCCCCTCTTCAGAATGTTCTTCATAACATTTGTCACAGTATAAACCTCAGTCATCTCCTTTCAAAGAGTTCTAAATTTGTCTAGTTTTCCTTTGAATGGAAGCAGATACATACAATTACTGACAAGACAACCACTATCAAACCCAACTCTTGTTACTGAGACTGAAACGCTTCCAAAAATTAATTATTTAAAATAATCCAAACAGTGCAAATATCCAAAGATCAGGCAGATCTATGAAACTTGCCTGCAGCAAAATCATGCAATTAGAATCATGCTCATAAGTGTTGCAGTCTTAAAACATTAATAGATCATTTTAATGGAAGGAGTTATTAAAATTGTATTTGATTTGCATTATTACAACACTGAATGTACTATGGAAAACTGAGTTCATGAGTGAGGTACAGCACAAACCAGAGTCTTATTATCTGAGCTGGAACTTTAAAATAGACCTTGCTTTAGAGTTCTGCCTGAATTTTCTTTAGTTTTATTTCTCTTCTAAATTGATAAGAACTCCGGGTTTTATATTAGAAATAGAAAATGAGGAGGAGGATAAGAAAATAGTTGGAGATTGAAATAAAGACTGAGAAAAGCAATTTGAGGAAAAAACAATCCTTTCCAAAGTGAGCAATTTTTATCATAAATGAGATGTATTGTTGTGATCATAACCACTATCAAAAATCCATGAATTGCAGGATTTCTGTAGATGATTTAGGAAGAAGTTGGCCAAAATGTAGAAGCAATTATAAAGAAATTCATGACTCTTTAGTAAGCATTCCTTGTTTTATTTCTGTTACAAATAGATTGTAATTTGTGGATCTCTATCTGACACCTTTTTATTGGGCACTTACCCTCCCTGACCTGTTTATAAAATTCCCCATTTCATTAGTGGGACATCACCAGCAAATCTGATGCACAAATGTCTCCTTTTATCCAGTAGGAAGCAGAGTCTGTCAGAGTTCATGGAATAATTTCAATAATTTCTAACAGACTCAGGAATAAACCCGCAAGGGTTAAAAGAATATATATAACCATAATTACAAAGTGGAAAAAGGAATACAGCTTCTTTGCAACTGAGATATTTTTAGGGGTTTTGTTCTTTAGAATCCCTGTACAGGTATGTCCCTCATGCACAGTTGTCAAAAATAGTGTTTAGGCATTTAGACTCTAGTTGATTTAATCCAGTACAGAAGTGTGCTCTAAATTTTTCAGGGCAGTGCAAATGTGTAAAAATGGTGTCTTCATGTACAAAAGCTCCATTTCACTTAGAGGAACCATGCCAATAAATAAATGAGAGTATTTCTATAAAAAATAGAAATAGTGTCTCAGAAAAAAATATCCTCGATCTTCTGAACTTAAAATATGTTTTAAAATTCCGTGTTCAGATCCTGAGCAGGTGTAAATCATCACAGAAATTATGCTGTTACACTTTACATGATATTATCAAATTGTCTTGCTGGTAATTAAGAATATCCTCTATGGAATAAGGACCAATGACAGGAGAAAGTATAAGTTGATATTGTCTCAGCACGCATAAGTGGTAGACAGAAATATTCATGTGCATAATCTTATACCTTGCCTGCATGATACCCAGTGGGCTAAAGTAATAGTGTACAGAATTATCTTGGAAAAGACAATTCTCAACAGAAACTAAAATTCTTATGAGTTGTCTGTGTTTCTCATAATTATACATGGCAAAAATGAAGATAAAGCTAACAGGCATGCACTTGGAAAATGGTTCTTTAAAAATGCTCCTTTAAACTTTCAGCATATGATACTTAACCATTTTTCAGGCCCAGTTTTTCTGCATTTCATCCCAAGAAAATCAGTATTTCTTTCTCCTTTACTTTTCATGGGTCTATGATGTTTGTAATCTACAGCCCAGGGAAACATTGGCAATTCCTATCAGTCAGGAAGGTAATGAAGGTGTTCTGATCAAACGTGAAATTTTTGCCCTGAATTTCTGGTGTAAATTTCCGGGGGAAAGGTCACCTGGGAATTCAACAGCCACTTCCATGAAGAGCCAAACAAACCACTCTGTCTGCTACAGCACAGCTCCTTTAACTTTCCAACATAATGAGACTTTACCAGAATCAAACTTTTCTTTAAAAGTCAAGTGCTTCCCTTCCTTGGTATTTTTGGAATTTTTTCTGATTTTTGTGAAAATTATTTTTAGCAGTTTCCTTGAGGAGATGTCCATTTTGAGCGATGTATTCAAGCAATTCCTTGGGGTTGGAATTTGAAGTGTTCATGGAACATGGTCTGACTTCTGTGTTCAGCTCATGGCTTTCCCCAATATACTTCAAACTTGTTTTCAATTCCGGCTAAGTCACTATGGGGATGTTAAATCTAAATTCCATGCAACAAAACATAAAGCTGATGACCAATTCTCTATTTTCTCATTTTGGATAGTAAGATCAATTTTAGTTTTACTATACAAAAAAGTTAGAAATAGTCAGCTGAGGGAGGAAAAACATAGTGTATAGTGGTCAATGATGCTTGCATGCATATGTTTAGAATCTCCTATATGTCCAAAATAATCAGAATCATGATGTCATAAACAGATGTCACTAAAAGGCCAAAAATGTGAAGACAAAAAGATCTTCTGTGTAAGATTATTTGTGGGAATCCTTATTGCAGATATTGAAGGATATTCTAGATTAGCAGAAACCAAGAAAGAATTAGACCTATATATAGGATTAGTCTTTGGTTTTATATAAAATGGGGAAGGCACAACTGTGTATTAGAGGTTCCCTGAGCAAGAACCATTATCTAGGTATCCAGTGCAAACACATTACCTTTGGAAGACTTATTCCAAGGTATGAAAAAAATCCCCCAACAGCAGGAAGGAATAGAAATATTCTTGAGCTTCTCTTGAAACCCTCAGAACCAAACCAGGATGCCTTGTAAGACAAGCTCCAGCAACATTGTCCCTCCAGGATCTTTGATCAGGCACTTTCCTGATATTCATGTCTGCACACTCCAAGCAGGGACACGTTGAATATTAGCATCTTTCTGAAACTGTTTAATATATGTGGTTCTGTTTTAGCCTGTTGGTATCCTGTTGGTGTCCTGACTTCTCTTATCTCCTGTAACATGGGGAATAAGCTTTTTTCTTATTAATACAGAACATGCAAGTATTCATGTATGAGGACTAGTAAAACATTGCCTGTTGTAAAACAGCAAGTATTTTGTACAGAGGGAAAATGCTGTGACCTGCCCACTAAATGACAAGCACAAATAGTTTCTTACATATGGCCCCCAGTGAACTCATTCCATTTTGTGAATACTGGAGCTTTTCAAACCTCCAGAGTTTTGTGTTTAGCAAAGCAGATGTGCAAATGGAGATCCAGGTGACCTCCCCTCTGAGGATCAGGCCTTTGACATACATTACTCCCTTGCTGACAGCACGAGAAGTGTGGATCAGTTGGCATTTCACACCTGCAACTAATGTAGAAGTTGTAACAATATAAGTGAGCATTAGGGATAGGAGCAATACCTTGGACACAAACCAGTTATATTTAATGGGAAAGGTGCAAATCCACATTACCACTTGGGATATATATTAGCTCCAGCCCCTCTTTAACCTAGAAAGAAAGAATTATGTCCAAGGGAACTTACCTCAAAGAGTTACTCTTTCCTCTGGCAGAAGTGATGATTAGGCCAAAACTGGCCATTTGTTTTATCTGTAGGTGGGGAATAGACGATTTAGTCTGTGCGGCTTCAGCTGCCTTGGCTCAAGATCCTGATCTACTATAAATACCTCTTCACAATCAATAGAGCAATGAACTTGGAGGAGAGCCCAGGACCTTTCCCGGCAACTTTGGCCTGGACTGAGCTGACCTGGTAAATCTGCAGGAGCGGGGAGAGATCTCACTGAACATCCCGAGTTCTCCAAGTCCTCTCTGCCTTGGGAAGTCTGTGCCTCCGGTGAGGCTGCTGGAGCCAGGAATTACAACAGCTTTTCACATACTATTTTCTTGTTGGTAACAGATGTTCTGCACTTCTCCTTGGGCTTTTTGGACTCTACTGATGCTGCAGCATGCATCCTCCTACAACACTCAGCCCTGACTGGGGCTCTCCTCGCTAAAGCAGATCTATCAACTGCAGAGCATTTGAGGTTGGACGTATTTGTCTGCTGCCCCATTTAGGAGTAGCAAATCTTTTTTGGCTGGTGTAAGGATACCATCATCCTTTATATCAGCTTGCTCTAGCCCTGGGAACTCATCTCCACTTGATGGGTTTTGGGGGTTTCTTTGTCAGTGTGTCAGGTGGCTGCTCTGATACCTCCCTACAGCCTGATGCCTCCTGCCTTTCTTCCTGGCTGAGAAATGCCAGAGGTGGAAGTGAACAGTTTTATCTCCTTCAGCCAGGTGTACAGGGTAGGGATTGGTCACAGCAGCACATCTCTCTTTGAAAAGTTAGGGGGTGCAACCTGCACCAAAACAGGCCCCTGGGCAGTTACGTGACATTTGGCTTGAGAAAGGAAACCGGTTTGTCACCTCATTGCTTCATGGTGTCATCCCAAGGCAGAGCTGAGGAGCACCTGTGGGATAGATAAGATAAGATGACATTATTGAGACTCTACTCGTCATGTTCTGAGGATATTCTAGTTTCCAACGTCAAAATGTGATATATTAAAAATGTGGAAGGATTCTCAGTTTCATGAACATTAATTTATGGGTTTTCCTACCAAAGAAAGAAAAGCCTCTGTCCCTATTCATCTTTCTGATTTCTGTTAGAAGATACAACAGCTCCAAAGTAGATGAGAGCAGTCATCAGCCATGACCCCTTGGCCTGAGAACTGTGTGTACACACAGGAAAGTTGTTTTTCCCCAGAATAACACAGGCAACAGATGAAATATGTGTAGATACTTTGGTGTAACATAATTGCATGTATGTACCCTGCAAAATGCATTTTGGATGTAGTTGAGACTAGTAGTATATACAATTCAGAGCTATCAGGTACAGTAAAACAGGTAGGAAGGGCACAGAAAAGACATGGGAAGGTCTAGATAAAGGCAGGAAAAAAGGAAAGATGACTGATGTGGAGACAGCTAAAAGGATGACATGTGTGACAGGCAGGATCAGGTAGGACAAATCCAAATGGTTTATAAAAAGATGGAAAAATGCCTCTCTGGTATTGTACCTTTAGTGTTTTTCCACAGTGATATTATAGTCTTTTTTCTATTCTTGCTGCAAACAAAGCACTGAAGTTCTCCTAATCATTTTTTCCCCTGTGTAAGATGTCCTTTACGCTGTGATGAGATCACTGGTGTATTAGTTCATTTTAATCTTTTCAGAAAGAATCCAGGAACTGCAGTGAGGTCATGACTGCAGTAATGTCTAAAAGGATGGGTTATTGGAGGGAAGGAGAAATATTCCTCTCATTTAGAAAAACTGTAACAGAATTTGTGGCTCTCAAGTGTGTTGGACAAGTTAAGGTTCGCTTGTTTTTCTGTTGCATTCCTTTGCAAAAGCCAATCTGCTTCATACTTCTGTTCTTTCCTTAAGTATTGCACAAATCTAACAAAGGTTGCAGACAAATCACCCTGCTAGAGCAGTGCTCCACCTGAACAATCATCTATCAGTATCCCTACCCATGGTACCTCCCCAGATACACAGTCAGGAGCAGGGTAAAAAATCAAACTCCTCTGATGACCTGAATGTCCTCACATTAGACCTTCTCTATCATTCAGAAGGCAGGTGCCTCACTGGGAACATCCTAGTTCCCACGTCTTTCACGGAGAAAAATCCTTGGGGCATCCCTAGGGCCACGGTATCACTGCTTAACATGACATATTTGTGCCTCATGGATCAATGGAGCAATGTCAGGCATGAATTTGGACCTTGACATTTCAGGCAATGACCTAAAAAAAGAAGTGGCTCAGGAGTGCCAAAATTTCATTTGTTACTCTGATTTTTACCTCCAGTCTTTTCCACTCTCTGTGGAAGTGATAAGACTTAATGATATAATTCTGAAAGGTCTCTGGATGGATTTAGTACTGGAAAGAAACATGAAGAGAGATGGAATCACATGGCTCTCTTTATCATGCCCAATGTATTGTATTTTAATGTGTTCTAATGAACTTAACAATTACTCCCCAGCGTGCCTGCTGCCTGGGTCAGAGGGGTTATTTTGAGTTTGCCATCTTCCTGGATTCTTGAGACAATTCCCTCTGGACTTGTTGGGTCAACAACAAAGTGCTGATAACAAATACACTTCTGCTTTAATCCAGCACTGTGCTTTCCCCCTCTTTGCAAAATGGATTTATGTATGATAAGAGTAACACTGCTCCTAGTTTAGAAACTTTAGGGTATTAGTGACATTCATCACAAAATCAGTTCCCCTTTCATATCCAGAGCCCAAACATCTGGAGTGATCTATGGGACACAGAGGATGCTGAAGGTTTAGTTTTGCTGGAAGGATTGAAGAGCTTTAGTTACCCAGAGAGGGGTGGGAGATTAATGGTGTTCTTCGGTAGTGACAGGGACCTGTGGGCTCTGAATCCCACTGCAAGCAAAGAAGAACCCACCTCTACATATTACTAATATGCATAACTATGGGAAGTCTTTTAAATAAAAAAAGGACTAATTAATAATGCCTAGTGGTCTGGATGTCTAAGTGTGAATTGGATTTCTGCAGGCTTAGGGAGGTGGGGAAATGGGTTAACATTGCATTGTTTCAAATTACAGGGTTTAAAATTGCTTAAAATGATAAGCAGAGAGGGTTTCCACGCCAGATTTGAGACGTTTGTTCTCTTTTATTTGTACTAAAATTTCGGCTTGAGCTCACATTGTCATTCTACCCAGACTGCTTCCCAGACCAGCTAATTTGTCTACCTGTGTTCCATTTTAGGCCTTGGTTTTAATTTGAGGATGATTCCTGCTAATACCAAAGACTGGATAGGACATCCATTAAAAGTCTACACAGCAATTGAAATGGAAAATTCCAAAAGAAACCCTATTAGAGTTTTTCTCCATCAAATCAACATTACAGACTTCTTATGCATTTCTTAATTAGACATTGATATTAACTGGACTGTTGCATGATTTAAATCTAGCTCTTAATCTCAGCTATTCTATGCTGCTGTAGTTTTTATGACATCCAACTAGCGACTCCTTTATGCATTAATCTATCTGGAAAACCACCTTCACATTTTTTTTGTCTTTTTTTAGAAGAATAAAGGCCCCAAAAAGGAAATGAAAGCTTTTGGGTTCAGCCATTAGTAATTTTCTGCTTAGTATTTGAAAAATTGCTTATTTTAATTGCTTCATAGAAGAAAAAGATATCAAAGCTAACGTTCTTTCTCTCCAAACTTTGTAATTATTTCTCTCAGACTCTTATTTGAAATGCCTTGAAAGGATTTTCATTGAAATGTAGATTTCTTCTCTTTCAAAAGTACTTTTATTCCCCCGTGCTTCTTTCCCTTTTTTTTTTTTTTTCTCCTAGTGACTTCCTCTCTAGATTTAGAGCAAAATACACAGTCTCCAATCTCTGGACACAGCAGCATGTGTCACATAGATGTCCCTTAAGTGTCATCTTTAAACCTAACCTTCCCATGGCCCATGGACTGTGCTGACAATTGGCCTTATGTCTTAGTCTGGTATCCTTGAGTTTCCTCCAGGGACAGTGAGGAAAAGCCTCCCTGTGTTATAGGGGTTTACTCTATCAGGGTCAACTCATTCTGAAAATTTCTGTGTGACTTGCTTATTAATATCACCACCAAAATCAGGGGAACCTAATGGGAAAGTTTTATAAATGCTACACCAGAATGTCTGTGAGCTGAATTCGGGGCTTGTGGTAAAGCTGAGGGACAGGTAAGCTTTGTAGAGTTTTGGGTTCTGTTTCCAGAAGTATAAATCCTGGATATCCTAATCCAGGAAGGAATTTGCTAACCAAACCCTGCAGTTAATTCTGCATTGTATTTAAACATCAGTAGCACAAAGCTTCAGGATCATGTTGGCCTCCTTGGTAATCCTTGATACCAATACAGCAATAGTAGCAAGAAGTTCTTTATTTCACTCACACCTTTTCAGGGAGCATTATTTACTAATGGACCATAATCTGGTCAAAATGATCTATACATTCATTACATCTGGAGAGGGCTTTCATAACTCACAGCACCTAAGAATGAGGCAAAACTCAACATTTGTTTATAGTGCTGCAATTCTGCTTGGCAAAAAGAGGTGCAGAGTAAACACTGTCCTAAGCACTTGTGATCTGCTCTGAGTCCCAGGTGATTTCTCATGCCAGCTCAAAAAACATCTTTGAGAGCCTCAGAAAAGTGGGGGACCTGGGTGCCTTGGAGACACCTTAAAGTACAGTTGTTCCCCTGCAAATAAGTCACCCCACAAGCCTCGTGTAATCACAGCTGAGGTTATCTCACAGGGGGAATCTTCCCTGTGGAACAAAACATTTTGAGAAAAGAAGATTGAAATGAAGCTAAAGCATTCTCAATATCAGATTTTACATGCATTTTTTGCAATAACACAAAAGGAAGAAAGAGAATAAGAAAATGAGTTAGAGGGAGATGGAGAGAGAGATGGTCTATTAAGCAAAGCTACTTTTTTACTCTCTGAATTTACAGTCCTGATAGACATCTTTATTCAAAATTACTCATTTTTTATATTCAGCAACTATAGCTTTCAGTACTAGGTCCTAGATTTGTCTGGACAGATTACCCTCTTATTTCCACAATGAAACTTAATTATCCTTTTTATGTCTTCAGATACTTCCAGTCATTTCCTGAACTGTTTCTGGGGACAGAGAGCAGCTGATGGGTCAGCCAGTAAAGTAAATACTGTGCATCCCTGTTGGCCACACATTTTTGAATATAAAAGCCCTTTGGTCCCAGGTCTTCTAAGAAAAATTTGAGGGCTGGTCCATGTAATTTGCTTGGACTTTTGGGGAGCTTTTTTTTCCTGACTAGGCAGGGACTCATCATTTTCTCAGCACCTTTCTGTGTATTACTTGGAAGCATCTAAATGTGACTAACTCACCTGGAATCTGTAGAAGGGTATTTGAGTGCGTCATCTCGGAGACAAGAATAACCCCTCATGAAATCCAGGGTGGAAATCACCGCGTGGTTTCGAACACCCCTTCCTGTATCCCTGCTGTTGCAGCAGGAAGGAATGCATCTCAGTAGTTAAAAGTCCAAATGACTAAATAAATTGCTTCAAAGCAATAGCACGAGCACAGAGGGATGTGTAAGTTGCTGGTATTGAGTAGTTACTAGACTTCAGGAAACTTTGGTGATTTCATCCATACAGAAATTATCCATTATCTCTACCTTCTGCCTGAGCAAAACTAACACAGAGCAGTCAACATGGAAAGGTTGCATAAGATAACCCAAGACCTGCAAGTACTAAAGAGAAAATTATGAGTATCCACTCAGACTTTGAGAGTTAGGTTTTAGCTTTTATTTTTTCAAAGTCTCGGTTGTTCAAATAAGAAAGTAAAGAAGTGTTACAACTAATTAAAGTACAAATTGGCTTAGGAAAATTACCCAAATAATTAGAAAGTAGAGAGAGAGCACAACTGGGTGTATTTTATAGAATCTTTTATGAATGAAATGCTAAGTCCTAAAGAGCTGACCTGGTAAAATAATATTGAAATATATAAACAGAGCAGGTGTTGTTGTAGTACCCAGGTAGGTTTTATTGGCTTGAACAAATACTTCAACAAATGAGGAACAAATGCAGTTTTACTAGACTGGAATGAACAAGGGACTTTGTATGGACTTTCTACATTGCATAAAACCCAAATTAAGCAAAGTTTCTCTTACCTTGGCATAGTATTCACTCTGCAGTTACATCTCTGCACAAAAGTTGCTTCTTCCAAGTCCAACTTGTGACCCCAGCCTGAAAGCAGGAACCAGGATGGTGCAGTATCACTGAGACCACACAGTCTGTCATGCCAAAACCAGAAATTAAGATGTCACCACGGTATAAAACACGAGTTTCTCTGTCACACCCAACCTACATTTTTTCCTGATGAGTTTATCACACTTCATTTCCACTAGCCTGAGAGAACAGATCATCTGCTTTCTACAAATACGATAAACAGTACTTCAAATGACGTGGCATTTATTCAATTCATTCAATTTTGGTGATTAAAAATAATTATGAAAAGATACAGAAAACAACAAGCAGCAGGATCCTGGGATTGAGGGTCTTGAGCTGAGTCCCCCTTTTTGCTGCTGATGGGTTCTGCCCTCTTAGACCTGTCCCTTCAACCCTCAGTCTGGGTGCATTTAGCTGCCTCCACAAAGCAGGTAGTGAGCACTGTTTATGGAGCTCTTACACATGCTAAAGGGTCTGTACAGTGCCTGGCAATAAACTGGGTCCTGACCTCACCTCTGTCCTCACTCCCTGCCACTGGAAAATGAGTGATAAAAAATAATAATACTAAGCACGGAATAATTACGTATTGTCTTCATAGTGAAACAGGCCTTGAGCATTGTGAGCTTTCCACTGGGAGAAGTCCCATTTAAAAAACCTCCCTGGCATAGAAATGAATCGAATCCTGTCACATGAATGGCCTGCATTTACTATTCTTTTCACTTACCTTCTAGTCGTTCATTTTCTGAGCTGACTTGTGCCTCTTCCTCATTGTCAACAGGAACTGGGTAACAAGAACTTGCTGGAAATGGAGTAGTAAATAAATAAACAAACACAGAAAAAACCTGCTGACTTGGCAGATGCACTATTACAACCATGATGTAAAACTATCAAACAACAAATGCAACTTTTGGATGCCTCATGATTCACATCACAAACAGCAAGGGAGGAAACTGAAGGAGGATTTTGTCCAGTGATAATGAATTTGGAACAACACTGGATTTTCAGATCATAAGAAATTCAGGACAGGTCTGGGTTGAATCCTTGATCACAGGTATTCTCCTTCCTGCAGCCATTGTAGCATCAAGCACTTTATCCATCATCTGCAAAAGGTCAGCACTTGGACTACCCCAATACCAAGGACCACTTCATTATAGCCAGGAAAATCAGTCAGCATCTGCTCTACAATAATGAAAATATTTAGGTAGTTTAGGAGAACACTTCTCCCAGGCAGCCAATAGCTCTTACTGTGATACCAGGGCTCCTTGTTTCACCCATTTCAAATTTCAAGCTCTTGGAAAATGTAGCAGTTCATAACTGGAGCATTGGTCTTGGCCCAGGAAGATGGAGGAAAACAGAGCAGGGCAGAGGCAAAAACAACCCAAGCAACTCAACGGATGTTTTGCTGGGAAAAAAAGAGGAGATTAATTAATGGGAAAAGCCTGATGGCCATTAAGTGTCCTGGAGCAACTATTGTGACAGCGAAGCAGCGAGTTCCTGTGTGGCTTTAAGACATCTGCCCTAAGGAAACATTCGCAATTGAAACTGTGTCCTCTTTTTCCCAGCTCTCCAATTCCCATGGGCCAGCAGTTGCCTTGCTAAATGAAATGCCTCTTTAGGGAGACCGGCTGGCCCCAGGGATTGGTAATGCAATATAGAGCCTTTCATCTCTCACCCATGAACCCAAGTCAAACAGAGTTTGGTAAATGGCCAATAACCCTCACCATCCCAGGGCTGTTTGGTGACCTGTGCGAAATGAGGAGGGTCATCTCTGTGTCTGTTTACTAGAAGGCAAGTGTCAACTTCACCATAAAAAGGGACACAGTTACGACTCATTATCACCCAATTTAACATTCTGAAGACAAGAGAATGAGCCTGGAAAACTCAGCCATCTTCTGACCCACCGATGGCGGTCCCAGGACATCAGGGCTTGAAGAACATTAATGAGGACAGTTGCATTGTAGAAAACCAGGCTGTGCCTCTCCTGCCAACAAGAAAACCAAGTCTGAACTACTCAGAGCGGCACATGATTGAAGTTTTTCCCAGATCTACATGGAAATCCGTGGGATTTGGTTCAGTTTTTAGGTGCAGCAGGCACTGAAGCACAGCCACAAAGTTACACAATGCTGCAGACTTCTGCATTTATGGCCTTAAATAGACATGGACAACCTGAAGTGGGACACAGCGTCCAGCACTGATAGAGTTAATGTGCTGAGAAACCCTTCACTGGAAAGCTCTGTTCCCTCACCCATCATGAATACACTGTTCTGGTTACCAAAATAGCTGTATTTGGAAGGGTTGAAGGCCAGAAGCTCTCTGCAGTACCCATTCTTGCCCTATGCACTGCTCATTTTAAGGTCAGACCTTTGGCATCAGGAACCTGTTAGAAGAAAGAGGAATCGCTTTAAAAGTTGTTGCCACTCTGGGGATTACCCTGGAAGGTCTGAGAGGGTAAAGGGAAGGGCAGGGGCAGATAAACACTTGGCCTCTTGAAAAATCAGCTGTCCCTACATTTCAATACATCTGCATAAACCTCCCAAGACTCCAGGCAGCCTGTTCTTACAGTGTTCACCGTGTAACCACTATCATTTTGTAGCCCTTCTTATGCCACAACAATGACAACACTGTCATTGTCAACTGAGAGTTACTTTATAATCCCTCCTATCTTGATTAATTGCATTAAATTAGTATACCTATGTTAATTAAACAGAAGATGGCAGAGGCAGCTTTTACTTCTTACTCTTTTGCATAGACCATTTCCCAGGGCTTCACAGGTTGTGGAAAAACAACAATACAGACGCCCCACACATCATATTTCAACACAGCTGATAAAGCTATTTTGCTCATACAGTGGTCCACGATTCTTTTTGCATATCACAGTATAAGTTTAATTACCACACTGCTGCCGCATGGCAGCTCCTCTCGCTTTCCCTTTTTTCTATTTGTATTATTTGCAAGCCGTAATCATGTTTTCCTGTCATCCCCGAGCAATGTGCCTGCGTGCGTACAGGCAAATGCCAAGCCTGGAAAGGAAATTTGATGCGTGTCCATGAATTGGAGTTTTCAAACTTTGGCTGAAGATTAGTACATGTAAACATAGCTCTGCCCCCTTCATCTTGGATAATTGGTCACAAATGCTACTTGACACTTCTCAAATCAGACACTTTACATACTTCTGAGCATAGCTGAACTTTTTTGGCAGGAATTAATTTGCTTTGCAACTTAGCTGCTCATTCCTGGCCCGATCCCTGCTCCAGTGATTTCAGGGCAATGTTCTGCCAGTGCAAGGAGCACAGAGGCAGGACTGGATCTGTTTGCTAGTGCTGACGAGCCCGCCTTGGTAACTCCCTCAGAAAAACAATTACTGCAGCTAATGTTCTGCCCTTTGGCAGCCCTGATTAACATTGGGATTTTTACCTTGGGGTCCCTCTTTCTATTCCAATGACTGTGAAAGTTACATTGCATCAGGGGACATCACAGAAAAACAGAAGGTGATGTAGCATCACCAGAAAATGCAACTTCTGACATGCCAGGGCCCTTCCACAGCAGCATCAGCTTTATGGGAGATGGTTATAGACATCATCAGCCTCCAAGGAAACTGTCTCACTGTTTTCCTGCCTCTCCTGCTAACAGTGCATGCTCCAGCAGAGAAGGGAAATCCATTTCTGAAGTACTGATGAAGTTTTGAAGTAGCCACAGAATTCCAAGCTGTTACACAGCCCCCTGTTTACTGTGACATTACTCACTGTGCACCAGTACTGCAGGAGCTGAGCAGACCATATGCTCACTTAGAAGGGCTGCCAGGTCTCAGGGAGCATTGCTGTGCCTACTCCAGGAGGAGTTTGGGGCAAGAACACTATTCTGTAAGGGTTTTCACTAGGAATATTGTATTTTATCTGGCGGTTTATTTCTGTCCAGCCTCTGGACTAAATGGAAGTTTATCAACATATCCATGTAGATCTGGGAATAACCGATGGAAAATATTCACTCCTTATTCACTGCGATGTTGATAAGCTGCAGCATATTAAAAATGTTTGTCAGTTTGTTCTTTTCAGCTATCAAGTGGGATGTGTGCCAGCATGCCCTCCTCATGCTGGCTGGTTCATCCAGAAAATGGAGAGAAAATGATGAAACAATGTCAGTTCTAGAAAAGGGCAAAGGTTCACACGAGTTATTTTAGCATTATTGTCTTGCTTATCACTAGCACTAAATATGTAAATTGGAATGGGCTCCTACCTGCAGAAGCAAAGGATGAAACTTTGTGCTGTACTTCAGGAGTAGACCAGGAGAGGAGCAAATCCCTGGTGATGCACTCATGTTCCTTTGGTTCTCTGGCTTCTGCAGCTCAAAGCACTGATGAGGAATAGCCGAGACAGACACAGTCCACATGATGTTTCTCTGGGCCCTGGTATCTTCTGCCATAACCCAACAACAGACAGGGAACCAACTGCATCAGCCACCTCTCTGTGTGCCTGGTCCCCACACTTTCCAATCATGGTCTTGTAATGGTTCATCCCTAGAAAACAAGGGTAGCTCGTGTTACCAGAGATATGGCAGATTCACTGTGGAGAAGCAATAATTGCCCCTGAATTTGCCATGGACTAATATAGGTGAAGACATTGCATGTTAATGTGTCTTGGGTTTTCATAGGTTCTTACTTTAAAATAAACAAATGGAGATGTATTTTGCTTCCTGCTGTTTAACTCTGATATTGGAACCATGATATTTATGGGTGAACAAGGCAACAATTGGCCAAGAGATACAGCATAGCTCTAAAGCCTCAGCTAAGGAGGAGGCTTAGTTTCCATTGCTATTATCTATCACTGTAAATTTAGCTTTCAGGTCCTAGACATTTTAAAATAACATGTCTAGTGTTGGAATAGAAGAGTATCAGAAAAAGTGAATTACAGGTTACAGGCTTCTAGTATTTGCAGTAATAGAACTATTACCATAATTACACCTGTAGAGTACTCGTTTATGTTGTTATTAGGGGAAAGGGATGGTAAAATTAGGATGTATGGAAAGAAAACGTTGCAGAAGGAGAGTTAAACAGTTTAGCTGGGACAAAGATGGACAGTGATGGCTACTGAACACACTCCTGTTTTCAGCACATGAGGTCACCATGTGTGTGTGTGGACCTGCAGTGTCCAGTGATTTAGGTGAAACCACTATAGGTCATCAATGTCTGGTACAAATGGAAAAAAACCACAGCCCACAGAAAGGCCCAGCCTCACACACAAACCCCAGGTTGGGAGCTGATGTCTTTTTGTGCCATTGAACATCTCCATAGTCTTTGCTGGGTGAGAATGGAGATTGATCGGGTGACTCCATGAACTCAATGCTTCACATACAGAAGTCCTTCTCCATCATCAAAAAGATCAAACCCAGACTCTTGAACATTTGAAACTAGATCAAAACAAGGGAGAAAAACCCTTTATTTTCAGGGGAAAGATGAATCTCCATTTTGACTTGTTATTTTGCTGTCAGGGCTAAGTGGCCATTATTAGTACACAGGTACTCAGTGGTGTAGATCTACCTCCTGGGTGTCATTGCTGAAAGTCAGTGAACTTGTGCTTCAGTGGCTAAAGATTTACTTGTTTAATGCCTGGTGTCATCAACAAATTCAGGCTAGCAATGACATCCTACTTGTCTGAGTTAATATACAGCCCTGGACTGTCCTTGTTTTTCTTCCCATTCAAACTTATGGCTCAGTGTTAGTGTCTGCCACAAACCAACGTTACAGCTGAAGTGAAAGAAGTAATGAACAAACATGAGCTTTGCATGTAGATAATTAGAAGTCCAGCTGAGTAGATCACACTATTTAATTTATCATTGTTATGTTTGTATTTAAAAGCATCTAAACTACTTTATTTCCTCTCTTACTCCATCTCTTCAGAGGTCTGGCTCCAGGGATGAGTCGTGCTAGGTGTTTTGGCAGACTTGTTTTCTAAAAAGAGATGAAACCACTTGGAGCTTAAATCATTGCTCTGTTATGTTGGTAAATTGTCCCTGTTTGAGAATACTCCTGTGTCAGGAGGAAAAGTCCTTGTTTGGCTGTGCTGCAAGAAGCAGGATGATATTTAATTATGACAATGGAAACTCATCTGGTTTCTCCAAGTGCAGACAATATTGATTTACAGTTCTAATATAGAAAAGGTGGAATTAAAAAGCTGGTTTATTTAGAAACTTACTTATTCCTTAAAATGTCTGTTCAGCTCATTTTTAAATTTGATTTCTTATCCCAGGTGAATTACACTGCATTTCTGAATCTCAAGAAGTGCTTGTGCCTGATAACAGCTGATTGAAGTACCAGCATGGTTTGGTCATTTTAATTGTAGCATTTTTGTTTGCTGCTTTATTGGACAATGATGTTTACAAAAGAGAGATTAAGAGCACCAGAGACAGAATTATAGAACATAGTTGGTGCATCAGACTAAGTATTACTATAGGACCACAGTCTGTAAGGTCAGTGGCAAATGTTACCAGCTTGCAGGCCAAATTAATGTATGGTTCTGAAAAAAAAACAGCAAGGAAAATCCGTGCCAGTGTTCCAGCATGACAAATGAACTTAGGCAAGTTGAAGATAATCATGATTATTTAATATTCCACAGCTTTACAACTTGATACTCTGTGGACAAAAGATCAGAAGTCTGCTGAGTCCAAAGTTTTGAATCTTTGGGTCAATATGCTTCTCATGTCTTCAGCGTTTAGTTTAATTTAGGAGGAAACAGTTCTGAGCTAAGATAAGATCTCAGACAAAATTGACGTGGACTCACAACATGGCCTAACATAACAATTTAATCTATCCTGTGCTTCCCCTGAAAGAAGGCTTAATAACTGTGGTATGATTTCACCTGCTGCTTCTAACATTTGCTCATTCTTTTTTCCTGAGCAAATTTGGATTATCAGATGGCAAGCAGCTTTGTTCATGGTAGACAAACTTGAATTCATTTAGGATTAATAACAATGGGTTCAATCTTTGATTCAATGGCAGTCTTAATGAATGGAGTCTTTGGAAGACAAATGTTTGTTTGTGTTACAGAGAAACAATCAATTCTCCATTTTGGGGGGTATGAGGTGCTTATAGCACATACCTCAAAATGTTTTCCCTATGTATCCAGCCCGGGGTATACAAACTGCAGGAATGTTCCTCAATCCCTGGGGTTGCAAACACAGGCCATTTTGACCCTGCAATTTCAAAATCTGAAGTTTCACGATGAATTATTTGGTGTGAGAAAAAACATATCTCTTACTCACAGTACTCTCAGGTCGTCTTGGTGTTCTGATGCTGAGGAATAAGGAGAGAGAAGGGTCCACGTCACTGCGATCCATCAGCAGCCGTAGGTCAAGTCAGGGTGGATCCGATGGAGGGATCAAGGCTGGATCTGTGTTTTGGCCCAGTCCTCACGGTTGTCTTAGGCATCTTCCAAATTCCTGTGGGAAATCCCACATCCTTCATTACTTTCCTTGTCTCTTGGGAAGGAACCAGAGCACACGCCACCCCCGTGCCCGGCCAGGGAGGGCTGTGCTGCCCAAAACCGAGTACCCGCTGACCTCAGGGAAAATTAGCAGGCTTCAGGACATTTACCCTACTGGCAATTTTACCCTGAAAAAACATCACACACGTTATTAGAGTTTAGGACAACAAACTAGAGCATTTAACATGCACTGGAAGCTTTTTTTTTTCTTCCCCAGACCCGCTCCCCCCCCCGCCCCATACCCAGTAACATCCAGTTGCTTAATTCCATTTGAAATCACCCGGGTTAGGCACCTAAATAATCTTGTCCTTCATGCCTGTCAACATCTTGAGGCACCTAACCACCTTTAGAGATGTGGTGTGAAAGCTTGTGAACGATGCAATCGTGAAGGGAAACAAAAGACAAGTATCCCTATTTGCCGCCCAAGAATCCACAAAGAATGCTGCTTCAGCTCTGCTCTGATTTCTAATTAGATTATGAGTGATGTAGGACTCTGAAGCCAAGCTGGAGTTTGTGCTAGCACTTTGCATGTATGAATGACAAAGGGACACCACTTTCATATTGATTTAGGCAGGCCAGTGGAAGAATGTTTAAACATCAAGTGCTTGATGTCCCAGTTTGCCAGAGCACCTGGAAATATCAAATTAATTCCAGGTGTTCTGCCATTAAGACAGGCTTGCTGCTTTTACAGCCACACATACAAAATGTGGCTCCCAGTTCCACAAATAAAAACGGAGTGGTTTCTGCTCCTAATGCCTCGATAACTCCGACATATTGCAAGTTCTGGAAAGAATTTTAATCTACATAGGTTTTTTTTTTTTTTAAGGGGAGGGGAGCAAGGGGGGAGGGATTTTAAATATGCTGCATACAATTTGTGATGGTCATCTCTAAAATGCAGCTCCATTATCCTTTTCCATTTGGAATGAATGAGGCTAATTAATTTCAGGCCATACTTGATGAGGTCAGCACCATACGAAGGGTGCGTGCTAGACATTGCTAATCTCTTTCAGCTGAGAGTGATGAATTAAAGATGAAGCATTCCTTTGCAGGCCTAATTTAGAATGTATATCAAAAACCTACAGCAAATAATACTATACCCTACAACAAAGGAAAACTTGTTCTCTCAGGCTCCCATGTAGGGTTGATTTTAAAGGCATTTTCATTTCGCTTTGGAATTCCAGCTGTGGATGGGTGAAACAGTTCAGAAAATTCAAGCTTTCTCTCTTTCTATTGCTTTTATGGACAAAAGTAGGCAAGGGGGGGCTAAGGGGAGAGCGAAACTAGTCCGTGTTTGATCCTGTATATCCTGTGATTCTGACTGTACTCCCGGCGTTTAGGAAAGCTCCCAGGGTCGTGTGCTCCCCAAGTACCTGTGACGTGACACCCCCCGCCCCAGCCCACAGTGAAATTTTACCATTGGGTGTTTTTTCAGTCTGAGGGGAAAGCAATCAAAGGTCCCCTTTGGTTCAGCATCATCCCAAGGATGTCGTGTTGGACATGGCAAGCGGGAAACAGGCTGGGTCCACCAGTTCTTCTGGGTCACCCAACAAGGAGACAAAAGCTTCCAAGCAATCCCAGAGCTATATTTCTCCACAGGGAAAAACACCTCCCTGTACAAAAAGGTCCCATCACATCTAGAAGCACAGATAGCAAAATTTAATGGAATAAGTCACCGTGAAAACAACCAGATCTGGAATCAGAACAAATAGCTACAGGGCTCCCAAATTTGCTGGGGTTGAGGCTCAGCCAAGCTTTGCCACCTTTCCCTCAGGCAAATCCACCCACAAAGCCCATAGGGGTTTTCCCGGAGTGAGGGACTGCAGGATTTGGTCCCGTGAGCATCAAGAAACTCATTTTGGTAAAACAGGGGCTTAAGAAATCCTAATCCAGCCTCAGAAGGAGGCTGCAGACAATAGACCACCGTCCTCCCCACAACTTCACTGTTTAATACCTGGCAGTTGCTTGGAAGTCTTGACAGGTTGCTGCAGCGAGTCGAGGTTCCCAACTGGTGGCCATAAGCGGCTGCCGTCTTTGTATCCCAGTAGTCCTCATTAGAACAAAGCTGCTTCGAATTAAATCCAATCTACATGCCGAATCAATCTTTCAACCCTTTGATTGCTTCTGAAAATATTTATATTTCTTAATAATGCACATTTTGTCCCAGAGCCTGTGATTAAACCCAGACAAGGTCCAGAGAAGCCTGAAGTATATGTGGAAGGGGTTATTTTGGACAGGAAAAGAAAGATAAAGAACACAGGTTTTTCCTATTGTGAAACCATTAGAGTGTATAAATCTAGCAATTGCAGTTGTATAAGCATCAGAGTGGGGTTGTAATAAATACAGATTGGAGTATTATAGTAACCAAATGGAGTTTATGGATTATGTTCACTAGTTCATATTTCTCAGCTACTACAATCTAACTAGCATCATGCTGCACTCACCTCTGTTAATATTCCCTATTAATATTCTCTTTACATGTTTGTGGGGGGAAAAAAGAAGTTAGGATTCAACTGCTGCTCTGTGTAAAATAAATATGTTTAAAGAATCATGCCCTCCAAAGAAAAAAAATAAACATGGTGATGCTGTAAAGCGACTGCGTTCGAAGGACACGGGCTGTGGCTGGCTGGAATCGGCCCATTCTGCTTAAAGTTAATAACTTCCATCTGAGTGGAATCTGGTCCTAAAGCAGGGCATTTGCTGCATGAAAATTAGGGTGTAAAAATGAAGAAAACAACTGCTGCTATCCCTTATCCTGGTAAATTTTTAAGGGGGTGAATAACAAGCTTTGGCTGGAGACGAGAAATGAGCAAAGGCTTTGTGGTAAACAGCACATTATTCCCTTCTCAAAAAGTAGCATACATCACAGGTGAGATGCCTGGAGATGAAGGGAAGGATACATTCCTTGGCTAAGGAGTAACCCAGATAGGGCCTGATCCTCCAGAGTGGGAATTTGACGTCGATTAAGAAGGTAGTGGTGGCTGGGGACGCAGATCAGATAAAGGCTCTGTACCTGTCTCCCTCCCTAAACACAAATGACTGCCCTTGTCTCTAATAAAAGGGAAAAATTGACTTTGGAAAACACGCCATGATAAAACTCTTCGGATAAAATAGTGCACTGCCTGGGTGAGAGGAAAAGAAAATCTAGAAACTAAAAGTATAATGCTTATTATTGCCATCAGCAGCATCAAACGGTAAATGCAGGTATTATGCTTAGCAGTGGGCTGGTAAATGCTTGTGGTACCTTTCCTTGTGGCAGTTTCCCCTTTTATAAAGGAGAGAAAGAATTATTCTCAGTTAAAATATTATTCATTGATTCTTTCATCACATAGTTCATTGTATTAAGCTGTAATTTCCTAAATATGTTAGGGGGTGGTATTATTGTTATACATATATCCTGAGTCTTGATAGCTGTCTTGTATTAACGTATGATTTGGATTCTCAGTCTTTAGGGTAGAGAGAAGGGGGTTTTTATCATCACCATAAATAAGGGGAGAGAAGAGATTTAAAAAACTTCTCATAAATAGGGATGGATCCAAAATCTAATGACATGCATGAAAATCCATTTTGGATCAGTCCCCCAGCAGAACACTGTGTTATATAACCAGTATTTTCTGAATATCTTCTATTGTTTGACAACCCTGATTTCACACTGAACTTGGAGTTCATTTCCGAACAGAAGCGTTTTGAACAGAAACTTTAAATCATATCCCATCATGAACACACACATACCATCGAGGATATTGTCTTATTAAAGAGTTTAAGCCTAAAGGTGTATGCCTATTTTTAAAAGAAATTTTCTGATTGTAGATAACTGCTCAATTTGATTTAGTGTCCAATGATAGTGATGGGGTTGATAACTGAGCATTCATCGGTAATTCATCTTGTGCTAGTAGAAATTTACAGCAAAGCAGTGCTTTCCCAACACTGACAAGTCCTATTAATCTTCTTCAGACACATTTCAATAGGTGTCTCCATCTGTGCCCAACATCTAAACACTCTGGCATCACTGGGGACTTGGAGACACCTTCATTTCAGGTTACACTAGTGAAAATGTGATACTAGATTGTACTCTATTTTTAACCTAATTCTCTCTTTTCATTCAATTAGCCTTTCTTGCCTGCATTTTTCTACTCATGTGTAACATCCTTTTCCCAGGAAGAGCTTAAAAATGAGATTTAGTTACTTAAAGAGACAGAATCTGCCAGGGCAAGAGCAACCAAGATCTTAATACATAAAAGCAGAATAATAAAGCTCACAGACAGAGTGTGGAGACAGAATCGCCATCCACCAAACACCTCCTGCATAGCATTCCCATCATATTCCCCTCCTAATGCACCTCTTGCAGACACCATTCTGTTAGGACAGGTCTGAGGCCAAACACCCCAAAATTCAAGACAACTGCACAGCGTTTGGGCGCTGAAACCCAAAACACCTCTGTTTGTTCACGTCTCACGGGGATCCCCACCATACATCACCACTTCGCTTTACATGTACAGCTAATGCATGAACAAACACAGAGCAGTCAAATTACAGCAATAACATTTATGGGTGGATTACATTCCAACTTCCTCACTTATTATTAAAAGCGAGTAGATTGCGGAGCACATGGAAGAGGTAGGGTGCAAAGGCAGGCGAATTTGCACTCGGAACCAAATGTTGTTTTTTCACTTTCAAAGCTGCGATGAGTTTGCGAGCAGACGCAGCACAGCTTTAAAGCTTACTCATTCAAAAATGTGTGTTTGGGTTCTCTCTTTTTTTTTTTTTTTCTTTCTTTTTTTTTTTTTCCCCTCCCCTCCTTACTCCATTTACGTTCGCCTTTCAAAGCGGAGCAGATGCGCACCATTTGGGTTTGGGTGGCTCCTACTTGCTCTGAACTTTCTTCTGAAAAGAGCAAACCGTGAGCTGTGCGTCTGCTCCGCGACTCGGAGGCAGCTTCAAACTTTGTTTCTGGCTTTATGAAGTTCTCTCATGAGTCGTATTATAGATCTAAATGACCTTATTGTAGGTGGCAAGTTTAAATGTGCCATATTAATAACTTGTTATCCAAGACAAATTAAGTCCTTATGTGTCAAAAGCACTCTGCTCTGGATTACCTACAAGACAAGTATTTATTGAATAAACGTTGGATCCAATTTCATTTTAATGTGACTGACTGTATGCTGCAGCCCCTTAGAATGAGATAAAAACACTCAAACCTACAACTGTGTTGCAACATTACACCTAACTTGTCTATTTCTATTATTGTCTTTTTGATGTGGGATATCAAAAGTGTTTGGGGGTTTTAAGGATTTATTATTATTATTATTGTTATTATTTTTTACTGAAGAGCAAGGAGAGAGATAGAAAAAAAGACTGGCATTCAGCCTAAAGAGAAATCATTGAAACAAATTAATCCTATGCCGTTTAAATTGACATGGTAATCCATCATCAGCAAAGGGAAACTCTGAAAGCAATCTAGAATCTGCAGTGTTCTTTCACCGGCCCTCAGGCACAAAGACAGACAGTAAAAGAGGAAGGGGAAGAAAAAAAATCATAAAAGTTAGCAGCACCTTAGCAAAGGGAAGGGCTGAGAGAGCAGCTTTCACTTTTTCCTGCTTTCAAGCATCCAGCTCGGAAAGTAGCGCTGATTAACCTCCAGCCATCCCCTACGAACGTTTACTCGTGTGTGTCAGATCATCCTCAGCTGCTGAGATATGAGTAATTTCAAATAGTGCAGAGCCCCCATCCTGTATAAACTCCACCACTGAAAACTCTGCCAAACATCAACTTGGGCATTTCTGCTTACAGAGGGCCTTTTATTAGCCTAAACTTGATCATTCCAAATGGACAATAAATTCTATCTGCACAGCCCTGGAGAAAAGAGCTGTACTATCACTGGTAGTTTAATAGCCAGGATTTTCATAGAGCTAGCATGAAAAAGACTGGGGGGTTTTATTTGGATTTGGGCTTGGGGTATTTTTTTTTGTCTATCCCCTGCTTTCTCAGTGGGGCTATCCACTATAATATATGTTTCCCGAGAGATTTTTCAAACTAGTTTTAAATATCTAAAGTGATGAGACTTCGTGCACCTTTAAAATTTTATTAGACTTATGGTCAGAAGAAAACATAAACCTCTTGGGCCTTGAAAGCCCATTGCAATACAGCCATTATCCCTATAATGTCAACAGAGCTACAAAATTCTCTAGAAATAAACCTTTTAGGCACAGCTTTCCCCGCTTCATGTTTTCTTTTGAGGTCAGTGGTGCATCACTTTTTTGGAAAACATTTCCCCTCTCTGGCCAGGTTTAGCAATGTGAAATAGAATGTATATTCCTAAATGAATAGGTTTAATTTTAGACACTGAAAAAATAAATAGAAGAAGAGAGCAAGGGCAGGAATAATACCTTTCAGTTAGAAACAGACACAGGAGAAAGAAAAAGTCAGAACTTTAGTGCCAGGGGCAAAGGGGTGAAAGGCTGGCTAATATGAACCATATCCAACATCTGCCCTATTTTAATTTAGCAGGGATAAAGTTTCTTCTTTTTTATTATTAAGAAAACTTTGTGTGGCAGAGAAACCCATGAGCTATGTTATCAAAACTGTTTTATTGTCACACTGAAACTTAGAACTATTAAGAATTGGTGGGGCAAAGAGATAAAAACTCCCCTTCTCTCTCCTTTTATACTCTGTGACAAGCCTGGGCTCGGGTCCTGCTGACTGAGATGTCCTTTTCATGTCTTTATGAAGTACTGCACTTGGGGTTGTAATATAAAGGGGAGGTTAATTGTTCAGGATGGGTCCAAATGATAGATTCTCCAGGTTTAAAAAAAAAATAAAATTAAATAAAAGATTCTGAATATTTAAAACAAAATACTGACACAGTAGTCACCCTTGGAGGTGAGCGATGGTGGTGGTGTACAGCAAGTGTAAAGAAGGGCTGGACTGGAAACCTGGATGAGAAACAGTCCAAATTGACAGACTGGAACATGACCTCGCTCCATCCAAAACTTTTCCACCTCAATAGTGCAAATTCCACTATAAAATAACAAAGTATACTGAACCACATGTGAGTAGCTGTAGGAGTAAGAGAGCAAATTGGTTTTGGACAAAAGAAGGATGAATACCTTTGGATAATCTGAAGTTAAAATTTGATTCAAAGCATAACATTCCTCTAAGCATCAATATGCTTAGGATCCAAAATATGGTTATTTTATTACCAGTTAATGCTTAGATCAAAGCAAAACAGTGTAGCTGGAAGGGACATTCTCTCTGGAAATAAAGTTCCATGTAATTATTTCCTATTAAAAACTAAAACTCATCTTAGATTCAAAAATTTGGGCTTCCTTACATGTGATATAATGCAAGCTTGTCAAGAGAAAGCAGATTTGTCATTTTTCACTGTTTGCTGGTATCTCTTTAATTTAAAGTTTTCGGTTTAGCTTCAGCCCTTTGAACGTGAAAGATTCTCTTCCAGTTTACCTCCATCAAACAAGGGGGATTGTTTTGGATTATATTGACTGATTTCTTATAAACAGAAATTAGAATTTGATATAAACTAACACAAATTTAGATAAAGCCTGCCAATGGAAGGAGGTGAAATATAAAGAAAATGATATGGCGATGAGTAGGCAGCTGAAACTTAAACCTTAAATTGTAAACAAGGGTTTCACTCTTGGGCAAAACAGCTCATCTTAATTCAATTCGGGACATGGAGTTTAAAATATGCACTCAAAATACTTCCAAGAAAGCTGCAACCTTTCAGAGGAGAGAGATAAGACTGTATTTTAATTATGAGGTTATAAATATGCGATCGATTTAATTTTTTTAACCATCTCCTGATGTGCTACGTAACAGCGCTCAGACACAGTTATACATTTATCTGTCTCTATTCCTGTACAGGCTTTTGTTTTTATTTTATTCTGGTTTGGGTTTTATTTTTTTCCTGATAGCTCAATCTCTATTTATGGCATTGCTGAAGCAGGCCCTGGGAAAAGAAAAAAAAAAGAGGGATCTATCTTTCTGTATTTATAAACTACCACGAAATAAACAGGGAATGGTTCCTTTTTACAGCTGACGGGCTGGTATTATAAGTAGCAATATGAAATATTTAGACACATTATTTCAAGCTTCCCGGCTGCTTCTGATTCTGCTAATTATTTTTGATCTGTCACTCAGAAATAAAAAAAAAATAAATAAATAAAACTTTAAAGAGTTCATTAGGACTGCAGAAAGGAAGAAGAGTCAGATATAAGGCAGCAATTATAATTTGGTTTAACATGGTTTTTTTCATTTTTTGCTGACTCCTCAGCTATATTGTTTAGTAGAAGGATGGCTACAATATACTTCTATATTAAAGCTTGTTAAATAGGGAAGAAGCTGAGACATTCAGCTGGGATATTGTTTGCTAGCTCAATTAGTATCCCAAGAATTTGAAAGTACAATAAATGTATCTGAAGATCATATCTAAACATACTTACCAAAAAGTACCCACCTCTCTCAGCAGTTCACATATTTCTGCCTTCTGACTGGGAGGGGGGGAAAAAAAAAAGGCAGTTCGATGTATAGGTTAAGATTGGCGTGTGGCAGGGTTTGTGTGAGATACAAAGAAATCCGTATTTCACTCAACAATTTCATTGCTTAAACATATAGTTTAGAAGCATCTTTTCCTTAAACATGTGGTTCAATAACACTTTCTTCAAAGGAACAATTCAATGTGTTAAAAGATTTAAGAACAAAGAATGTGCTGCAAAATGCAAATTCCTCCAGTGTTATACTGTGTATGCAATTATGTATGTAGGCAGATAGATATAATTTGAGAGTTATTAACTTTCAACATCAATGATGTACCCTGAATCAATACAATGTAACTACCTATTAAAATATAAACCAGGTGTGTTCCCAGGCAAATACAGTCTGAGAAGCTTTTCTAGATATGTTGTGGGGTTTTTTTTTTCTTTAAAGATTACAGCTCTACTGTGGACAAGAAGCTCGAGAGATTGGTACTGGTCCTAAAGATGGAGATTGCTTTGCTTGTTGATGATGGTTCTAGAATGTTTCATTTCCCACACATTTGGGAAAAAAAAAATAAATTTAAAAATAATAAACAATAATGAAATGGTGTAAAGGGGACGAATTGTCTCACAAACATCCACACATTTATGCACCTCCCGATGCGTGGGAAAGAGAAAAGTTCCCTATTTCCATTTTTCCTTTGGCTCAAGGGAGGGAACGAAGGGAGCAGAAATCATTTTAAGCTTGGCCCTCCCGTCGGATCGACCCCTCTTGCAAATCCCTTTCTCCTGCCCGCCCTCCCTCGCTCCCCCGAGCACACAGCCCGGCGCAGTTAACCTTGGAGCGGCGCCGGGGAGGGAAGGGTTAATGAAACCCAGCTCTTTACGACCTCCAGGGTCAGACTCTTCCTATCTGCAATCTAAGGAATTAGGTAAGGAGGTTATAAGATTATAGTGAAAGGAGTTATAGGCCCTCGTAGCCTCACACCTGAACATATTGGGCTAATCCACTGGGATTCTTAAAAATCGCTTCAGCTATGGAAAACTGTTAATTAGGCTGAGTCTGTCCCGAGGTTTCCTGTTGCTTTAGTGATCCAGCCGAGCTGCCTGCGCTCTATAGGTTCACATGAAATGCTCCTAATATGCCTATATTTTTTGTCCCTTCTCCACGACTGAAATCAGCATCAGCCCCTGATCTCGGGAAAAAAAACAAAGCTGGGGGGAAGTTCAGCCCGAGGGATGAACGAAAGTCACCCCTTCCAGTCCCTGAGCCCTGGGTGCCCGGCAGGCTATTTGCAGCTGTTTCTAACTTCAGTGTTTGTTTACAGTAGCAAAATTAGCACTTGGAGAAGAAGTGAAAAGCTGTTTTCACATCAGTTTTACTCCTCGGTTCCTAGTTTGAGATGTCTTTCCTCCCTCCCAGCATTCATCATCATTTAAAGTGCGGCTCAAACTTTCTGTCGCTCCTTTGACTTAGTTCTCTGCAGTCGCATCCCATTTTCTGCTATGAAAAACACATGGAGAGAAGGTAACGTGTAAACACGGCCCAAACATCACAGATTCGAGGCAAAAAATAACAATAATAATCCCCAGCATCCCTACAGAACGTGTTTTAAGGTCGCTTGGCAGAGCCCTGCCCTTCTCCCAGCATTCTGCCCTCTGGCACTCGGACATTTGCTTGTCTCCAGAGAAGTTTTCTTTAATCTGCCGAGACACCCCAGGGCTGTACCTGAGCCACGGCTGAATTGCTCCCTAAGACCGATAAAATTCTGCAGCAGCAACTCCCCAGCTTCAATACTTAAAGTAGGGGCTGGTTTTAGCCATTTTGTCATTTGCAGAAATGTTGATTTTTTTTTTTCTTATGCCACTTGTGGTCACCCTCGAATGGCAGTAATCTGTAGATTACATATTACGAGCCTTGTCATTACGTGGATAAAATGAGGTGGTTAAAAGCTAAAATCCATTTTACTCACCACACTTGCTTGTGGGGAGAGGGGGAGAAGGAGAGGGGAGGACAAAATTGTAGGAGAAGGATTTAAACCCCTCGCATGTGAGGTGGATGTGCCCTCGCTTCTGCTGTTAGAGCCCTCCCTGCCTGGTGGGTACACGGGTCTGGGGACCCCTCAACATCACCTCCAAGGCAGGCACCGGGTTACTCCAGCCCTCCTCTCCTTTCCCTCGCTCCTGAGCCTTTGTCCCCATTTTCGTGGTGTCTCAGCTTTGCTCCATAGAGGCGACTTTTCTCTGCTACTCCTGGGCTTGCTCTGAAGCATTTCTGGGCTCCTACTCTCCAGCTCTCCCCCCGTTTTCCTCTTTCATGTGTGTCCCTGATCCCCCTCCAGCTGATGTGATTCTTTAGAAATGTGGGTCTTATCCCGTCCCTACCTTTGCCGGGTCTGATTAGATATTATTTTTTCATTGGCTCTGCTACAATGGGTTCCTCCCTTTAATCTCTCGGTATATTTTCCCCCTCCCGGTATAACCAAATCCATGAAATTCACAGCCTCTCTCTTTGACACGACTGGCTCGTCTAATCACTCCATATCGATTTCCCTAACTCTTTTCATCCAGCTGAAGACACATCTTAAAACACTCCAAGCCAGAGTGTGCTCTTTGCTTTATACACACTAATAAAATGATTTACCCTTCTCTCTCTGCTCTCCTCACAGGAGAAAATCGTTCGAGTCGCGGCTATTTGTGTGTGATCAGTAAATATTTAGTGTGGCGACATCCTCAGCTCCTCTCCTGATCAATACGCAACCCAACAGGAGGTGGACTATTGTCCGGGTAGTGACTTGCTGAGATCTCCTTTAGATGAATTCTTTGCCCCCCATACGGTCTTTTAAGATTTATCCTCGAAGGTAACCAATAAAGAGAAATTGAGTCTTTAAAAACGTCTGTTTCTAACCTGTTTACCGTGCCATTAAAGCACCTAAGCAAGGAATGGCTTATTCACCCCCGTCTCCTGTATCCCTGGGATGGGCTGACACATCCAGAACGCTGCCGGGAAATGGGTATCAAAGCGGGCGGCCGCCGGCACCGTTGCCCCGCATCCCAGAACCCCTCGATTCCCTCTCCCCCGACCCCTCCAGCAAAACCCCGTCCTGTCTCTGCGGTGCAATGTCACGATAAAGGGGCGATTCTCCGGTCGCGCCCTGCAGCATCTCCGGGCGCGGGGCTCGCTCCCACAGCCTCTGATGGAACGAAGTGCCCAGGGATGAAGGGTGACCCAGCAACTTCCAGCCCACCTCCCTCCTCCTCCTCATCGCATCCCGCAGCTCTGCCTGCCCCAGGACCAGGCTGAGGCAGGACTGGGGGCAGAGCGCTTTTTTGTTTGTTTGCCTGTTTAGGGTTTGGTTGTTTTTTGATTTGGCTTTTTTTTTTTTTTTTTTTTTTTTGAACGAGATGGAAAATCTGCAGTGAAGGGAAAAACATAATAATAATGGAAATGGAGAAGAGCTTAAAGCCCGTTTCCTGTGGTTAACCATAACGAGAGCTTTCCCAGGGTGATAAAATGGGCAGAAAGAGAAGTTCGCGTGTGTATGTGTATGTTTCATCCTGATCTGCTATTTCACTCCTGGGGAAGCCCATGCCTGGAATAGGAAATATTTCCCCTTGTAATTACCCCAGGACTGTGCTGTGCCCGGTGAGATGTCTGAGACAGCTCTGCCTGGTGTGCGGGTGCCTGCCTTTGATGCAGACTGGGTGCCTGTACACAATGGCCACACACTTATATCTGTATCGTCTGTGTGTGCTCACTCACATCATGTCCTGCAGCTCACAGAGGTGCCCAGATATTTATTTTATTCCCATGTGTGTGCGTTTGCACCTCAGCTATAGGTCGAAGGCGTTTAACTCTGTAAATGGACATTGCCTGCATAGGCGCTGCATAAATCCAAGGCTGTGTATTACAGATGTGCGACTGTTATTCAAATCTAAAACCAGCTACATCCACCTGTTAACTTTGTTTAGAAACCACTTTCACTAATGGCTTTTCGCTAACTTATTCAGCCCGTTACTCGAGTATAGGAGGCAATGGAGGGGAAAAATCCATATGAAACCTTGCTCACAGCCCCTCTTCGAGAGGACACTTTCCACACCTTGCCTAGACAGGACTCCTATAGAGCGCTTATCTCTAGAATATATCTTTATACTAATGCATACTTAATTGGTCTGTCTTGACTGTCCATATAAAACAATTTAATTAGGGTGCTTTCTGCTTTGGAAAGAAAGAAAAAAAAATCTGCCCAGCATTTATTGTATTTAGCACCAATACAGGCAGAAAATGTTGCACAAGTTTTTGGTTGAAAGAGCACCTATGTGTCCATTGAAGGGCGTTGATCCGAAAAGACAGAGAGGACAAGTAAAATCGATTTGAAGCAACCCTCTCTGTCCCTTTCACACCATTCAGACACTCCATTCCTTCTAAGACAAAGACCCAGCGCCTTGGGAATGCTGGCAAGGGGTGGGGGGTGGAGGGGGGGAAAAAAAAAAAGAAAAAAAAAAAAGAAAAAAGCTTCAATCCCCCCAAGCAAAAGGGAGAGCTCTGAAATTCCTTCATATTACTGTTATTTACCCCCCAAGATACGTTCAGCTCCAGGATTTTCTTCAATTCGGCGTCTAACACTGCTGCTGAGAGGAATGTCCCTGGAAGGGGAGGAGGTAATTATGGCTATTAGTGCTGCGAGCCCAGCCGCAACCTTGGTCACTCGCAGGCTTTTAGGGTTAAAATAGCCCTCACCTCTGACCCCTGCGGAGCAAAGTTGTAGCTATTGCCACAAGTTGGGCCAAAGTTTTCAAATCCAGGGCTGGGCAACACCGGAGGGGGGAAACTTCTCACTGGAATTATTTTTGGTTGGGATTTAAATCATCTTTAGTCTATTTAATTGCCTTTCCCTCCTCCTTTGGCCAAACAATCCCTTTTGGAGAGGTGGGGGAGATTTCAAAATGCCCTGCTCTCACTACCTTTCCCACTGCTCTTTCCATTTAGGTTTAATTTGGCAGATTGTTTTCAAGCATGAAAATGGTTATCATTAAACTGAATTACTGGGTCAGCCTTTCATCCACAGATCTCAAGAATAAACGGGGAGGGGGGTGTCTGGCAGGGCTCCCCCCTTTAGGCTTTCCCCACCACGACCCGTTCAGCTTTACAAAAAAAGAGAGTTTGGAAAAATGAAGAAAAGGACGAAAAGCTTGGATTTGTCTCCTTTCTGCACACCTTCATGATCCTCATCTGCAAGGAAGGATTTTGGAAAGGGGGGTGGGTGGGGGGAGGCTCAAAGTGAGGAGGGGAGGGAGCCC